>OY754313.1:9154526-9754526 GCA_963573325.1 Astragalus glycyphyllos | reverse complement strand
GTTAAATATTTTCTTTGGAGGGTGTGAGTGTACTGGGGTCAATGGGTGTTTTAAAGAAGTTTACGTGTTGTAACAATTTTCACATAGTGTTATTCTTTGGTTGTCATTAGACAATGGTTTGTGATTTTTCTCCGACTTTGGAGTTTTCTATGTTATATTCTTGTGTTTTGATTGTGCTTACTTTATTTCTCGATGTTGTTTTTTCCAACAACTGGTATCAAGAGCTTTGGTTCGATGGGGTATTAATTTCTTAGTATGCTCTGTGGTTGCAGCTTTGACTGATCTTCCACATCAGAAAAGAAGGTTGATACTGTGAAAGTGTTGTTTGAGAAAGGTTCTGGCTAAGGAAAGATGACTTGGTATTTAAGAGTGTTAATTGTGACCCACATTTCTTTTTCGGGAACCTACTTGGTGCACGGTTTGCAACATGTATATTGCTGGAATGTTTAATTTTTCAAGTGTTGTGAAGTTTGACATGGAGAAATTTGATGGAAGAATCAAATTTGGCTTGTGGAAAATATAATTCATGGATGTGTTGATACAATCGGGGTTACAGAAGGTTTATTGTGAGATTGTGTTTATGGTTTTTGACATGGAGAAATTCTTGAATGGTTTAGCTTCAAGTGAAATATACTCTTTATTGTGGAGTATGATAGTTATTTGAACTATGATTGCCCGGTAGACAATGAAAGCTGAATATGTCTCGTGTATCAATTACAATCAAGGAGAAGATTGTTGGAGTTGATTGAAATTAAACATTTTGAAGAAGTTATGTCTATGGCTTTCAGCATGGAGAAATTCTTGAAGTGGTTTTGCTTCAAGTGAAGTATACTCTGTATGGTGGAGTATGATAGTTTTTCTGAACTATGATTGTCAGTGTAGACAATGAAAGCGAAAGATGTCTCTTGTATCTATTACAATCAATGTGGAGATTGTTGGAGTTGACTAGAGTTGAGCATTTTGAAAAAGTCTCACATTCTTAGTTTTGTGAAGGAAGATGGAGTCTAAGGCTATTAGGTTCAAGTTCTCATTTACAAAATGACGAGTAAAAAACACAACTTTGTATTTGACTTTTTTTCTTTCTCTTATACTATTGTTTTGGAGTGTTGTGAGATCTAGTTAAATATTTTCTTTGGAGGGTGTCAGTGTACTGGGGTCAATGAGTGTTTGAGACAAGTTTATGTGTTGCAACAATTTTCACACAATGTTATTATTTGGTTGTCATTAGACAACGATTCATGTTTTTTCTTCGTTTTTGGAGTTTTCCACATTAAATTTCTGTGTTTCAACTGTGTTTCTTTTATTTATCTGCCTTGTTTTTCCCTAACACTTTATAATTAAATTCTATATTGCAAATTCGAGGTTTATTATTGTGATCGAGTGGTATAGCTCTTCCGAATCTAATCTATCTATCTAATCTAATATAGATAGATTTATACATTTATTTATACAAATTTATACAAATACACCACATATGAAATTACCTATTAAGACATTTGGAAAAATTGACACTTCACATAATCGAGTGTAAAATTGTAACTTAACCACGAAAAGACAAAAAAGACAATTTATGACAACTTTTTTACTTTTTGCTTTTATGTTTTTTTAACTTTTCCTCTCTCTCTCTCTCTCCTTTCTACTTTTTCTTTATTTCTTTCTTTTACCTCTCTCTCTCTCTCTTTCTTCAAATATCTCATCTCTCCTCTCTATTTTTTTTTCTTTTCCTTTATTTCTTTTATCTTCTCCCTCTATTTACTCCATTCTTTCTCCTCTCTTATTCCTCTCCTTTTTTATTGCCTTTGTATTTCCTCTCTATTTATCTTTATTTTTTTCATCTATTTTTTTCTTATTGGGAAATATTTTATCTAATCTAATCTATCTATTTAATCTATCTAATATCTAATCTAATCTATTTATCTAATATAGATTTATACAAATACATCACATATGAAATTACTTATTAAGACATTTGGAAAAATTAACACTTCACATAATCGAGGGTAAAATTGTAACATAACTACAAAAAGACAAAAAAAAAAACAATTTATGACAACATTTTTACTTTTTGCTTTTATGTTTTTTACTTTTTCCTCTCTCTCTCTCTCTCTCTCTCTCTCTCTCTCTCCTTTCTACTTTTTCTTTATTTCTTTCTTTTACCTCTCTCTCTCTTTCTTCAAATATCTCATCTCTTCTCTCTATTTTTTTCTTTCTTTTCCTTTATTTCTTTTATCTTCTCCCTCTATTTACTCCATTCTTTCTCCTCTCTTATTCCTTTCCTGTTTTATTTCCTTTTTATTTCCTCTCTCTATTTATATTTATTTTTCTTCATCTATTTTTTTTCTTCTTGGGAAATATTTTATTTCATATTAATTTTTATGGGGTTTTTCATACAGATTTAAATTTATTAATTTTTCCTGATTTTATCGGAACACTCAATATTAAAATATCTAATTTACCAATATATTATTTTTATTTTTGTGTCTCGACGGTTAACAGTTACATATTATTGCTATAATATTTTTGTTTTATGACTTTTGATCTTTTGTTTTATGACTCAAAATTTAGATTTACTATTTTGTCGAATAAGAAAAAAATATGAATTTAGATTTACTCAAAATTTATTACTCAAAAAAAGGAATGAGGGTCTTTTTATACTAATTTTTTATATTTTTGTATTAACATCTATTCTTTTTTTATATATATATATATATATATATATATATATATATATGTATGTATTTAGCTTTTGAATCCAGATTAAAAAGCATTATTTGTTCTCAGTATGATTTTATCGCCACTTGCAATTTTTAATAAATAGACTTCTACAATCTATTTAATCAAAACACATAATACTAAAATCTCTATTTTACATGTTTATACATTTTGCTTTGGAGTCTTGACGGTTAATAATTACACGTTGTTGCTAAAATCATTTTGTATTATGACATTTGATTTCTTACGCGAAAACATAAAACGTTGTGACTATAATCATTTTTTATATTTTGCTGTCATGAATATTTTATTTTTTAAAATGAAAATTTTGCTTTGGAGTTTATACAAGAAAAGATTAGACGTTGTCAAATTAATTGTTGTTTATCATGCTTTTGACTTCCAACGGGAAAACGTTACATGTTAAATTTCCTTGCTTTTGATTCTCGATAGCAAAAGATTAAAAGTTATCGGAAGACAAATACTTCATATTAATATGCTCTGAGATCTAACTAACCAACATTGTATTTTACTAATAAACTTCTATTATCTAATTAATCTAAACCATCACTACTAAAATCCCTATTTTATCCATTGCTATTTTTGCCACATCACCATATTAAACGTTGTTGAAATACAAATACTTTATATCTTATTTTCACAAATATCTTTATGTTTTATAAATGATTATTTTACTTTTAACTCTTGACGGGAAACAACTTCTACGATTGGCCTTTTGCAACAATTAATAAATGCATTTTCCTAATTTTTCAAATCATTATTTAAGTTTTTTGTTTAACATTTTTAAATCAAAACTGTAACTATTTACTTAGTCATCAAACTACCAAAAATATAAGTACCCACGTGTCGATGGTGAACGGGGCAATGGGGAGCGACGATGGGGGACGGTGACAGGGAGCGACGAAGAGGGACGACTACGTGAAGCGATAGTCGCTATGGTTGCAACGTCGGTGGATTGACTTTAATCATATATTCTTCCTTCTCATTTGCACATTCTTTTTATCTTATCTTCATCTCATTGTCTTTTTTTTCTTTCTAATTTCTACTTTATTTTTTAGCATTTGAAGAAGGTCCTAACTTTTTTTAACTTTCTGCAACTTAAACTTTTTAGGGCGTAGGGGTAGCGACGGGGGCGCCACGGGGAGTGATCACAGGGATGAGGCAATCACAATGTTTGTAATCAAGGGAGTGAGGCAATCACGAGAGTGGATTCACTTCAAAAGTATCTTCTTTTTCCCTCATTTATTTATTCTTTCATTTTATTTTCATCTCACTTTTTTGTCTTCTAATTTTACTCTATTTTTAATATTTGAAGACAACAATCAACTTTTTTTAACTTTCTGCAACACAATTTTTTTAAGCAGCTTGAAATATAATTTTTTCCATCAGCTTATGCATTTTTTTTTGTTACATTTTACAATCTTCAATATATTTATGGATTTATAAGATATTACGGGTATACTAGTTCTTACTTAACCCTAATATAATAAAACTTTTATTTTTATTTTATGCCTTTTATAGTTTATAATAAGGGTTAAATATGTTTTTAGTCCCTACAAAATTTCACTATTTTGTTTTTAGTCCCTATAAAAAAATTCGTCAACTTTTAGTCTCTATAAAATTTCACAATTTTGTTTTAAGTCCCTATAAAATGTAAACTCGTGTATATCTTTAGAATTTTTGAATGATATTTTGCATACACGTTAAAGATATTAAAAATATCTCCCTCACAAAAAATAAACTCAAATTTTGATTTCTAGGTTAGTATTTCCTTTAATTTGTTTATCGAATCTTTTGCACTTAAAAAATTTAGATTTAATTTTTGTGTTGTTAAAAAATTCAAAGTTTTTCTCGAAGAGATGTTTATAATGTCATCAACATGTATGCAAAACATCACTCAAAAATTCAATGGATATACACTAGTTGGCATTTATAGGGACTAAAAATGAAATTTTGAAATTTTATAAGGACTAAAAGTCGATAAATTTTTTTATAAGAATTAAAAACAAAATAGTGAAATTTTGTAGTACCATCAAGTCCTACAATAATAATATATGTATGTTCATCAGGTCCTCGAGGGCCAAAATATTATATTCAAGAGCACCTCGTGGCCTGCGAGGAGCATTATAACCTGAATATTTTATATCTTTTGCATGTACACATGTTGGCTTATTTGAATGTCTCTCTACTTTGATTATGTAAACAATAAAATATTGACTCAGGCTCTTTTGGCATGTAAACAATAAAATATAGACGTCTCTTCAAACTTACAAATCAATAATAATAAAACAAGCTTCCTTGGGAGTGCTTATCAAAAAAAGCAATCTTATCAGAATCGGACCGGTCATTGAGCCGGTCAAGGTACTGGGTCATTGGGTTTTTTGTTGGACTAGCATGTCTTTGGTCGGACCGCATAAGTTGGACACACTAAAAATAGACCTGATATGAATAAATTTGTACACAACAAAGCCATCCAAAAATTGTAATGTATCCTAGTAATCTATAAAACAAATTCTCAATACAAAATTAACATAATTCTTCAAATTTACTATACAAGTTCAAATCCATAAGGACCATAAGTCCATAACCACATCGTAAGTACCTAATTAAATAAACAACCATGAAATAATAATGGTCTCAACATATTCAAAATCATAATTAGTACCTAATTACATATACTTTACGTAAGATATATTATATAATATATCATGTTTGTAAGCTTATTAACAACATATGATGCTGCCGCAGTGGTTAAGAGGTGCGGCACCACCTTTTGTTGCAGGGTTCGCTTCCCACAAGAAGCCTTTTTGTAACAAAAAACGTGAAAAATTAAATTAAAAGCAATTGAGCCGTTTATGCAAGCAATCCGGACCGGGAAGAGCACCGGTTCCCGGTCGGGCCGGTTCGACCGGACTGGGCGGTCTGGTTCTGATAACACTGCTATCAAGGATCTGTTTTTGGAATATATATTTAAGGATTTTATAAGGTATTTATTGGTTAAAATTTTAAATGTTAAATATGATTATTTTGACAATATGATCATTGTCCATCAGTTTTAGTCTCTGATGACTTTAACAGTGCTTCATGACTTTTAATAACACTTAGAAGTGCTATAAAAGGTGCAAAAAAACACTATTAAAAGTCATGAAATACTACTAAAAGTCACAAGTGATTAAAATAGGTAAGGAAAACAATTTGGGAGAGTAAAATTTTGGAACCCAATATTTATATTGACTAAAAACATATTTAACCTTAAATTTAAATATATTTTCTATTTTAGTTATCGTTATTTATTTATTTTTTATTTAATTATCATTTTTTTAATTTCTTTATTAGCGCAATAGAATAAATTTGTTTTTTTAGTACGCATTAATGAAATACCATTTTCATTAAGAGAAATGGTATTTATTACGAGAAAATTTTATACGGAGTGTAAGAATTCACACACACCGAACATTTATAAAACGAGAAAGCACCGTTTTTGACGTAATTCATTTGATAAGGTAACTAAAAGGCATTGTCGTATCATGTGCTGTTCTTTACTTCTTGTTTCGTACCAACTATCAAATTCCTTTAATTAACCGTGAAAACACAAAGGCCGTAAACAAATATTTTAAAAAAAATAAAAGACATAAATGAATATTTTAAAAATGATAAAGGACGACAACAAAAAACAAGAAGCATAATTAACAATCATTACTATATTTTAATTAAATGTGAAAAGATAAAGGACGTAAACAAATATTTTAAAACAGATTAAGGAAGTAAACGAATATTTAAAAAACTAAAGAACAAAAACAAAAAATATATATAATGACCTTATAATAACATAGTCAGCTTCTTACACAACCAATTGATCCACCTCAGTGTTCATGTAAGTCATATTTAACTATCACGGAAGGACCATTGTTATCCATTTTGAAGAGGTAAATGACGTAAACGAACATTTTAAAAAATAAAGAAAACGACAAAAAAGTTAAAGCCGAAGGACCAAAATTCTATTTTAGCCTTATAAAACAAAAACTCTGTCGTACTCACTTGTCCACGAATTACTAGTAAAGAAAGTGAAAGAAAGGAACACAGAAGATGAATAACCATTATTATTCCACTTATTGAAAGCTTGCTTACATTGTGCTAATAGAGAATGATAAAGACTTCATAAAAAAAAACTTTAATTAGATTAGTTTCAATCAAGCTACAGACTTAATAATTCCCTCATCATAGGTAGAAGCATCAACAAACACAATCATAAAAGGTTCATGTTCAGTGAGATTCAAACGTCTTCCACCTTCTTCATTATCAAACCTTCCAATATCCAAACAAGTAGGAGAGCCAGTGACACAAAACACAAGTTTGTAACCACCTTTATATTTCTGAATACTAAATGTTCCACTTAGTGTTTGAGTGCCTGGATAGTTTTCAGGACCACCAATCCCAACACAAGCTTTCTTGATAACATTATCAACAAACACAAGCCATTTTTTAGATTCTGCACACCTAGGCTTATATATAACCTCAATTTCAAGGGGTGTACCTGTGTACAACGAAGCGCAACTCAATTGTTAATATTTAGGTATTTTTACCAACACCCAAAATATGTTTGATACTTTGTTTTCTCAAAATTCACAATTTTCAAAGATAACAATGCAAAAAATCTATGATTTTTGGAGATTAAGAGTTTGTCTGAAATCCCTTTTTAAAAAACAGTTTTTAGTTTTTTAAAATTTTAAATGAATAAATTTATTCTTAGTTAAATTTTAAAAACCATAAAATTATTTTTAAAACTCAATTCAAACAGACTCTAAAAGTGCAATTAAAAATTGTAGATATTGATGCCAAATTCGTGAGAAATAAAAATATGAGGAGTGGATTTGTAAAAAAGTAAAATAGAAACTGTAAATATTGACATATTGAGAGCCAAAAGTACAATTAAGCTAAAACAAAACGAAATGTTTTACCTGTGAATATGATACCAGGGCTTATACCAGGGATGGTGAATTTGACTGGGATGCCATTCTCAACTTCTCTATAATGTTGTAGAATTGTGACTGGGCATTTTAAGTCTCCAGTTTTGCTTAGAAATAGTCCTCCACCTGGTGGACCTCTAACTAGTGGTCGAATATAGTATTTGCCACCTGGGAAAATGGGCTCACCATTTACATCTACTACTTGTTCTACATCATCTGAGAAAGCTAAGGGAAGTTTGGTTATAAAAGCAAAGAGAAGAAAAGAGAGCATGAATGATAAGGTAGACTTCATGATTTGGCAAAGTGCTTATTGCAAAGGTGGTGGTTGTTGTTGTTTTGGGTATGTGTTTTGGTAGGCTACCATGTTCTTATATATTATATAGAGAACAACTCTCTCAACTTCCACTAGTTAATTAATTACTTGAACTTGGATAAGCATGGCATGTGACACATATTTGAAAGCATACACACACGTGGAGAATTATAGGATTAGTCCCAAACCTCTGATTTTAACTTTTATGTTGTTTTTTCCCCTCAATCAATACTTTTTTGTTCGGACTATTATTGATAAAGTGTCTCAATGCTTTTAACACGAAAGAAATTTCGCACTAAATAATATTGAATTTGTTCATTGCGAAGATCAAACTGAGAAGTACTAAGTTGACTCCAGGTCTTAGAATAAATTAAGCCACTGAACCTACACTGTTGATTGACAAAGACCATTATATAGTTGACTCATACGTTTTATATAAGTAACAAGTTTTATTTAAAAGAGTATAAGCAGTACTCTAACTCATTAGACTGACGATTACTCGAAGTTAAAACAACTCATAAGACAAATTACACAATTCGAAAAAGTGCATTTGGTATCCCTACCCTTTCTTGCTATAAACAAATCCCAAAATCATGTTCACATACAGCAACAAGACCTGAAAGATAGTTCTATCATTTCCCTACCATAATATCCAAACTACGAATAATTGTTATTAGAAATATTACAGTTAATTGGTTAAGTAGTTAATAAAAGTTGTTAGTAGTTATAATTCGGTTAGAGTTAGTTTTATTAGTTACTAGTTTGTTATAGATTAGTTAGGTGAGGTTGGATCTATATATAAGGTCAAACTCATTGTAATCAATGAACTTTTCTTCATCAACAATGAAATTGTTTTCATTCATTTTCCTTAAAGTCTCTCAAATGTTAATAATTGTATTTGACATATTTTAGTTTCTTTCATGGCGATGGTTCTAAGCTCAGCGGCGCTCTCCTTCCTGTTTATACTATGAGTGGTTGTCGATCCTATTGGTTATATTTCTAGGAGTTTGTAGTTTTTTGGCTTGTGTATTTTTCTTCATTATTGAGGTGGACTTTCTATTATGTATATGGTTTGGGTACCCCTTGTACTCAGTTATATATATATATATATATATATATATATATATATATATATATATATATTATGTTTGTCCTTAAAAAAAAATTAGTTTCTTTCCTTTAAAAAAAGAGGCGAAGTGCATGAAATTGGCCCATAGTTTTTATTATTGTTGAAAATTATATTTATATTATTAAATTCATTCACTATTTTGGAATATAGAAATATGTCTGACTATTTAAATATAAAACGTTTTTTTACTGGTTTAAATTTAAAAACCTAGAAAATAGTGACAGTTTCTTAACGAGATTATATAATTTATTTTGTAAAAAATAACTTTATAAGCGTCGCAAACAGGGGAGCGCAACTTTCTTTGTTCAATAGCTAAAATTATTGAGGAATATGCTCGAGGACACATATATTGGAGTATTTTATTCCCCTCGTGGAACACAACCTGTTTTGTTTGTATATGCCATGTAATTTCTAATAATTTCATTATTTTATTTTAATTATTTCTTTCAAAAGTATATATGGAGTTATGGACGTCTGCCATCATCCATCGAAAGTAGAAATGGTCTTCATGTATCTCAAAATTCACTTATATATATTTATTTAGTAACAAATCCAACTTTTTTAGAATTTAATTGATATACTTCGTCAATATAATATTCTTTTATACTGACAACCCAACACAAATTATGATATAAATGACTTTCAGGGCCGGCCCAAGTCACAAGTAACTAAAGCAAGAATTTTGGGCCTCCAAAATTTATGATAGAAAAAAGACCTCAAAATTTATGTTTATGCAATATTAGTAAGACATTTCGACTTCTTTCAATGGAATTTTGCAGCTCAATTGGTATGCAGGGGCCCCATTTTTCTTGATAACTTGGGTTCGATTCCTACGTGTTATATTTTTGCTATTGTTTATAATTTATTTGTTGGCCACTTTTTTTTTTATGGCCAGTATGGATAGGAAACATCAAGGTAATCAAAACCGGACCGGACATTGAATCGGAAGAGGTAGCGGTTCAGGGGTTCTTGGGTTCAACCGGTTGAATCGGGGGTTGAACCGGAATTAATTAAATAGATTATTTAATATATTTTTTACAATATATAAAGGATAAAAAACAAAAAAGAATCATAATATGACATAATAAAACTATAATATTCAACAATCATAGATAATTAGATACTATAATGTAAATACTCTCATAGTAATATTAGTGTACACATTTGTTTTTTAATTATTTATTTATTTATTACATCAATTTAATTATAAAAAATGATAAAAAATATCTCATATACCAAAAATCAACATCATTTATCATTTTTTTTCCCAAAAATCAACTTGGTATACCATTTTTTAAGGAAAATAAACCAAATCCGATTTTCTGCACGGTTCCTCGGTTTTTGGCCGATTTCCTGTCCAGTTCCCGATTTTCAGCCGGTTATCCGGTTCAATTCCCGGTTTTGTTTACTACACCGGCAACATTGATTATGTTCTTCTTTTGCCAAAAATGTTGTTATCTAACGTAGTAAAAAAAACTGGTACTAAATGTAATTAATTTTTAATCATACGTATCACGTTTCATGTTCATTGTCTTTTTTTTGTTGTCTCATTCCTAATAAAAATTGTTCGTTCTATCTGCAAACTATGCAAGAACATGCATGGTTAATCTTACCTAATTGTAGTAAACAAAAAAAATACTTACCTAATTGTTGCAATTTATTCAACCCCAGCTTTTAATAGAATAGAAACTTTTAAATTATTCATTTATTTTTATTTTACTTAAATTATTTATTTATTTTTACCCAACTTAAAATAATTTATTTAATAAACTATTCAAAGAGTATTTTTAACGTAGCTTGAGTTTCTTCATCAAATTTATTTTGTTGTTATAACAATGCTAAACAATTTTTGTTTTCGTATCGTCAAAAATAATGTTTTTCGTTAAAATCAAGAAAATAGTGTTCAAATTATATTAAATCCAATACTAAGAAAATAGTGTTCAAATTATATTAAATCCAATACTTTAAGCCTCGGTAACTGTTGGGCCGACCCTGATGACTTTTAAAATAGTTAGGAGAAGGCTCGTCATTTTAAATGACATGTCAATTTATAATTGGTTAACGTCGACGTGAATTTTTCATAGTGTTTATAAATTAAATCCGAATTTTTAAGAGGGAAATATTAATCTATTAAAGAAAAATCATAATTTTTTACAAAATGAATAGTTTGTTTGTTTATAAATTAGTTTTTGGATCGAAAACATTTGTTTGTTTGTTTGTTTGTAATTTTTAGGTCATAGTTTATATGTTATTTTTTTGGCTTTACGTAGCGTTTAAACCAATAAAGAAAGTGCAAGAAAGGGACACACAAGATGAGTAACCATTATTATCCCACTTATTGAATGGATAAAGACAAGAATGTGAGCATTATTATTCCACTTATTCCATTATTATTCCACTTATTAAGATGAGTAACCATTATTATTCCCCTCTTCATAGGAATCAGCATCAACAAACACAACATCAAAAGCCTCATGCTCAGTGAGATTCAAACGTCTTCCACCTTCATGATTATTAAACCTCCCAATATCCAAACAAGTAGGAGAGCCGGTGACACAAAACCTAAGTGTGTAACCAATCTTATATTTTTGAATGTTAAATGTTCCATGCAGTGTTTGAGTACCTGGATAATTTTCAGGACCACCAATCCCAACACAAGCTTTTTTGATAACATTATCAACAAACACAAGCCATTTCGAAGATTCAGCACAATTAGGCTTCTTTGTAAACTCGATTTCAAGTGGTGTACCTGTGAATATGATACCGGGGCTTATACCAGGGATGGTGAATTTGACTGGAATTCCATAGACAAGTTCTGAGTAAGCTTGTAAGACTGTGACTGGACACTTTGAGTTTCCAGTTTTGCCTAGTCTTACACCTCCACCAGGTGGGCCCCAAATTGCTGGCAAAATATAGTATTTTCCACCTGGGAAAATGGGGTTACCCTTTGTGTCAAGTACTTGTTCTACATCATTTGAGAAAGCTAAGGGAAGTTTGGTGATGAAAGCAGAGAAGAGGAAAGAGATGGTGAGTGATAAAGCAAGCTTCATAGTTTGATAAACGATTATAACTAAGGATGTTGTTATTTGTGTATGCTTTTGGTGGGTTACTTATGGCCTTTTTATATAGAGAATAATAACTCATACACGTGTTTGAAATCATACACACGTGAAAAATATTGGATGAGATGCCCAACATGTGCTTTTAAGTTTATACTAGCCGTGTACTCGTGTATACGCATGGGTAACATCATATTCCTTATATAAAAAGATTCAGACAAAATTCAATTACATTAAATCTTTCAAGTTGATAAAAAAGAAAGTTTTATAACTTTAGAAATTTTTTCAATTGACATTTTTTATTGTTACAAAATACTTTATTAGTAATAAAGTTAGGGGTGGGCATGAGGACTCATTGACTCAACTCAACCCGCAACCCAATCCAACCCAACCCACAAAAAACGGGTTGGTTCGGGTAAGTGGGTTGGGTTCGTTTTGAAATAGGTAGGCTCATAGAGTATGGGTTGGGTGGCGGGTCTGAAAATTTAGAACCCACTCAACCCAACCCATACCATTATGATATTGCACATACTAATTCTTTTGTATGTGATCTTACATATATAAATTGATAATTGAATTCTAGCTGCAGAGAACTCTTAAATAAATTCTTAATTTAATTCAACCGAGTTTCAATTTCTAAATTAATTTCATTCATCCTTGAATACGTTTTAAAGAGAACTTACTTTAGTCTACCTTGAAAATAAATTCTGATGTAAAAATTAACCAAAGTCTAGGTGCAGAGTACTCTTAAATATGTAGTTGAATGTGACCTGTAGTTTTTTTGTTTTTGTTTTGCTGATTGTAGAAACTGATGAAGAAAGCGACTTCATGAATGGAATATGATCTATTTACTTTCGTATGACAAAAATTTTCTTTTGCATGAGCTTCATGATTTTTCTGAAGACCATTTACTTTTTTATTTGGTTTCATTTGTTGTAATGTAAATCCAAATTAAGACATACTATTCTTTCTTTATTTGATTTTTTTAAAAGAATATTTTACTAATAAAACAACATGTTACGTTTCCCCATAAGAAATCAAGAATAATGAAATTATACCAACAACATGTAGTCTTAGACGAAAAGCATTTTAATTGTAAATTAAATAATTATAACATTTACAAAATTATCGGTGAATTATGTGAAAAATGTTTTATTTCACTAGCTTATAACAATTTTTTAGACGATACTTGAAGTAGCGTTTGAGCTTCTAGCTTATGGCGTTCCATTTTTTTTCTCCCATTTTTACCCTTATTATTTCAGTTAATTAAATTTCTCATTTATCTCTCATTAAATGAAAATTCTCAATATTTTTAAAACATTAATTACAAAGGTTTATTTATGTCATTTTATATTAATAAGCTAGTTCAATTATTATATGTTACCAAACATTTTAAATTCAATCCACTAGTTTATCCGAAATGAGCTAACGCCAATAGCTCATCAGCTATAAGCTAGCTTATTCGCTATTTGCTAGCTTATCTAGTATCCGCTCTATTAGCCAAACGGAGCTTAATAATTTAATTAATAATCTCTTTTTAACTATTTCACTTGAAACTACAACAACGATCAACGTCATTTCTCAAAAGTAGAAATTAAACTAATAGTCCTCCTCATTTTCACGACTGAGATTGTGATATATAATCGCGTCTATATATTAGACAAAAACAATACAAATGTCAGTATATCAAAACTCTACTCATATTCGTTTCTCCATTTTTTTAAATCTATTTACGTTAGGCTAGTTAAATAAAAACTAATAGTGAATTTTTTTTAAAAAATGAAATAGGTCATTCGCAATTTGTATTTAATAATCTGAAAAATACTCTCACAAAATTATATGAGAAGAACATATCGTACATTGAAAATTTTAATACTAATACAAATGTTTATAAAACTTGGTGTCCTTTAAATATCTTTGAAATAAGTAAAAACTCTCTAGTCACAACGATTTGAGACCTATTTCATTCACAAAACCCTCAACTCAAGCCTTCCACTTCTTAACGGTCTACGTCATCATCCTAGTTTTTGAAACAACACTATAATAAGATATGAAATCTCAACGATAACGCATAGTTAAAAAATATAACATACAAAAATACATGCAGCATATAAAAAGTGTTTTTTTGTTACAGTGTTGTTTGTGCGCATTATCCATCGGTTTTGTTAGTGATTGATCTATGCAAGGGAACTTGATTGGTCACGTGTATCCAGCTTTCGTAGTTCGTGTGATTTCGCCCTTTCTCAGAAGAGTTTTTCTATCACACCCAAAATTCAAACTTAAACCTTAAGGTGTGTGGGTTTCGAACCCAATTACTGTTCGACCAATCCATAAAATTACATTTTAAAAAAAGTAATCCCAGCCCTCGATGGCAACAACCATGGGGGCCGTGGACAAATATTCTTCAATATACCCTAGTTTTCAGATATTGACTCACATTTCCACTACTAGAAAAATAGAAATTAGAGAGGGATTTTAGTGACGAAAATATATCCCTCACTACTAGTGACGATCTTAACTACAGAATTGAAGAATTAGGTGGAACTTACATTTATACACGTTTGTGACGAGTTTAGCGAGGAAGATATTCCTCACTAACATTTTCGTCACAAAATCCGTCACAAAACAATTGGAATTTTTTTTAGTGACGAACGTTGAGACAAAATATATCTCTCACTAATGGTTTGTAACAAAATTCCTCGGAAAGTAACTCACTAACCAAGGAAAATTGGAATTTTTTTTAGTGACGAACGGTGAGACAAAATATATCTCTCTTAGTTTAGTGCAATTGAGATGTCTGGTGCACTAGCCAGTAGTTTAGCCAAGGACACCTTAGTTTAGTTCAATCTTCCTATTGCCTCAAATAGGATACTAGAATTTTAATTCGTCTACTGGATTTGGATCAGTATCCTATTGTTTGTAAATGCTTAATTTTGTGCTCTATTTAAAATGGGGAGAAAAGTCTGTGTTATGTTATGTTTTGTTTATCTAGGAAATATCGCAAAAGATTTTCTCTTTTCCCCTTATATTGATCTATACTTTTTGGGATTTCATTTGATTGTTACAATCACATATTGGAAGAATAACAAGAACAACTTGACTCTCTCATTAGCATAAATATTATATATGAAGAACAGGGACGGAACCAGGATCGGAAGGCTGCAGGGGCGAGATAAGAAAATGAAAATCTAAATTAATCTTGATTATATTCATGGCTGAAAAAGATTTGCATTGTAGCAGCTGTAGTAACAAGAAGTGTGATTATTAAAGTAGTTTTAATCAATTTTAGTAGACTTTATCTCCATTAAATCGGTATTTTTAATTGTTAGGAAATGATAAATGTTGTCTTCCATCAATTATTTTCAGTCTTTTAGTTATTGATTTTTCTAAAAATTTATTTGTGGATTATCCCTTCTTTTCTATTTATCAATCAGGAGTGTTTTTTTTTACAACTTTCCCTATTCAGTAAATATTCTCAAGCTATTCTAGATCTAATTAATTCATTATATCAATAGTTCAAACTGGTATTGAAGGCTTAAAGCTAAAAAACAACACTAGGACCGTAGGCCACTTGCACTAACTAACATATATCATGCCACTTTTTCATTATTATCTAACTAATGCAAAGAGATTAACATCCAAACAGGGGGGGCTGGAGCCATGGGAAGGGTATACATAGCTCCGTCCCTGATGAAGAATGCTATATATAGGAAATTATTTTTTTCATCTAATGTTTGTGTCTTCGTTTAGTTTTGCTATCCATTTATCAGTTGAATCATTATCACCTTGAATTTCTCTTTCAGATCAAAGTGTTCTGTTAACACATAAAATTAATGTCTTTTTTGGTAGCTTTTTTGTGTTTACTATAATCAAATTATAACTGAGATTTTATGTTGGATTTATTTGCTTTTATGTTTTAATAGTAATGAGAAGTCCCTTAAGGAGAAATTTGAAGATGTTCTTGCAACAAAGGAGGAGATGCGTCTGTTTATGGAAACTTTCATTTGGAGGGGGTAATTTTTCAATCACCTCTATTTTTGCTTTGTCAACTTCAAGTCATTTCTTTGAAACTCTATGGTCAAGTACAATGTCTTCTTGGACCATGAAATGACACTTTTCCCAGTTCAAAACCAGATTGGTTTCTTCACATCTGTTGAGAATTTCTTCTAAGTTGGATAGACATAATTGAAATGTCTCCCCAAACACTGAAAAATCATCCATGAAAACCTCCATTGAGTGTTCAATGAAGTCTGAAAATATTGTCATCATGCACCTTTGGAATGTTGCTGGAGCATTACATAGTCCTAATGGCATCCTTTTAAATGCAAAGGTGTCATAGGGACATGTAAAGGTTGTCTTTTCTTGATCTTCAGAAACAATAGCTATTTGATTATAGCCTGAGTATCCATCTAATTAAGAAACAGTAGAATTCTTTACCTGCTAACTTGTCCAGCATCTGATCAATGAAAGGTAATGGAAAATGATTCTTTTTGGTAGCCTTGTTAAGTTTCCTGTAATCCATGCATATTATCCAACTTGTGACAGTTCTTGTAGGTATCAACTCATTCTTTTCATTGGCTACTACAGTCATTCCACTCTTCTTTGGTACACATTGCACAGGGCTTACCCATTGTCATACCCTAATTTTGTCCGCCTAGTTTCAAAACCCTAATTTTCAGCAAAAATAAATAATTTTGTGAGTGATGCATTATTTGAGAAAGGGTTTAGGGTATTTACCCAAGCATTCTAAGGTTTTCAAAATCATTTTTGAGAAATTAAGGAATTTTGGGGCATTTAAAAGAGGCATTGTTTGGTCAATTTCAATTTAATAAATTTTTGCTAGTTGAAAATCCAATTAATTAATTTTTGGGAATTTATTTAATGAAATTGTATTATTTTGAACAAAAAAATAAAAAAAATAAAGAAAATCATTTTTAAAATTGTGCGCATATTTTATATGTGTAGTAAAAAAAAAATCAAGTTCAAATTAATTCAAGAAAGCATTTCAAAAAATAGTACAAGGAATATTCCCAAAAATTATATGATAGGATTTTTGTTGGCAATTTTGGTCATCTCTCATTTTCAAAAATGGCATATTCTTCAAGATACCTTGTATATGGCTCAAAATGGTTAGATTTATGTATAATTATCTTGAAAGGAATAATCAAAATTGAGAGGATAATTGGAAGGTTCATGGATAGTACAATAGTACAATTGCCAACTTGCAAAACTTGGGCACCACTCTCATTGCTTGGCTGAATATCTACCCCTTCATTCCCCTCTCATTTTGCATTTTTTTGCCCCTCATCAAGGTGTGTTTCAATCCTCACCCTTGATTCAAAATTAAAATGCAATCCTAGAATGAGATGAGGTACAAAATGACCTAAATGCCCCTAAACCTAATTGCACATTATATATACCCTCATATCCTCACCTCTCACAAGTTTTGGCACACAATTCACACTCAAAAACCTAGCCTCTCCTCTTCTCCCTTCTTGGCCGAATACCCCTCTTCATTCCCTCACCTCATTTCTTCACTTTTTCACTTCAAATCAACATTCTAGTCCTAAATCCTTCATCATCCTTGCATTCTCTTCAAAGATCCATCTTCAAATCTCAAGAATCAAGCTCAAGATTGAAGATTAGAGGGTTGATTCAAGCGGTTTAGTGTTCATTCACCTTATTTCTTTCGCTATTCTAGCTTGGAGTTGAGGTATACTCTCAATCTTAGCATCATCAAAATTTTAGCACAAAAAATGTAGATCATCAATCTATTTTTGCATATCAAGCATTTCTTTGCATTTTAGTGCTCTATTTTATGTTGAAATGTTGATATAATTGTTGTTGTTGAATGAGAGATGTGTTTCAAGCATTTTGACAAACACTTTGGGAGGTTTGGATGCTTGAAATGCATCTCTCTCTTGGAATAAATTGTGTGTTTGTGCTATTTTCATTTTGTGCTTGCATTTTCATGAATAAAATTGTGATTTGGGCTTATGTTTCATTTCGCATATTGTAGAAAAATTAGAGTTTGTGCGATTTTAGTGCATTCCTTTGCTTAATCATGTGAATCCTTGCCAAAAAGTTTGATCTATGTCATTTGCTTGCATGATTTTGTTGCTTTCAAAGAATAAAATGAGGTTTTAGCTCTATGTTGGTGTCGCATTTCATGAGATAATTAGGGTTTGTGCTTGTTTTTGTTGCTTGCTTTGAAAATCATGTTTGTGTTGATGATTTGGTAAGAGGATTTGACACTTATGCACTTGTGCATATCCCAAGTGTTAAAGATTACCTAAAGGGATTCAACGCCTTAATTGCATATGCTTGCTAAATAAAATGTCAAATTGATTTTTCATGGCTTGCTAATGATCTTACTTGAGGCAAATGCCCTTTCCAACTTATTCCTTTCATGTGGTTGATTGTAGAAATATGCTAAATGTTGATGCCATCAAAATGATACCACATTGTTGCTTATGTCAAATGTTGATGTGAAATCCCTAGGATTTTGCAAGTGATTCATTAAATGTTTGAATTCACTTGTGCTTTGTAACTTCCTTGCCTACTCACATGTTGTGTCATAAATGCCTAGTTAGGTTCATCTTGCCTAGCATCTTCAATAAGATGTGCAATCTAGGTTCATGCTCTTGCCTATTCATGCATTTTTGCCAAAATGTTCAACTTGGGTTCATTCTTTGCCTATCTATGTATTGTGACATGATATGTGCAATCTAGGTTCATCTTTGCCTATTCATGCATTGTGTATTCAAATGTTGTAATGAGATGTTTTCAACATGAAAGGGTAAGTTGCAAATTGTGTCTATGTTGTTGCTTGCTTGATAACATGATCTCAATGAATGTGCTATGCTTGCATCTATGAACTTTCTTGCATTCATTGTTTTCTTTTCTAAACAACTTGACATGAAAATGGTTACTAGTTTAGATCATTGCATGAATTGTAGTTTAGCAATTTGCATTTTGGTTATTGACTTGGAACTTGATTGAAAATGTTCTACTAGTTTTCCAAAACTCTTTTCCAAAAATCAAATTGCTTTCAAACTTCTTTTCTAAACTATGTCTTTAACAAATTAAGACCAATTTCTTTTCCAAGCTTAAACCCTAAGTTTTTCATAAACAAAATCATTAGTGGCCACTCGAAGCCTTTGCTTGTTTGATCACTAATGAGGAGTTATTAGTGGTAGTCACTCGAAGCCTTTGCTTGTTTGATTATCATGAAAGCTCCCAAACCTTAAATACATGCGAACCCAATTCAATTCCAAAAACAACACGAGTCATTAGTGGTAATTGTCCTAAGCCTTTGCTAGATGATTATCACCGATGCTCGCCTCATTTGCAAAAAAAGATAAAATAAAAACGTTGTTACTTATAATCACTCGAAGCCATTGCTTGTTTGATTATCGGTTTCAATTTATTTTCTTTCGAGTTAGTAATGAAAATCACTGGAAGCCATTGCTTGCTTGGTATTAGTGAACACTCGAGTCTTATTTCAAAAAACACCTAAAAACTAAAAAGCTAAAAACAAAAGAGCCTTTTCAAAACAAGACTAGAACTACGTAGCTTTGAATTCCTCATCGCACCGGAGGATACGTAGGAGCGGGTTCACCTCCCGTCAAGCACCCTTTTAAAAAATAATAACAAAAAGATTCTTCTTTCCCCAGTTTTCAAAAAACATTTTCTTAAATAAAAAAAAAAAGAAGAAAAGAAGTAGAACAAAGTGTTTCAAATCAACAATCAAAAACCACACACTAAATTAAAGGTTCCCTTTCGGTAGAAAGGATGTGTGGGGTGCTAATACCTTCCCCACACATAACCGACCCCCGAACCTATATCTCTCGTTTTCAAAAGGCCAATCGCCTAAAAGGATTTTTCCAATGTTTTTTTCCTAAATTAAAATATTGGTGGCGGCTTCATTGTTTTTCCCGTTGTACGAAGAAGGATCCAAACCGGATTTTTCGGAGTGCATACACCCATGCACTATCTGAAATTGGGTAAATTATGTCAGCATCTAAGCATTTGATTATTCCCTTCTTCACCACCTCCTACATAATAGGATTTAGTCTCCTTTGGCCTTCAATGTTATTTTTGGAGTTTTCATCCAAAACTATTCTATGCATGCAAATGGAAGGACTGATTCCTTTGATGTCTGACATTTGCCATCTTATTGCCCTTTTATGCTTTCTTAGGGTAGTGATAAGATCATGCTCCTGCTTCTGTGTCAAGGCAGAAGCAATGATCAATGACAAGGTGCTATTTTCCCCTAAAAAAAACATATTTTAGATGTTGGGGCAATTCTTTGAGTTCTAGTTGAGGAGGTGCTTCAATAGAGGGAATATTTCTCTTGAGATATCTCAAGTTCCAATGATTCATATTTTCTTGCCCAAACTTCTTTCACAGCAACTTCTTCTTGCACAGCTTCACTCCCTATTCTGTCTTCTTTTCCTGGTATTGCTCCTGCAATGGATGCTATTGCATTGGTCAAGTGATCTTGCTTCTGAGTGAAGTGTTGCTGTATTGCTTGATCCAGAGAGACAATGAGAGAACATTCTTCAACATCTTCATTTGGGTATTTGAGAGCATTCATGATGTTGAATTTGCCTTCTTGATCATTGACTCTCATGGTCAATTCTCCTTGTTGCATATCCATGAGTGTTCTGTCAGTAGCCAGGAATGGTCTTCCCAAAATAACTGGTACATCCTTATCTGCATCAAAATCAAGAATAACAAAATCTGCAGGAACACAAACTTGTCAACTTTGATTAAAACATTCTCAATGATCCCTTCAGGATATGCAATTGACTTGTTTGCCAACTAGAGAGTTACAGTTGTAGGTCTGGCAGTTCCAATACCCAATTGTGTGAATATGGATTTAAACATTAAGTTTATACTTGCACCTAAATAACATAGTGCACGACCAGTGTAAAATTCTCCAATTAAAAGTGGTATGGTGAAACTGCCAGGATCCTTTAATTTCCTGGGTATTTTGTTCTGTACGATCATGCTGCATTCTTTTGACAAGGCTACTGTCTCAAATTCTACCAATCTTCTCCTCTTAGTGAGCACATCTTTCTTGAATTTTGTGTAATTGGGCATCTATTGTAGTGCTTCAACAAGAGGTACATTGATGTGTAATTGCTTAAGCACCTCGAGAAACTTACCAAATTGTTTCTCCTCATGTGCCTTCTTTAATCTTTGTGGATAAGGAGGAGAAGGATATTCTGGTACTAACCTTGGTGGTGTGGAAATGGTTTCTGATGTTGTAGCTTTTGATGCTCCTGCATCTGTTGCTCCTGCAATGGATGCACCAACATCCGATTTCCACCTGCATCAGAAATGTTCTTTTCTTTTCTATTTTTTTCTGTTTTTTCATTTTTTTCCTTTTTTTCTTTTTCTTCCTTTTCTACACCTTCTGTGTCATAAGGTTCTGAGAGATCTTTTCCATTTCTTAGAGAAATAGCTTTGCATTGCTCCTTTCCATGCTGTTGTGAGGTTGAGGCCTCTGCGGTAGATGGTAGTGAACCATTTGGCATTTGATATAATGCTGTAGCTAGTTGTCCCACTTGATTCTCCGAATTCTTCAGTGAAGCTGATGTGCTTGTTTTGCAGTTCTGGTTTCACTGATAAAGGCGGTTTTGCTCATGTATGCCTTTAACATTGCTTCCAAGGAGTTGTCATTTGCAGGTGGAGGAGCCTTTTGATAATTTTGATAGCTTTGAGTTTGAAAGCCTGGTGGAGTTAATGGTGCTGCAGCATTGGGTGCTGGTGCATTATTGTTACTCCACTTGAAATTTGGGTGATTTCTTCAACCTGGGTTGTAGGTGTTAGAATAAAGATTGTTGTTTTTGTTATATCTCAAATAGTTTACAGAGACAGGGTTGCTGGGACATTCTTCATACAAGTGTCCACCCCCACAGTACACACAACTTGTGGATCCTGGAGGTGCTTGTTTTATTGCAGCAGCAGTATCTGGCATTGCTCCAGCAGTGGATGCTGGTGCATTGTTGTTGTTGAGGTTCTTCATCGTGTTTGTGAGTGATGCAACTTGAGCTGCCAATGCTGAAACTTCACTGATTTCTTCAACTTGAGCACTGACCCTCTCTGAGGGCCAATTGTAGTTGTTGGTTGCCATTTTTTCTATTAATTCAGAAGCTTCATTGTATGATAAGTTCAATAACACTCCTCCAGATGATGCATCTAACATGAGTCAGGTTTGGGGTTCCAAACCATTGTAGAATGTTTCTATTTGTATTATGACAGGTATACCATGATGATGACATTTTCTCAAAAGTTCCTTCCATCTTTCCCATGCTTCAAACAATGATTCACATTCTTTTTGTCTAAAGGCAGTAATTTCATTTCTCATCTTGGCATTTTTACTTGGTGGAAAATATTTTGCAAGAAATTTTTCAGCCAATTCATTCCACTCAGTGATAGAGTTAGGCTCTAATGAATTTAGCCAAGCCTTAGCTTTATCCTTGAGGGAATATGGAAAATGTTTTAATTTGAAAGCATTTTCTGAAACATCAGGGATGATAAAACTGCTACAAATTTCTAAAAATTGCCTTACATGTAAATGAGGATCCTCTTGTGGAGAACCACTAAATTGCCCCACTGTTTAAAGCATTTGAAACATCATAGGTTTGAATTCAAAATGTGGTGCATTTATTTGAGGTCTGACTATGCTGGTTTACATGTTTTGTTGATCAAACAATGCATAGTCCCTCATTGGTCTGTCCCTATCATTTATCATACCTATTGGACCCATGTTTATGAAATGATTTCGTTAATCATTATTTGGATCATGATGTGAAGCATGATTAGATCCTCTGCCTCTACCTGAACCCTGATGAGAGTCTTCTGCTCTTGAATCAGACATTGTTTGTCTAGCTCTACCTGCTTGTCTTTGAATCCTACGCAACCTTCTGAATCTTCTTTCTATTTCAGGATCTAACTGGAATTCTGGTGTGTTAGACCTGGGGATATGCAGTAGCAACTATTGCTTGTGCAATGGTTGCAGGTGCAACACTTGCTGGTTTAATATCTGTTATACCACAAGGAACAAACAACCAGAGTAAAATTGATCACTAAATTACTACTAATTTAAACAATAAAAATTAATGGCAATCCCCGGCAACGGCGCCAAAAACTTGTTGTAAAGAAAAAGGTGTCCAAGTATACACAGTCTAAAACAAGTAATATAATGATAAGAAGTGATCGTACCCACAGGGATTGAATTAATTTTTCAGAGTTTAAAGTTGTAGTAATCCTAGTGATAAAGGAAAGTAAAAATAAAATAAAGTTGTATGGGTTGGGTTGTATGAACAAAATATAAATCAAAACAAGTAAATAAGTTGTGTTTCAATTGAGAGAGAGATGGTTGGAATGCTCCTTTTTAAGTAATTTCACTTTGAAAGTGTTATGTTATATATGATGCTCCTGCAATCATTGCTCTTGCAATCATTGCACCTGCAATGGATGCTGCAGTAATGGTTTTGTGCTTTTCAGCAACTATCTTCAGGGTTTCTCAATCATGTGCAGCAACTACCTGCAGCAATGTGTGGACAAGTGTCTCTCAAAAGTTACCACTTGTTGTCTAAGGGGGCTGAACTTGGCGCTGAATCCTTCCACTTGTGCAACTTGCACTTGCAACTTGTCATGCTGACATCATCAGAGTGCAGGGGCATTCTTTGTTGTGACCATTACTGGTGCAATGCTTCTGTCTTCTGCTGAAATCCTTATTGCTGGAGCAATGACTTCTGAGCTTATTGCAGGGGCAATGGTTACTGCCTCTATTGGTGGTGCAATGAGTGCCGGCTCTATTGCAGGTGCAATGATTGCTGCGACAATTGAACAAACACATAAAATACCACAATTCATGATAATCAATGATGATGAGTTCCATATTTAAAGATGCTGATTTTCTTTTGTGTTTCTTTATTTAGCACTATATGATGACTGAGTTCCTTACAATAATTTAGATTTGAAAGCCTATATAACTCTATATAAAATAGAGTTATCAGCGCGCAACACATTTTCCTACTTCAGCTTCAGGTATGGATGCCATGAACCAAGCCGTGAAGGGCTTGTAGAGCTGAGGCCACGAGGATACTGAGTTCGGCCGTAGTTTCCTAAGCGAGTGCCGCGTTGGAGAGGCTTAAGGGAAATATCTTGCATTTCACCGCTTTGCTTCCCCAACTCCGTCGTACATGTTTAGGGTAGGGGACTTTTCCAGCAACTTGGGAATCAGGCAGTTGTTGATTTTTCTGGTGAAAGGGCCTCTCCAAGACGCTTTTAGACATCGTGAGGAAAACTTATCCTTCACATCTCGGCGGCTGTTTTGTCGTGTGTATGGCGGGATCTGGTTCCCTCACCTCTGAACCCGCGGGACTGATATTGGTAACGGTGGTACACCGACGTGGGTGGGGTACCTGCACACACTCCGACGCTCAAGTCGGTATATTGAAGTTGTTGTGAGGTATGGGTTATGAGAACACATCTGGGTATTTGTATATAGAGATCGTTAGCGTTTCTGCGCTGGCATGCACCATTGGATCAGGGCGGGCGATCACATCCCTTGATGCCCAAGTTGTACGGATCGTGATCTGTGCCTTAGGTCGTAGGCCTCAACCTTGTCGATCCAAACCATATATCGTCTTGCTGATGGATCTTAGCCGTCCAACTGCTATGGCTTGGGTGGCGTCTGGCCGGGCTACATGGCTGCCGCTGCTAAGTTGTAACGAGCTCGGTTTGGAACAAAACCCATCATTACTTTTTCTACTCAATTAGTTATCTAGCCGCCCCTAAGGGGATATCCGATAAAATTGAACGATAGAGAAGATTAGCATGGCCCCTACACAAAGATGACACACACAAATCGAGAAAATAAATATCCAGGTAAATAATTTGTATTGAGACTCATAACCTTACCCCTTTCTGCATGTCTCTCACATGAGAGAGATGATGAAATAGTTAAGGGTGTTTTGTTAAAAATAATAATTAATACAACACCAAATTTGCTTTCTAAAATGAAACAAACAAAATTCTCAAAAAGGGTGTCGGTAGTATCATCAAGGATGTTTTGAATAGTTGAATTTATCAATAAGATGAAGGGTGTTTTGAATATTGTAAAATTGGATCTGAACATATGATGTTCACCTTATTGATAAATTCAACTTTTCAAAGAAGATAAAAACAACATAAGGATAGGGTTGATTCCTTCAGCATATGAATAACCAACACCAATAATCGATCCTAGTTGTTTTTCACCCCTAATTACCTCCCAATCAAACCACCAACCACATTCAGGTTTCACATCAAATTTAATCTTTAGTGGTCTTCGTGTGTAGATCATACCAGGGGTTGTTCCTTGTACATAGAAATGCACTGGTAAGCCATTGACAACCTCAGAATAATCTTGAAGTAATGGAACTGGACATGTTAAGTTCTCTGTTGTATCAAACCTTACTCCACCACCTAATCCTCCAAAGATAGATGGCATAATGTAGTACCTATTGAACGAATCGCAATCTAGAAGAACTGAAGTAGACATCTTCATTGACAATTGAAGAGAAAGAAAGAATGAATTGAATTGAATTGTAAAAAATTACTTCTGTACAGAGAGGTTTGGAGTTATATACAAGAGTATTGCTAATGTCAGCCACATGTCCTTAACAAACAAGGCTAACTAACTAAAACTATCGAAACAGAAAACTAACAAGTAAATTACAGCCATAGATCATTAACTGATCCAACTACAGTTTACACTTCACTCTAGAGACTGACTATAGTTTAAAGGAGGGATATAATGGTCAAATCGGAAATTGGAGAATTGAGAAATTCATTCATTTAATATTCTCCCTCAAGTTGGGGAGTACAAGTTGTGTAGACCCAACTTGGAGATGATGGCTTGAAACTGAGGTCTTGGGAGAGCCTTGGTGAGAGGGTCTGCCAACTGTTCCGAAGAGGGAACATGTACCAGCTTGATAAAGGAGGAATGCACATGTTCGCGCACAAAGTGACAATCAATGTCAATGTGCTTGCTTCTGTCAGTGCAGCTTGCATTTGTGGCCAAGTGGATAGCAGATTTGCTATCACAGTAGATGACAGCAGAGGGAAGGTGCACATCAAAGGCTCTGAGTAATTGCTTGATCCATAGGAGTTCAGATGTGAGAGTGGCCATGGCCCTGTATTTTGCTTCTGCAGAAGACCTTGCTACAGTACTTTGTTTTTTTGACTTCCAAGTGACCAAAGCTGAACCAATATAAACACAGAACCCAGTGGTTGATTTCCTAGAGGAGGTGCAGCTACCCAAGTCAGCATCACAATAGGCATTGACCTTTAAGGATGAGTTTGTGGGAAAGAGAAGACCTTGTCCAGGATGTTGTTTGAGATATTGTAATATATGATGCACTGCATGGAGGTGTGTAGTCCTGGGTTTGTGCATAAACTGGCTGAGCTTGTTGACAGAGTAGGCAATATCAGGCGTTGATATTGTGAGGTAAATAAGTCTGCCCAGGAGTCTTCTATATTGTGTTGGGTCACTGAGAGGGTCTCCATCAGTTTCATTGAGGTGAATGTTAGAGTCCATGGGAATTGGTAAAGGCTTCGCAGCTAGGAATCCCGTATCATGCAGTAATTGAAGAGTATACTTCCTCTGGCTCAGAGATATTCCTTGAGGAGAGTGAGCAATCTCAAGGCCAAGGAAGTATTGTAAATTCTTAACAACCTTTAACTTGAAATTTTGTTCCAAAAACTGTCTTGTTTGATCAATCAGAATTGTATTTGGCCCAGCTATCAAGATGTCATCCACGTATACTAACAATACAACCAGGTCAGAACCAGCACCTTTGGTGAACAAGGAGCTATCTGCTGAGCTTTGTTGGAAACCATGTTGTAAGACAGTTGAGGAGAACTTGGAGTACCATTGTCTTGATGCTTGTCTTAGGCCATACAGGGACTTGTTGAGCTTGCAAACAAGATTCTCCCCCTTGATGTGATAACCTAAAGGTGGCTGCATGAAGACTTCTTCATTTAATTCTCCATTGAGAAAAGCATTGTTAATGTCCAATTGTAAGAGAGACCATTTTTGTTGAGCCGCTATGGCCAATAGAATTCTGACAGATGCAAGCTTAGCTACAGGGGAGAAAGTCTCTGTGAAATCTATTCCAGCTTGTTGGGTGTAGCCCTTTGCCACTAAACGAGCCTTGTACTTATCAAGGCTCCCATCTGCCTTGTACTTGGCTTTGTAGAGCCATCTGCAACCGATAGCCTTTTTGCTTGGAGGAAGAGATTGCACTGACCAAGTGTTATTGGCCTCTAGTGCATTGATTTCTTCAGTCATTGCCTTGCACCATTCAGGAACCTTCACTGCTTGATGGTAAAATTCTGGCTCAAAAATTGCAGACACATTCATGACATACTGGTGGTAAGTTGTGGAGAGCCTAGAGTAGTTCACATGTTCTTGAATGGGATAAGTGATGTTGCAATCATATTCTTGGAGGTATGCTGGTGGGTTGTGAGCTCTAGTGGACCTGCGAGGGGGATTGGGCTCCACATCAGTGTCTTGAGCAGCAACATCTGCTCCTGCATCAATACCAGTTCCTGCTGCAGCTCGAGACTCAGTGTTTGCAACATCATCAGTGATATTTTCTGTCTCACTATGAGTTTGTTCTTGAGGCTGGTTTGTTTGGTCAGGGAAATTATTTGGCAGGTCAAAGATATTTGGCAGCACTGTAGTGTCATTGTCTGGGTAAAATATGTCTATTTGGCTATGTTGTTTGAAAGGAAAAATGGACTCATGAAAGAGCACATCTCTGGAAATGAGAACCTTTTTGTGAAGGAGGTCAAACACTTTGTATCCCTTGTACCCTTGGGGGTATCCCAAGAAGATGCAAGGTATGGCTCTTGGGGTGAATTTGGTCCTGTGAGAAACTATTGTGGAGACATAGCAGAGGCAGCCAAAGACCTTAATGAGGGAATAGTCTGGTTGTTTGTTGTGAAGGATTTCAAAAGGAGTTTTGTCATCAAGGTTGGCAGAGGGGGTCCTGTTGATCAAGTAGACAGCAGCTGCAACACATTCTCCCCAGTAGGTTAGAGGGACAGCAGCCTGATACATAAATGCTCTTGCCACATTCAACAGATGCTGATGTTTTCTCTCAACAACAGCATTCTGTTGAGGTCTATAAGGGCAGGAGAATTGATGTTCAGTACCTTGTTTCTGCAAAAAATCAGTCAAAAGAAACTCTTTTGCATTGTCAGAACGAAGGCATTTAATAGACTTTCCAAACTGTGTGTGTGCATATGCAAAGAAACTTTTGATTAAGTGTTGTGCATCAGATTTATTTTTCATCAAGTGAATCCAAGTAAACCTAGAGTGATCATCTACTATTGTAAGAAAGTATTGAAAACCATCCTGAGTAGGTTGTGGGAAAGGTACCCATGTATCACAATGTATCACATCAAAAATCTCATTTGAAACATTATTATGTGAAATAAATGGAAGTCTCCTTTGCTTGGCCAAAGGACAAATTGTGCAAGTATTTGAACAAGATTTGACATTCAATTGAAAAGGGATTTTATTACTCAAAATCTTTAATACAGGATCTGATAGATGCCCCATACGAGAATGCCACAATTTGGCCAAATCAAGAGTGCTACTAACTGTATTACAAGAAGGATCTACAGCAAAGGAATGAAACAAATTTGCATAGGGGTTTAAGGTGTCATCAGCACCAACTACAGAGGGAATTAGAAGGGGATTCATAGCAAGACAATTTGTACTACATTTTAATGCATCACAAGAGACATGTGAGGGAGAAGCACAATTGGTGAGTGGAAATAAACCCTGAATTAGTTCACATCTTCCAATCACCCTCTGGGTTGCTTTGTCCTGTATGATACAACTAGTGTCAATAAAATGCACATCAAACTTTTTTGGAGTAAAGAAGGGCACCCACAGAGATTAAATTGACATTAAAATCAGGTATATAAAGAACATTTTCAAGAATGAAGCCAGGCCCCAATTTAATACTACCTACGGCAGCTACTTGAATTTTTTGACCATTAGGCAAGGTAACATATGTGTTAAACAAGTTTTTGTGATCAAGAAATAGTGAAAGATCATGACATATATGAGCTGAAGCTCCAGAATCAACAAGCCATAAGAAAACAGCAGATTTAGGCAATTTAGCAAGTACTGAGAGGCTTATACCTATGCACAATTTACCTGTTGTGTCACTGTTTGTGACAGCAGAATTGGCTAATTGAGATTGAATGAAGGCCAGCACTTGTTGATATTGCTCAGTGGAGGGAGTTTGATCAGGTGACTCCATGGTGACATTTCCTGCTGATGCTTTGAACTTCTTGTGACCCGGTGGGAACCCATGAAGCTTGAAACACTTGTCTTTGGTGTGACCCAGCATCCCACAATGAGCACACAAGGGTCTATCTTTTCTTGCAGTAGGTTTGTTTGGGGAAGCCTGAACGGCACAAGCGAGTTGTGTAGAAGTGGCAGCACCAAGATTCCCAATCCCACGTTGGGTTTCTTCTTGAAGCACCAAGGCAAAGACCTGTGTCATGGAGGGTAAGGGGTTCATCACCAGAATCTGACCGCGGAGAGCACTGTAACTTTCATTGAGACCCATGAGGAATGTGTAGACATATTCAGAGTTTATGTGATCCACCAAGGGTTGAACCCCTCCGCAATTGCACGTGTGACCAGGGGCGCACTGACTTAGCTCCTCCCAGAGGGCTTTGATCTTGTTGTAATAAGAATTGACAGATGATGACCCTTGAGTGCAGCTAACAAAATCTCGCCGGAGTTGGAAAACCCTAGGACCATTTTGTTGCTGGAATCGTGTCTCGAGGTCGAGCCAAAGAGCTCTTGCCGTGGAGGAGTACACAATGCTCACAGCAAGCTCCTTGCATATGGAATTAAGAATCCAAGAGGCAACGATGTTGTTGCAACGCATCCACGACGCAAATTGGGGATCGTCTTCCGCCGGGGCAACGAGGGAACCGTCGACGAAGCCGAGCTTGTTCTTGGAACTGAGAGCCCAGGTCATGGCACGTTTCCAAGAATTGTAATTTTCACCATTTTCGACCAAAGGATGAGTTGCGAGGACTTGACCAGGGTTATCACTGTGATGAAGAAAGAAGGGGCTTTGAGTGTCAACAATCAAGGCCATGGTTGTGAATTTTGAGCCGGAAAGGGAATCAAAGGACAACGGCGAGGAAGAAACGTGAATCAATCAGGATGTGAGAGTAGACGCAAGGGAACGGAAATGGACGAAGAATGAGGGGAAAACCCTAAAATTCATCTGATACCATATTGAACGAATCGCAATCTAGAAGAACTGAAGTAGACATCTTCATTGACAATTGAAGAGAAAGAAAGAATGAATTGAATTGAATTGTAAAAAATTACTTCTGTACAGAGAGGTTTGGAGTTATATACAAGAGTATTGCTAATGTCAGCCACATATCCTTAACAAACTAGGCTAACTAACTAAAACTATCGAAACAGAAAACTAACAAGTAAATTACAGCCATAGATCATTAACTGATCCAACTACAGTTTACACTTCACTCTAGAGACTGACTATAGTTTAAAGGAGGGATATAATGGTCAAATCGGAAATTGGAGAATTGAGAAATTGATTCATTTAATAGTACCTTCCACCAGGAAACACACGGTTTCCATCTGAATCCTCCGCTTGTTCATAAGCGCTTAGTGGTTCAGCAATGCTTAGTGAAAAGTAGGTTGTGAAGGCAAAGAGGAAGAGTGAGAGAGTAGCAAATAATGTAGGCTTCATGTTTAATTTCTCAAAGATATATTGCTATATCTGTCTGTATATTTTGGTGGCTCAAATTTCTATCTATTTATAGAGTTGTATAATAGTTAGCTTTGGATTTAATTGGATTAATTAATTAAGTTGCATAAGAAGTCAGTCATGTTTATCTAAATCTTGCTATATAATTAATAAATACTATACTATTGTGTAACTAAAAGATATAAATAATGTATTAAAGGAAATATAAGGATCATGCGACCAATGTTATCAGAACCGGACCGGTCAAGACACTGGATCACTGGGTCTTTGGTCGGACCGGCAGGTCTTTGGTCGGACCGCATGAGCCGGACACACTAAAAATAGACCTGATATGAATAAATTTGTACATAAAAAAGCCATCAAAAAATTGTAATATATCTTAGTAATCTATATAACAAATTCTCAACACAAAATTAACATAATTATTCAAATTTACTATACAAGTTCAAATCCATAAGGACGATAAGTCCATAACCACATCGTAAGTACCTAATTAAATAAACAACCATGAAATAATAATGGTCTCAACATATCCAAAATCGTAATTAGTACCTAATTACATATACTTTACGTAAGATATATAATAAATATCATGTTTGTAAGCTTATTAACAACATATGAAGCTGCCGCAGTGGTTAAGAGGTGCGACACCACCTTTTGTTGCAGGGTTCGCTTCTCGCAGGAAGCCTTTTTATAACAAAAAACGTGTAAATTAAATTAAAAGCAATTTAGCCCTGGTTCTGATAACACTGCATGTGACAAATATAATAAAGTAGAAAAACAACAACCATAAGTATTATTGAGCTCAATTTTTTTTTTTGGGTTTAAATATTCGTTCGGCCCCTGCAAATAGACGCACAATCCAAATAGGTCCCTGTAAAAAGAAAACTTTAAAACAATAATAAATGCCACGTGTCATCATCTCATCGGACCATTATGCCACGTGTCACTGAATGCCACGTCATCATGGACACTTGGCACTGACAAGTGTCACGTAAGCATCCAATTGATGGTTGCCACGTGGCAGTGTTGTTACACTCAATAAATTTGAAAATGTCAATGGAGTTCAAAATTTATTTTGAGTGTAACAACACTGCCACGTGGCAGCCACCTATTGGTTGTTGACGTGGCACTTGTCAGTGTCATGTGTCCATGGTGACATGTGATGATGACGTGGCATTTAGTGACACGTGGCATAATGGTCCAATGAGATGATGACACGTGGCATTTATTATTGTTTTAAAGTTTTTTTTGGATGGAAAACTGACCGAGGGGCTTAACCGTAAACAATTTACATTTGCAAGGGTTATTTTTAATTTTTTTTTTACAGGGACCTATTTGGATTGTGCTTGTATTTGCAGGGGCCGAACGAATATTTAAACCTTTTTATTTTTGAAAATAAAAAGTTTAGGTGAGTTGGCCTCCAAGGACTCACAAGGGTTAAGGCAGGCCTCATGGCTTTTTGAGCACAATTTTACAAGTAAGAGGAGGCTTCTGATAATACTGCTCATGATAACGATGCTGAGCAGCCTCCTCATAATGCTGCTCAGGCTACTCAGCAGGCTGCTCCGGATCAGCCTCACGTGTATCGTCTCGCTGTCGGACACGCCTCTAACGCTCTGAAGCGTGCCCAGCCAGTCTCGTCCTCACCCTAATCCTCGTCCTAGTGCTGGGACCAGGAGTCTCATCATCTCGTGGTGTCGCTCCAGAAGATTTTCCTCGCTTGATGTTACCTGATCTGGCTTTTTACTACCAAAAAATTCAAAAAAAATTTAATAAAAAAATGGGTGTTTTGTATGACATTTTTTGAGTGGATCCTACAAATTATAACACCTTATGACCTTCAAGAGCATAAGGGTGATTTGAGTTAAGTTTTGGTCCGTGTCTTTAACTAGGATTTCAAATTATGTTATGTCATGAACTCTAGAAGTGTTTTATTCTATTTGTGTTGCAAAATATTTTATATGTTTTTATGTTAATTCATAAGTTCTCACTAACGAAAATTATATTTTTATAAACTATTTTTTTATAAACAACGTTGACAAGTTTATGAATAATACATCAAAACTTATTTATTTTCATAAGTTGTTTTGTATAAACTTAAAAATAAGCAAATCCAAAATGGACGCTAAATGTAATTATACTTGTTGTTGATACAGTTTTAACAGATCGGCAAAAAAAGAGGTCGATTTTTTAATTTATATCGTCATTTATTTATTTTTGTTTATTCCCACCTCTTTTTGTTGCCTTTATTTGATTTGATGAATGATAGTAGTGCTGCCTCTAACTGATTTTATCTTGTGGTCATTATTGCAGGAATCAGGGATACAGATCCGGTACAGACGGATAAAATACACCGAATGCACGACTGCACATGTTTTCGTCTACATCGGATCCAAATCCTAGGAAACAGATATAACATGGATCTCTCTCTCTCTCTCTATATATATATATATATATATATATATATATGACTTAGGGAGTCTTCAAATTAAGGTTATCTAATTTTGCTTTCTCTTTATTTTCTTTTCCTACCAAGAGTATTGGTCTAGTCCTCCTTAACCACTTTGTTGTCTGTTCTTGTTTTTCAATTTTTTTAATAAAATCAGGGGGAAGTACTGTTTTTCTTATTGATGTTTTTTTAATGTGGAACAATTAATGTGGTTTGTAGTCTAAAAAACTTGGTTAGTTGGCTAATTTTGGCTAGAATTTTTTGGCTAAATAACATTAGTCAAAAAAATAATGGCTACCTTTTTACTCTTGGTTACATATTTTGTCATCTAGAATAAATAGATATTAAATTAGATTAGATTAGATAAATAGATGTTAGATTAGATAAATAGATATTAGTTAGATAGTAGATTAACAATAAAAGATATTTATCTCGTGTTTTATTATTTATCCGTGAGAATTATTTATCCCGTTATAGGTATTAGTGACAAATATTTGTTACATGTGTTTTAAATATTAAGCAGTAGTTTAAATAGTCATTGAGTCTTGTTTTTTTAGATGTTAATCTCGTGTTTTTTTATATGTCAGTACAGTTATCCCGTGATTTTTATATATCAGTGCAGTTATCTCCTAGTTTCAATTGATTATTTTAGTTGATTAGTAGACTATAGTAGATAATAGGAAAAGAAAGTGAGTGGGTTTGATTAGAATTTTGAAATTTGAGAAAAAAGTATGAGAAAGTAGGAGTGAGAAGAAAGTGGATTGAGAGAAGAAATTTTAAAAAAGTGTGAGTAAATTACAAAGTTGTCCTTTTTAAGTGTGGTTTGTTTGGGCAATTTAAGTGTGGTTTGTTTCTATAAATAAATATTTAGATATTAATCTTGTGTTTTTTTATATATAAGTGCAGTTATTCTGTGTTTTTTTTTATATATTAGTGCAGTTATCTCGTAGTTCCAATTGATAAGTTTAATTGATTAGTAGATTATAGTAGACAATGGGAAAAGAAAGTGGGTGAGTTTGATTTGAATTTTGAAAATTGAATAAAAAAACTTAGGGGAAAGTATGAAAAAAGTGGGAGTGAGAAGAAAGTGGATTGGGAGAAGAAATTTGAAAAAATGTGTGATAGTAAATTATAATGTTGTCCTTAGTTAGATGAGTTGTCAAGTAAATAGGGAGTCTTATTTGGGTGATTTAAGTGTGATTGGTTTGTATAAATAGAATAAATAGAATAGATAGATAAATAGATAAATATTAGATTAGATAGTAAATAGGAGTTAATTGTAGATCATTCAATATTAATTTAATTATATTACATTATATCATATTATATAGTAGATTAAAAAAATTGAGAAAATAATTATTTTTAAATAAAGGGTGTGGTGGGGGTCACAAATAGTAGATGCGTAAAAAAGTGAGAAATATTGAGAAATGTGAGATTGAGAGAGAGAGAAAGAAAAATAAAATAGAATTAAAAAATGAGAAATAAAACTAAAATACATTATTATCCACAAAAGTGGTGATGTGTTAAAAAATGAAGATGTCTAAAATTGTCTTTTTGTAAGTTGTTTGTTTGAATAAATAGATATTAGATTAGATAGATTAGATTAGATTAGATTACCCTTTTCTGTTAGCCTCCATCCAACTCTGTTAAAAAAAGTCCAGTCATCATTTGAGTCATATTTTTTATTTTATTTATGCTTATGTGGCGTTGCTGACTGATTATTTAATTTAAATTAGTATTTTTTTTTACATTTGAATTTCTTCCCTCTTCTTCTTCATGGTGAACCCTAATTTCTCCCCTCTTCTTCTTCATTTCAGAAATTCCCAAAACCAAAACTTGAAGATTCTCGAAACCAGAACCCCAAGACTGAATCGTGAATGGAGTTGGAGTTGTACCACCGTCAAGAAATTCGTGACCGATTTCGTTCGTTTTCATTGTCATTTTCGTGTTCGTTTTCGATTTGTTCATTTTCGTTCAACCCATCTCAATCTTCATGTTCCTTTTTTATTTTGATTTCGATTTTCAATTTTCGGTTTTCAATCTCTTTCGATTTTGTTTTTTATTTCGATTTTCAATCTCTTTATTTTCGCTTTCATTCTCTTTCGCTTTTGATTTCGTTTTTCTTTTTACAGATTTGTTTTGCAGATATGTATATAGGGGTGATTCGTTTTTCTATATTTCAGTTTCATTTTTTGATTCTTTGATTTTCAGATCTCTTTCAAAAACAATATGGGCGGTGATTCATGTTGGGGAATAGTCAATTGAAATTTCCAAGAAAGTGATAAGGAGTGGAAAATTAAAGAGGTACATTTTACTCCTCAGTTCAAAATTTGCTTTAGGCCTCAATAAGTCTTGGCCCGACCTTGTCAACAAACACAACCACAAAAGGCGGCTCATTCTCCTAGGGACCCAAACGTCTTCCACCTTCTTCTTCATCAGTATCAAACCTCACAATATCCAAACAAGTAGGAGATCCCGAGACGCAAAACCCAAACTTGTAACCAGGTCCATATTTTTGAATGTTAAATGTTCCACTCAGTGTTTGAAGACCTGGATAGTTTCCGGGACCACCAATACCAAACACAAGCCATTTTGCAGATTCAGCACACTTAGGCTTCTGTATGAACTCAATTTCAAGGGGTGTATACCCCTATGAACAACAAAGACCAGCTCAATTGCTAACAAGACAATTATCCCACACACAAAAGGTGTGTGGATTCCATTCATATAAGAGAAGAAAATGGGAACCATCCCTTTTTTGTCAATAAATAGGAACCATAGTTGAATCCCTTAAAAAAGTATAAAGGCTTAATTGCATTTTCTTGTCATTTATGTTTTCAAATACACAATTGTGATCATCCGGTTTTATTTTTCAAGAACTTTATATATACCTTTTATATTTCATGAATTCTGTCTCCATTTTTTTTAGGTGTGTAATTAGAAATTGTAGGTACCAAATTCGTAAAGAATAAAAATAAGAGGGCTAAATTCAAGAAAAATAAAATAAAAAATCAAAATAGTAAATTTTGAATTACAAAGAACCAAAAGCACAATTAAGATCAAACAAAGAAGAAGTGGTGTACCTGTGAATATGATACCAGTGCTTATACCAGGAATGGTGAATTTGACTGGGATGCCATAGGAGTCTTGGTTGTAATTTTGTATGATTGTGACTGTGCAGTTTAAGTCTCCAGTTCTGGCTAGACTTAATCCTCCACCATCTAGGCTTGGAAATGCTGGAAAAATGTAGTATTCAATACCTGGGAAAATTGGGTTACCATTTATGTCGAGTACTTGTTCTACATCATTTGAGAAAGCTAAGGGAAGTTTGGTTATGAAAGCAAAGAGAAGGAAAGAGAGGGTTAGAGATAAGACAGACTTCATGGTTTGATAAATATTGATTATAGCTAAGGATGTTGTTGTTTGTGTTTGTGTTTTGGTGTTTACCTACGCCTCTTATATATATATATATATATATATATATATATATATATATATATATATATATATATTATAGAGAATAATTTTTCATCATCCACTAGTTTATTAATTACTTGAATTTGGACAAGCATATTGCATGTGTCGCATGATTGAAGCACGCACACTTTGACAAATATTGGATCCCGATCCTGAACCTATATGCTTTTAAGGTTTCTGATTAACAAACAAGATCTTGTTAATTAAATAAAGTGTGAGCGTAATTTTCATCTCTAAAGGCATGAAACATTATCACTATAGTTCTTGAATGTATTGAAATAGAAAAAACACTATGATGTGCATGGTTGTCAAAACCGGACCGGACGGTTCAACCGAGAACCGGGCCCCAATCAGGTCCAAATGAACCTGAGAGCCGTCTGGGGTGAAAACCGTGAATTGAACCGGGAACCGGACAGGAAACCGGGGAACCGTGTAGAAAATCGGATTTGGTTTATTTTCCTTAAAAAATGGTACACTGTTGATTTTTGGAAAAAATATTGATAAATGATGTTGATTTTTGGTATGTCAGACATTTTTATTATTTTTTATAATTAAATTGATGGAATAAATAAATAAATAAAAAACAAATGTGTACACTAATATTATTATGAGAGTACTGTAATGGTTATCAAATTAAGCAGCAATTCGCACACCGCAAAAATGGAACAACAAATACTGATCCATTGATATCAAGGTGAAGTCAATTTACAGTACAATTTATGAGAAAGAAGAGGTTCAGGTAGAAGGAGAAAGAATAACAGAGAGAAGAGAGAGACTAGAATATTCTTCACAATTTTCATAATCCTCTCAACTAATCTACTCTCCTATATATATCCACTGAGCCTGCTTCTCTCAAAACCGTTTCTCTCCCTCCTTCGTTGCACTTGGCTTCCAAGTTTGTTAGTAAACATGTCATTGCTATTTTGGTGACTCATTTCTTCTAATAGTTTCCCATTTTGCCCCCTTCCAAATGGCATATTCATTACATTACCTTCCCCTTTAAAATCAACCTTGTCCTCAAGGTTGAAGATAAAATAACAGTATTGAATGATAATAGCCATTTTCCAATTAGCCTTCAAGACAAAAGGACCACCCCAAAGAATATGAGAACTTCCGCCCGGATCCCATTGCCATACTTCCTTATTGTTAAAACTAGCTCCCACAAGAGGCGCATCACCAGGTTTGGAATACATCCGTGACAGCAAACACTGTACCCCATCAACCTCAGTGAAGCATTCACAGGCATGTAATCTAGCTGAAACCCATATGACCCAATTTTGCATGTGTACCACAACAAACTGCTTGAAAAGGGATGGCAACTCAAAGTAGCATATTGAATGGCAACAACAAGCCCTCTCCCATCAATCTCTTTGAAAACTTCGCTTGCTTCAACGTGACAGTCTTGCTCAAGAAAACAATTAAGCTTGATGACACATACTTCAATTGTAGTACTGCCACAGTTTGCTTTCGTTGCATTCCAAAACCACACAGCTTGCTTGCCACTAAGATATGATGCCAAATTTGAATAAACTTTCATAACAAATGACATAACAAAAAGTTCAATCTGACTATGGAAATTAAGGCTACCCATGAAGAGGGACAAGGCTAACTTATCAGTACCAACTTGATCACAACTAACAGTCAAACTAGCCCATGCTTCCACATCTTTAATGGTCAATCTCTCTACAAAGCCGAATGAATTAATTCTTTCCAAGAAAACCCGAGAATCCCACAGTGCCACATTATATACTAAGTGAGTAATATTTTGCAATTGATCCCTGAAATTTGTAGGCACTATCTCAAATATATAGAGAGAAGTAAGAGTAGTAACAAGAACAATGGGCACCTCACTAATTATTGGGTCATGAAACACCATCACACTAGGATTCCAAAATAGAAAACCAGACAAGTCTACAATGGTCATGGCTCGAGGCTTGTTGGACACAAGCTGCCCCATCGTGTCACATAGAATTGCCTTGAAGTGTACAAATGAAAGTATCACTATTGGTAAGCTAATGGCACTGAATTTGGAGTCACCATGAAAAGCCTTGGACCTCAATTTAAAATCGGAACCATGTGTCACTATAATGTGAAATAACACTTTCTCACATTGCAGAGTCCTATGATTGATAGTGAGAGATCCTTCCAATAATAAGAATGAAAATCTAAAAGTCTTGATGACACTGTTGCACAGTGAGCGAATTACCTTGACATGTTTATCATCATTAGCAATTGCTGTGGCACATGACTCCAACCAGCAGGTACACTTGTCAGCAGCGAACGTGGCAGCCACTATGCAATAATCCCAATCCGGTGGCTCAGGCGGTGGTGAAGGAAGGGCCACTGCATTAGAGAGTATCATAGTGACGGTTTCGGCAGCAACCTCACAACTATTCAGATCTGGTTGGAGAACGTGGTGGGCAGGTATTGCCACAATATCTTTATATGACAATCTCTTAAACACTATCAATGCATTTGTAATCTTTACCTGGATTAAATTTAGAGCTAGAACAAATATTCCAATCGTACAATCACATCCATCAAGTGAGACCAATCTCTGTATTAGACCCACTTCCAATCTGTATTGATGCATAAAATGCTTCAAGACATTTGCAATCACAAGAGTAGTGGTCATTTTCCCAATGTATGAACTATTACGAATTCTCTTTGACATTATTACTCTATTCAGAACACTGAAATATGCTTCAATACCCCAAAGGTAACTAAAAATACCTTGATGAACTTGATCATGTTGTTTTACCGGTGGTTGAGGGGTGAGCTTGAGTAGAAGAGGTTTCCACTGTAGTATCAGAATAACAACTTCAACTGGTGGTTTTGGTGGGGGAAGCTTGGACCGAGTGTCGAAGACCCGTGGCTTTGCCGCCATAGCTTGAAACGACATTTGTGGATTGGACTTTGACACCATGTATATTAGAAGTAGCTGGTACACAGCATTACAGTGCACTTTGATTTGTATTGAAGGCAGCAATTCCCTAACAAACACATGGTGGCTGGCAGATGAGGATCCAAGTGTTGCATAACAAGGTGGGCTGCAGTTTCCACAATTCCAAAATTCAGAGGATTCCCAAAATAGAGAAGTTGGTTTGCAACCCAGTACACTAGAGCATACTTCTATAATACCAATAATAATAGAGCACAATTCTTGAAACACCTTAGCAACAAAACCACTAGGAGAACCACTTGCTATTTTTGGAATCCAAGAAGTATAGTCTCGGTCAGACATTTGATCAAAAGATTTCCACACTAAATCAATGTCATTAGTATGTTGCTCCCTTTTATCAGAACCAGCAACCAAGCTAGGCCATGTTGCAATTACACACATTTCCTTGAATATGAGCTTGCAAACAATGTCAGACTTTGAATTCAGTAGTGCATTTAGTTTCCTTTCCTCATGAATTGATACACTACTCAGTTCATTATAAAAAACAACACAGGATTTGAGAGCATGTAAACTGAAATTATGGTCCCTCGCTGATAGCAAGCAAGAACGTCCAAAATTCAACGTGCGTAAACAACTAGTATCATTTGCTGCGTGATGTACCTGATTCGGTGGTTTTGCAGGTGGTCGTCGGGGAAGCATGAGTATAGGCCGTGCGAGTGGTGACGTTGAAACTGTCAGCTGGTCTGGTGGTTCAGTGGAGGAAGCCTGATTGGAGTGTTGGGGACCTCCGACCTTGTCACCAAGTCTCGAAACTGGTGTGGGAGATAGGTCTTTGGCACTCCGTTTCTAAGAGGCATTTCATCGAACACACAACGGTTGACAATAGAAATTGTGATTTGCAGAGGAAATTGGAGTGGCAATGAGCTTTGCCTAGAGGATTCATGCAAGTAAATGGAATTGGAAGGAGATGGATGTGCATTGCTGATATCCTGATTTGGTGGATTCATCATCATCGGTGTAAGCGTGTCGTCGTCGTCATTTGTCGGCATCACCGCTTCCACCAAAAATGTCATCGCACTGAGTGAATCTGTTTGTCCTGATGGAGGAAGAATTTCATCCACCATTGAGTCAATGCTAGAATCACAATCCTCCGATTCCATTGTCGAAACAATTTCGCCGGCATCAGAAACGTCCTCGGATGAGCTCTGTTCACCGATCGAAATAGGTAGAGCATCCGGCGCTGATTCAGATTCAGCAATCTCCTCTTCCAACAAGGCGAGCATGTGTGCCAGTATACGTTGCATTTCTCGGTGATTTTCCTCCATGCGCCGCTCAAATTCTACGCGAGAGGTGGAATTCATCGATGAAAGCACCAATGTAATGGTTATCAAATTAAGCAGCAATTCGCACACCACAAAAATGGAACAACAAATACTGATCCATTGATATCAAGGTGAAGTCAATTTACAGTACAATTTATGAGAAAGAAGAGGTTCAGGTAGAAGGAGAAAGAATAACAGAGAGAAGAGAGAGACTAGAATATTCTTCACAATTTTCATAATCCTCTCAACTAATCTACTCTCCTATATATATCCACTGAGCCTGCTTCTCTCAAAACCGTTTCTCTCCCTCCTTCGTTGCACTTGGCTGCCAAGTTTGTTAGTAAACATGTCATTGCTATTTTGGTGACTCATTTCTTCTAATAGTTTCCCATTTTGCCCCCTTCCAAATGGCATATTCATTACAAGTACTTACATTATAGTAGCTAACTATTATGATTGTTGAATATTATAGTTTTATTATGTCATACTATGATTTTTTTTTTGTTTTTTATCCTTTATATATTGTAAAAAATATATTAAATATATTATTTAATTAATTTCGGTTCAACCCCCGATTCAACCGGTTGAACCCAAGAACCCCTGAACCTCTACTTCTTCCAGTTCAATGTCCAGTCCGATTTTGATTACCTTAATGATGTGTCTTTCAATTTGATTCTTGAATGTATACTTTGTTATTCGGTTTAGTTCTCAAAAATGTCTTTTGATAGTTAGGTCAACCTCTCAATGTACTAAAAAAAAATATCTGGTTAGAAATATTTTTGAAACTTTGGGTGTAAAATTTTAAATTCAAGGGTCAAAACAAAAAGCATGTGAGTAAGTGCATACTTATATATTTCAGAAGGTGTACTTAACTTGGATCCGTATGTTGCGGCCCACGAGTACCTCATGAACATATATTACAAGCTACTATAGACGTGTTGACCATAAGAGCATAAAAAAATAACTATAATAAGCGCGCGCGCGCACACACACACACACATATATATATATATATATATATATAATAAAAAAACCTTAATGGATAACATTGGTTGGCAGCATACATTTGAAGAATTCTCAATATCGGCGAGATTCGATCCTACCTGGACAATTGAGTTCAATGTTGTTGGGGATTTAACCCACATGCCCAAGAATTTTTTAGGAAATTAAAATATACACGAACACACTACAAGAATTGAGGAAAGAAGTACACACAATAATTTACGTGGTTCGACACGTCTTGCCTACATCATTGGGAACAACCTCAATATAATTCATTCATATTCTCAAATATGATTACAATAATTTGGTGTTTGTGTTTGTGTTTTGGTGTTTACCTACGCCTCTTATATATATATTATAGAGAATAATTTTTCATCATCCACTAGTTTATTAATTACTTGAATTTGGATAAGCATATTTGCATGTGTCACATGTTTGAAGCACGCACACACTTTGACAAATATTAGATCCCGATCCTGAACCTATATGCTTGTAAGGTTTCTGATTAACAAACAAGATCTTGTTAATTAAATAAAGTGTAAGCGTAGTTTTCATCTCTAAAGGCATGAAACATTATCACTGTAGTTCTTGAATGTACTGAAATTGCAGAAACACTCTGACGTGTCTTTCAACTTGATTCTTGAATGTATCATTTGTTATTCGGTTTAGTTTTCGAAAATGTCTTTTGTTAGTCAGGTCAATCTCTAAATGTACTAAAAAAATAGCTAGTTAGATTTTGAAGTTTTGACACATTACAAGACTATAGTGACAAAATCTCGCACATTTTGAAACCCAAATGATTGTTTCCTATAAGTAAAATTTATTTTGGGTGACAAAATTGATAGAAATGCATATTTTTCATACATATTGCAGTGCTGCAGCCTGCAAAGCCACAATTTTCTATTTTTGTCCCAATATACAGACAAAGTCCAATTGTTATGCAGGTAAAGCCCTTGCTGTAGGCCCACGCAAAGGACCAAAACAAAAGGCCCTTACCCCAAAAAAAAAATCTAAATAAAAAAATGCATATTTTTAACGTACCCAGTGTTAACTCAAAAATCTCGTAGAACAACTAATTAAGGTGTTTGTAGTTAGTAGTTTGATTTCATGTATGTGGATTTGAATATGTCTATGTTCATTTTAGATTTTTTAAGTTAAATTTCTTTTCCTCATCATTTATTTTACAAGTATACCTCCAAGTTCCAACAACAGATTATGTGTCATCTTAAGAGTAGCGTAAATTTACATTTAAAAGTTATTTATTTATTTATTTAACTATTGGAGTTGGAAGATTTGAAGAGTTTCGGTGTAAAATTTTAAATTCAAGGGTAAAAAAAAAGCATATGAGTATAAGTACTTTTTTTTTCTTCAGAAGGTGTACTTAACTTGGATCCGTATGTTGCGGCCCACGAGTACCGCATGAACATATATTACGGGTCATACTTCGTACAACCCCCTCCGTACTCGATGGACACCCCCTACCGTCCATTATTCCCAAAATACCCCTACCGTCCAAAAAAAATTTTATTTTAAAAACACCTCTCACACCCCCCCCTCTCACACACACCCTCTACTCTCCTCTCACACACACCCCCTCTATTTTCTCCTCCTCCTCCTTGTCCGGTGTCGTTGGCGATGACCACATCACTACTAATACCGGTCACTTCTGCGACGCGTATGGGGCTGCCGAGAATGTCACGGTTAACATCAGTACACTCAGGAGGGGCGCTTCATTGTCTCCCAAACGCCGGACTGCCCTATTGATATTAACATCAGTGAGTCCACTGATGATCCTGATAGTGACTCCGCTGATCCCGATTATCGGGCGAGTACGATGGCAGTGACTCCACTGATCACGATGGGAGTGTGTTTGCTGGTGTTTTTAGCAAACAATCACTAGTTTTATTAGAAGGTTTGTGAGATCAAACTAGAAAAATCTCAAAGCAATTGCCTTTGAATTGCGCGTGGTTTGTGTTTCAGAAAATGTAGAAAAGGGACGATTTGCAAATGATTAACAGAATTGAAAAGAAAAGAAGCAGTAAATGGTGCAGGAATTGTAAAGAACAGACAAATAAATTGCATTGAATCATAATAGTGGTGCACGATCACGTACAGCGATTCTTCCACTCGTTTTTCGCTCTGGCTTGGAAGTTAGAGTTTCAGGAATCGGGTTGTGTATTGTGATTTGCAACCCCTGTTTCTTCTCAGAAACAGTTATTTATACAAAGGAAAAGAGGGGGAAAAACTGAACTCAGTAACCGCCTAGCAATTTGAAATTAAGTAACTGCTCCTACTTTCGACCAAAACCGCTCTATCACGCTTCGACCAACTGCTAGTCTTCAACGCATAACTGCTCTGTTTTCTGTCTGTCGAAAGCCTGTGTCCATTTTCCTCTCTCTTGCTTTTGCTTCCTTGGAAACTTGTCGAGTTTACCTTGCGCATGACCATTTTCTCTGTCGAAATAATTTGGTCTTTGTGAAATAAATATAAGTCAGGCCTTGTTGACCATCTTTAATGAAGCCTGTCGAAATTACAGGCTAACAAATTGCCCCCCAAAAATGCCTTTTTCGACTGAACTTGAGGAGGAAGAAGAGAAAGACATTTTTGAATTCACCATCGAAATAACTTTGCACATGAGTAAAATAGCTGTATACCTGAGGTCACCACTGTTAAGTGTTGTTTAGCGTTACTCCTATATTGGTGTATTATGTGGCCTTCAAAGTTTTACTTCTCAGTAAATGCCTTATCTCACCATTTCCTATAAGGCTTCTCCAATTCTTCCACTTCTTTTGCCTCATAAGTTGCCATCAATAATCCATATTCAAACCTTGAACTTGAACAGCCTGTAATTTCGGCCTTTGACTATGTTTACTGATTCTCTGTTTTAACTTTGAATGGTTCCACCATTTTCCTTTACGTTAATAACGCCGTAATTAAAGTGATGCCTCACTTCTCGGAACGCCAAACTCGTAACCAACTGACGCTCTTTCATACTTCTCCTTATAAATAGAAGAGTTTTGTTTCTCATCTTCACCACTCCATGATTTTCTTCTTTTTCCTTTCCCGTTCCAGGAACATTCCCTTTGCTTTGAGTCTTCCGCGTAACCTCATCTCTCATAATTGCAGTGAGGTTGCCTGGAGGTTCAAAGTGATGGTTTTTGATCTCGACTAATTATGGCTTTGCTCCTTTTTTCTTCATGTCACTTGATCTTGCAACTTTCTGAGTTTATGCGGGAGACTCAAAATGGGAGCAGGAAGATTCATCAGGTGTTTTGCTTTGATGATGACTGTCTTCCTTGGGGACATCAATATCTCCTCTCTGAAGGGCTTCCTGAGGTTTACCAAGCAAGGAAACGCCCTGTTGAAAGGCTTACAAGCCTAACGCGCAGACGAAAGAATGACCCCCCGAACGACGGGAAGTGTCAACATGGTTGAAGAAAACCACCCAAAAGAGAAGTTACTTGGTCGTAAAAGACCAACTGCAATCCAGCGTTTTATTTATGCCTAGTTTATTTACCCTTTCGGCGCTATGTAATTCACAAATGCCTCCTTTGGCACATGTAACTTGGCAACATTATAATGAAATTTCTTCCATTTTATTCTTGAGCAATTTCTTATTCTGTGCTTTCGACAATGTTTTGGCAACTTAAATGCCATGTTTTTACGCTTTCTTTATATTTATTCCAGCGTTATTTTAACTTCGTGCAACGTTGGCTTATACTTTTTCAAGTATTTGCCATTTATACGCAAAATTCTTTCATCAGCGCCGATCTCTTCGACCTCATATGCGCCGTTTGAATAAACTTGTAAAATTTTAAATGGTCCTTCCCAACTTGGGGACCATTTACCAAAGACTCTATCTTTTTTATCCATAGGCAATAGGACCTTCCACACTAGATCACCTGAATTAAAGGCTTTAAACTTAACCTTTTTGTTATAAGTTTTAATTACCCTCTCTTTTTGTCGAATAAGCGTATCTAAAGCTAATAACCTTTCTTCGTCTAAATCAACCAATTCATCAAGCATCATATTCCAATAATAATCAGAGGGAATCTCCCACTGTCTTTGAATTCTTGTTGATTGTAGACAAATTTCAACAGGCAACACTGCATCGTGTCCAAATGTTAGCCTATAAGGAGTAGTGTTGATAGATTCTTTGGGTGAATTTCGACAAGCCCATAATGCTTGATCAAGGGTATTATGCCAATTTTTGGGTTTCTGCCCAACATGCTTTTTAATTAAATTAATAATAACTTTATTGGCAGCTTCTACTTGTCCATTGGCTTGCGCATAATATGGTGTCGAAGTTAATAACTTAAAACCAATTTCAGAAGCAAACTCTACCATTTTTCTACTAGTGAAAACTGATCCCTGATCTGTAGTAATGGTTTCTGGAATTCCAAACCTATAAATGATATGATTTTGAATAAACCTTATCACTGCTTCTTGATCAACATTGGCTAAAGGTATAGCTTCAACCCATTTGGTGAAGTAATCAATTCCCACAAGGATATATCTATGGCCCTTCGACGAAGTTGGCTTTATCTCTCCAATCACATCTAGAGCCCAACCTCTAAATGGCCAAGGTTTGACTATGGCATGCAATTCATTTGCAGGTACATGTTGTATCCCAGCATGCTTTTGACACTCTTGGCATCCCTTAGCAAATTCTATGCAATCTTTCAGCATAGTTGGCCAATACATTCCTTGTCGAAATAATAACCACTTCATTTTGTGGCCTACTTGGTGTGAACCACATGCTCCACTATGTGTATCAGAAACTGCTAAATATGCCTCATTTTCACTAAGACATTTTAATAGTACTCCTTCAGGAGTCTTTTTAAACAATTCGTTTCCAATTATCACATAGCTCAAAGCTCTGTATTTTACCTTTTTATTGGTATTTCTTGTGGGATTTTGCAGATATTCCACAATAGGCCTTCGCCAATCATTATTGGTCACATTGTCAAGAGCAAAAATTTCTGCTAAGTCAAAGTCAAAGTCACCAAAAAATTGACGTTTTCCGACAACGACTAGTTCCTCATTTGCGTTTGTTGCCCCCCCAGTTTTTGGTGTTGACAATAGTGACGAAGAATAGTCATTAGAAATGATTTTATCCTTTATTTCAATTAACTCTTCCAGGCTTTGTTTTGAAACTTTATAGCCTGAAGCAATTTGTGCCAATTCATTTGCCACTTGATTATCAATTCGTGGTAAATGTTCTAAGTGAACAGACTCAAATCTTTTTAACAAAGCATTGGCAACAACAAAGTATCTGATAAGGTGCTCTTTAATGCATTTGTACTCCCTTGTCAATTGTTTGACAACCAACTCAGAGTCACCTTTTATTTCGACATGACTTGCCCCCAGCTCAAGTAAAATTTCAAGGCCTACTATTAAAGCCACATACTCAGCTTCATTATTGGAGCAAACATCTCGAATTTTAAACTTATACTTCGTTGGAATGTTAGTAGGAGATATTATTAAAATACCAATCCCAACTCCATGTTTATGGCTTGAACCATCAAAGTACAACCTCCAAGGATATACGTCTACAAAACTTAATGTTTCTTCGACAACAGAATGGTCTACTATAAAATCAGCAACCACTTGTCCTTTAATTGATTTTAGAGGTTGATAAGTTAAGTTGTATTCTGACAAAGCCAAAGCCCATTTACCAATTCGGCTATGCATTATTGGTTTCGACAGCATATGCTTAATAACATCAAAATGCGAATAAACAGAAACATCAGCTGGTTTTATATATTGCTTTAACTTTGTACACGAGAAATACAAACAAAGGCACAACTTTTCTATAGGAGTGTACCTCGTTTCGGCATCATTTAAGACCCTACTGAGGTAATAAATGGCTCTTTCGACACCACTATCATCCTCTTGTGCTAACATGCTACCTATTGTTCTATCAGAAGCTGCTATATACAATTTGAGCACTTTGTGTTTAATAACAGGCAACAAAATTGGTGGTTTCATCAAATAAGACTTGATTTCGTCGAAGGCTGCTTGATGCATTGGTTCCCATTTGAACTCTTCTTCCTTCTTCAGTCTTAACAATGGCGAAAAAACTTGTGTTTTGCCACTTAAATTTGATATAAATATTCGAAGGAAATTGATTTTTCCCAGCAACGACTGAAGCTCCTTTTTGGTCGAAGGGGCCTTCGTTTCCATAATTGCCTTAGTCTTATTTTGATTGATTTCAATGCCTTTTTTGTGCACTATAAAACCCAAGAAATCACCTGCACGTACACAAAAGGCACATTTTAATGGATTTATTTTCAATCCATATTTCCTCATTCTTTCAAAAGAACGGCGAAGATGGTCTAAATGACCACTTTTTGAGGAAGATTTAACCACCACATCATCTATGTATACTTGCATAAAATCATCAATAAAATCATGAAACATAGAATTCATGGCCCTCTGATATGTAGCACCAGCATTCTTTAAGCCAAAGGGCATTACTACCCATTCATAAACACCCAATGCCCCCGGACATCTAAAAGTAGTTTTCGACACATCCTCTTCAGCAATGAAGATTTGATTATACCCAAAATAACCATCGAGCATACTAAGATAATCAAATCCCGCTGCTGAATCTATTAGCATTTCTGCCACAGGCATTGCGTATTCATCTTTGGGAGTTGCATTATTTAAATCCCTAAAGTCTATGCAAACTCTAAGAGTCCCATTTTTCTTTATTACAGGAACTATATTGGCTAACCATTCGACATACCTGGCAGTTCTGATGAATTTGTTTCTGAATAGCCTTTCGATTTCCTCTTTGATCTTAGCCAACACTTGAGGAGCAAATCTTCTTGGCACTTGCTTCACTGGTTTCTTCCCTGGTTGAATTGGTAATTGCATTTCCACTACTTCTCGACTTAACCCAGGCATTTCGTCGTAATCCCAAGCAAAGCAGTCTTTGAACTCCCTTAGCAATGTGATGACTTGGGTTTTTAGAGAAGCATCAATATTCGCACTAATATAAGTTGGCCGTTTTATTGAGCCATTTCCCAAATCAACTTCTTCTAACGGGTCTTGAGCTTGCATATGCTTTGCCGAATCTCTAGGATCTTTTTCAAAACCTAATGGATCATCATCATAAATGCAGTCAAGTCTTTCATCTATGACTATGCCATTTTCTTCGTGTAACTCACTGGCTTCGACAGCCATTGTTTGTTGAATAATTTCGGCCTCCATAGCCGCTTTAAACTTGTTTTCGGCCATATAAGCCGTAATTTTGTCCCATGCATTGGGCACTGACATAAGAACATTTTCAAGAACCAGTGTTCCACCCCGTTGGTCGAAGAACACCATCAGGATAGACACTATCATCTCCCATTATTTCTCTTTCCCAAACAAAACCATAATTTGGGTCAAGATGAACTGAGGCAAAAACATTATCCACAGGAACATATGCCTCATTAGAAGATGAACATGGCGCAATCTTCGCCATTTGTTTCTCAAAATTTTCCTTGGTAACTTGGTTCACATCAGCACGGAAGTAGCTCTGATCGGCTTCAACATACTCTACCAAACCATCTTCCTTCCACATTACTAAACGTTGATGCAAAGTTGAAGGGACAGCACCAACTCCATGGATCCACTCTCTACCAAGGAGTAAATTAAAATTCGCTTTAGAGGCTATCACTAAGAACAATGTAGTCCTCTTTATGGAACCAACGATTAAGTCCACCTCAATGGCTCCCAAAGAATGGCCAGTTTTGCCTTCATAGTTGCTTAAGACAATATTATGTGGCCTGAGGTCAGTGTCGAACTTACCAATCTTCTTCAAAAGACCATGTGGCATTAAATTCACTACAGCTCCACCATCCACTAACACTTTGTTAATTCCAACACCATTGATTTTGGCTTGGACATACAGGGGTTTCAAGTGGTTTTGCATACTCATATCTGGCTTCTCGAAGGTAGCCATTTGGTCTTCGACACAACCATTGTTCATCACATAGTAACACATTGGCTTATGATGAGCCATATCCTCTGTAAAATCCTCTTCAACATCATTTGGTACTGTGATAACATCGTACTCAAGAGGCAGTATTGATACCACATTGCAAACAACATCGAAATCATCTTCAGAATCATCAAAATCAGACTCCATGTCTTCATCCATGTCGAAATCAGCATTCTTTTCTTTCACTGTTGACAATGGAGGAAATATTCTTTCAAGGGCAGGCCTTCTTGGCTTTTCTGTTACTACAGCCTTGCCTTTGGCCTTATTCGCTGCACACACATGACTAGCAACATCAGCATTCCTCTTTGTGGCAACTTCAGCTTTGTGAACCTCACTCTTCGCCACTATTATGCTGCGTGGAGCTTGATTATTAGCCAAATGACTTTGAACCTGGTTAATGTCAAAGTGTGCCTTCTTCTTCTGTTGTCTTTGGTAACGACGCCACTGTGTTCTAGTCATGGGGTTCTTACCCTTATAGTTATTCTTATAATTAAACTTAACAGCATCAGTACCTGGCTTGACAGCTTTAGCATGTTGATTATTGGGTACCCACGCTTCGACAGGAGCACTAGCACTTGGGACAAAGGATTTATTTGTTGACAGCTTCAAATACCCTTTCGCGGAGGACTTCTCCTTAGCAAATTGTCGTTTGCTTGTTGAAGGCTTTGTCGACACATTAGCCTTATAGCCAGGAAGATCTCCTTTTGCAAAGTCAAATTTCGGCCTGTTATCAAGCCATTTTCTTTTACGTTGTTGTTGATCCTGATAACCTTCGACCGCTTTAGCTGCTTCTTTGTCGAAGACAGCGCTGCACCTTGGGCAAAGCATAACTTCAGAGTTATTCCACTTACACCGATTGAGGAAATCTATCAATTCTTCCTCAGCCTTTGGATACACAGCATGTATCTTCCCATCATATTCTTTTAGGGTCACTTCCTGTTTCTTACCTTCAGCATACATAAAACCTTTTAATTTTTCGGTGGCAGTCTTGACACACTTAGGAGGGTCTGCCATTTGAGCATCCACCATGCCTACATCAGCTTCGACAGGTTCAGAATACATAGCTTCAACCCTAGGCAATGGATCAACATCAATCTGCATAGGAGCTTTCATTTTCTTATCAGCAAATTTGAGTCTTCCTTCGTCAACTGCTTTTTGCACAATATCCCTGAAGAGCACACAACGGTCAGTGTTATGTCCCAAAAAATTATGGAACTTACAATAACCCTTTTTCTTTCTTTGGTCAAGAGTTGGTATTTTAAGGCCTTTAGGCACTAATATTTGACCATCAGTTACTAAAAGATCAAAAATTTCATCACATTTAGTAACATCAAAAGTATAAGTCTTAGGCATAAATCTATCATTCTTAGGCTCTACAGGGTTATTCCCATTCGCAGGCCTTAATAATTTACAGGTATAAGGAGGACCAGGCTTAAGTTCAGCCACGTCTATCTCCTCTTCTTCAACATTACTATATGTAACGTCGAATTCTTCTTCGACATATGCCACTTTTTCTTTTTTATGATACCTATTCGACCTAGATTTTTCCTCTCTAAGCCTTTCAACTTGTCGAACTCTATCAGCCAAATGAGCCATATCTCGCAAATGAGATGTGTCTAATTTCTTTCTAATTGAGTAATCAAGGCCACCAGCAGCCATTTCGACGAGCTCATGTTCAGGGACTTGTGTGAAGCAACGAGACTTCAACAGCCTAAATCTGTTTAAGTAATCATCAATAGTTTCAGGCATTTTGCGTCGAACACTAGCCAATTCTTTAAGACTAATTTTCGACTGGCCCATGTAAAACTGTGCATGGAATGCCTTTTCTAATTGCCCCCATGTGAACATAGAACCAGGGGGTAAGGTCGTGAACCAAGTGAAAGCATTTTTAGTTAGAGAATTTGGAAAGTATTTCATCTTCAAATTCTCATTTTGTGCTAAGTCCCCAGCCTCAGTCAAGAAACGAGCAATGTGTTTGACTGTGGACTCATTTGTATCACCACCAAACTTAGTAAACTTGGGAACTTTCCATCCCCTTGGTAACTCAGTTTGTAATACATATTCACATAATGGTGATACGAAGTTAGGCCTTTGTAAACCTATGTTAAGGCCATTTTGCGCCAAAATAGTTTCGACTAAAGTAGCTATATTGTTTTCTGCGCCAACATTGTGTTGTTGCACTTGTCGAACAACTTCATCAGCGTTCTGGTGTCTATTTACCAAAACTACTTCGGGGACGTGGTTTACTGCCCCTTGTAGTTCGCCTACAGTTGTGGACGCTTCGACTGCAACTGCTTCTTGGGGGTTAACTGGCGACGCATTACCCGCAATAATAGGAACTTGCCTATTATTAACCGCTGGAACCCCAAAGAAGTCTGCAATCCTACTCATCTGATTTGCCAACATTTGGTAACTGTTATTGGTATTTTGAATCAATGGATTGAAAACTGTACCAATTTGTTGGGTAAGCATATTAACCATATCGTGATTACTCTCGTCTACTTGCTGTCTTAAGGCCAACAAAGACGTATTGGTTAATGCTGGGGGATTTCGACCAAATACGCTCTCAGAAGAGACATGTGTAGGGGAAAAGGTCGAAATATGTGGCATTCCAGTAGGCATGCCATACATTCCCAAAGGAAATGGGGGTAAATGCACGTTGTTCAAACGTGGGTCTATGAAGCCCTGCACTTAACGGCAAAGACATAGGCAAAGATACCATTTCTGACTGCGTTGAACCAACATTAGTCATTGATAATGAAGGAACAGTTATCGACGATGATGGTCCTGCGCTAATGTTTGCAGAATCCATTGTTGTTCCTTGCCCTTGTGAAACCACAGGGTTGGAACTAGACGCATTATTCATACTAGAACGAACCATTTTACCACTTCTTAAGTGCATACAACAGCGAATACAAATAAGAGAGTACGAAAATGAACAAAATCAAAGGCAAAGTCCCACTGGGCGTGCCAATTTGTTTGCTGGTGTTTTTAGCAAACAATCACTAGTTTTATTAGAAGGTTTGTGAGATCAAACTAGAAAAATCTCAAAGCAATTGCCTTTGAATTGCGCGTGGTTTGTGTTTCAGAAAATGTAGAAAAGGGACGATTTGCAAATGATTAACAGAATTGAAAAGAAAAGAAGCAGTAAATGGTGCAGGAATTGTAAAGAACAGACAAATAAATTGCATTGAATCATAAAAGTGGTGCACGATCACGTACAGCGATTCTTCCACTCGTTTTTCGCTCTGGCTTGGAAGTTAGAGTTTCAGGAATCGGGTTGTGTATTGTGATTTGCGACCCCTGTTTCTTCTCAGAAACAGTTATTTATACAAAGAAAAAGAGGGGGAAAAACTGAACTCAGTAACCGCCTAGCAATTTGAAAATAAGTAACTGCTCCTACTTTCGACCAAAACCGCTCTATCACGCTTCGACCAACTGCTAGTCTTCAACGCATAACTGCTCTGTTTTCTGTCTGTCGAAAGCCTGTGTCCATTTTCCTCTCTCTTGCTTTTGCTTCCCTGGAAACTTGTCGAGTTTACCTTGCGCATGACCATTTTCTCTGTCGAAATAATTTGGTCTTTGTGAAATAAATATAAGTCAGGCCTTGTTGACCATCTTTAATGAAGCCTGTCGAAATTACAGGCTAACAGAGTGAAAAAACTGGATCCTCTGACTCCACTGATCACGATGGGAGTGACGCTGGATCCTCCGACTCTGTTGTGACTAACTAGTAGTTAATTTTTTTATTATCAATAATGACTAATTGTAATCATAATTATTAATGAAAAGAAAATTAGTAATGAACACAAAATTGATTACTATTTAAATTTCTCGACAATTTTATTATTTAAAAATAGAAATACTACAAAAAATACTCGAAATACATGATAAGAAACGACATAAGAAAATTAAACGAAACTACTTGGGGAGAGTGAACTCCATAATATAGATAATCTCTTCCGGAGTCCGCATCGTCTCGACAAACAGCTCAATGAGCTGACGTCCCAATGGGGTGTTACAATAATGTACCATCATTGCGCGAACATCGTCGTCGCTCCGGATATCCATAGCTTCATAGCGGAGAGTGCCGTCTTGTAGGCATACGCACTTGCGGAGATATGTCTTTGCGCCACTCTCGCTCTTGGTGAACCTTCCTCTCCGCCTTTTCCTTCAACTGGCTGAACGTTATATTTTTGTCCAACCTACAGAAGTAGTTGTTGCGAGACTTAAAAAAAACACCATCAGCCCTGTTCTCGACTGTTCCAAGGCAATGGAGGACAGTTAGAAATTTGTCTTCAGATCTCTGCATTGGGCACAACTGCCATTCATTAAGATCTTCCATTTTAGCAGGTTCGGGTTAGGGTGTTTGGGAAGAAGCAAAGAAGATGAATCAGAAATGGGTTGTGTGAATATCAGTGAAGAGTGACAGCCTATTTATAATAGGTGTGATCAAGCGTGAGCCGTTGATTTAAAACGATCGGAACCGTTAAAATTATAACCGTTGGGCACAATTTCCAATTCTATTATTATCCGTTGATTTCCAATGGGGCACAATTTCCAACTTTATTATTATTATCCGTTGTTTTCCAATAGGGGCACAACTTTCAAATTTCTGTCAGTCAAAGGATCAGTTCGGCGCACGGCTGGCTGAACGGGTTCGGTGCAGCGTGCGCCGAACCGTGTAAAAAATGATAGGGGGTGTCTATGAAAATTTAACATATTCGGTGCAGGAAAATCATAACCGATTCGGCCAAGCGTGCGCCGAACCGTAATAAATTTTAGAAAAAATAGAATTCACAGATTTCATTAAGGGCAAATTGGTCTTTTCACCCCTTTATGGGGGGGGGGGTGTCTACTGAGTAGCCCCGGAGTTATACGAAGTATATGGGCCTATATTACAAGGTACTGTAGACGTGTTGACCATAAGAACATAAAAAAAATAACTATAATAAGCTCACTAGGAGAAAGATACATATGGAATGGTTGTTGTTTATCTATACTATTTTATAATATCCAATGTGCTCCATCTATTTCCTTTTGTACATTATTGCACACTTTTTTTTATTTGTAAATAAATTTTTTTAGGTGATAGGATTACGCTCCACCCTAAGGAGGAAAATCTTCGAACTTTTTAAACATTTATGAAGAAAATTATATTTACCTCGATATAAAGAGATTTTGTAGTGATTGCATCCTAAGCAGTTTAAGAAGTTGTCTGCAAAGCAAAGAAAAATCAAGCATAAGAGAAAGGTGGGAGCCCGCACATTTGTGGTTGACGGTCAGACATATGGTAGAAAATAAAAACATATTACTTCATTTTTACAAACTAAGAAGTATGAGCCTCATTGACACACAAATGTTAAGAAAGGAATAAGGGATTATGTTGATAAGCGCTCAAGATCATGTACTCATGTATTTATCGCCGTACAATTATTTTATTGTTCTATTCTATTGTTAAAATGGAAAAAAAAAATACTCATTTAAGGGTGTGTTTGTTTGGGGTGAAAGAGGGAAGAGAGAGTGAGACAAGAGAGAGAGTAAGAGAAGAAAGAGTGATTTTAGGATGTTTGGTTAAGGAGAGAAATAGGAAAGAGAGAGGGAGGAAAGATTAGTTCTTACATTAATTTCGTATGTTTTTCATCGTACCAAATAGTATCATGCACCCGAAAAGAAAATGCTTAAACACAGGAACTAAGCGAGTGCATCCAATAAGAAGACTAGGTTAATTAGATTAATTTCAATCAAGCTAGAGATCTAATAATTCCCTCATTATAAGAAACAATATCAACAAACACAACCACGAAAGGCTCATACTCAGTGAGATTCAAACGTCTTCCACCTTCATCTTTATCATTATCAAGCCTCCCAATATCCAAACAAGTAAAAGATCCCGAGATGCAAAACCCAAGCTTGTAATTAGACTCATATTTCCGTATGTTAAATGTTCCACGTTGTGTTTGTTGATCTGGATAGTTTCTAGGACCACCAATACCAACACAAACTTTTTGAATAACATTATCAAAAAACACAAGCCATTTTGCAGATTCAGCACATGTAGGCTTCTCTATGAACTCAATTTCAAGGGGTGTATACCCCTATGAACAACAAAGACCAGCTCAATTGCTAACAAGACATTTAACCCACACCCAAAAGGTATGTGGATTCTAGTCATATATATATCCGAAGAAAATGGGAACCATCATTGATTTCCTTGAAAAAATAAAGGCTTAATTAATTCCACTTTCTTGCCCGTTTATGTTTCCAAATTCACAATTTTGGTTCTCCTATTTTATTTTTCAACAATTTTTTTTATAAGCAAATTTTGATGGAGGTGGGGGAATGTTAGTTTCAGGAGTTTGAACCCTAGACATTCTTCTTGCAATTCTTTCACGTTCTTTAGCTCACCAACTGAGCTAACTTTTTGGGACTATTTTTCAAGAACATGTTCTCCATACTTTTTGTTTTTCATGAGTTCTATCTCCATACTTTTTTATTCCACTTTTTTTTTACCAAATTTTAGTTTTCAAAAATTCCTAATTTTAGGTATTAGAGGTGCAACTAAAAATTGTAGGTACCAAATTCGTAAAAAATTAAAACAGGTGAACTAATTAAGTTCAAGAAAAATAAAATAGAAAAACCAAAATCATATATTTTGAAATACAAAGAACAAAAAATACAATTAAGATTTAACAAAGAAGTGGTGTACCTTTTTTTTTTCTTTTTCTAATAGTGGTGTACCTGTGAATATGTAATTACGACTTATATCAGGGATGGTGAATTTCACTGGGATGCCCATTGGCAACTTCTTCTAAGGAATCTTGTAGGATTGTGACTGGGCACTTTGAGTCTCCAGTTTTGCCTAGTACTCTTAATCCTCCACCATGTGGGCCTCGAAGTTCTGGCAAAATGTAGTATTTTCTACCTGGAAAAATTGGGTTACCATTTATGTCCCGTACCTGATAAAGCTAAGGGGAGTTTGGTTATGAAAGCAAAGAGGAGGATAGAGAGGTTGAGTAATAAGGCAAGCTTCATGGTTTGATAAATTATTAAATCTAAGGATCGATGGTGTTTGTGTTTGTGTTTTGGTGGGTTACATATGCTACTTATATATTATAAATAGAGAATAACTCTTTCAGCTGCCACAAGTTAGTTAATTACTTGAATTTGGAGAAGCATTGCATGTGTGACATGTTTGAAGCACTCGAACCTATGCTTTTATGTTTTCTGATAAACAAATACCGAAATATATATCGACATCTAGGGTGAGTGATTAACTAAGGTCCTCATATGACTTATCAAAAAAAAACTAATTTCCTCATAGGTGTATCAATCAAATTGACTTTAGTATATAGTATAAAATGTTATGAATAGTTGAGATTCCATGCTGATGCTGGTTGATACAATCTCAACAACTCATATAGCATTTGATATTATATTTGACGGTTAATTTAACTGGTACACAGATGAGGGACATAGTTGGTCTAACCCTAGGAGGAACCCTAATTGTTTAAACATAAAAAACTAGAAATTAGTTTGACAAAGGATGGGTTAATAACTATAATTTGTGATCAGTGCCTTGAGGTCGGCTGTAGAGCTGGTCAAGGGTGGTCCTCTGATGCTGTAGAAAGTGGTCGGCCTGATGCTTTTGTGGTAGGTCTGGACACACGGGGGTGTACCTACAAGGACACTCCGACGCTCAAGTCAGCTAGGTCAAGCACTATAATATCGAGTGAGAATTAGAATAGATTGTGTACCTTGTATCTTGGTGCTTAGTGCTATTTATAGAGGCTGAGAGATCCGAGAGAGCCGTCGGATTCGGGTGGAGTGATCCGGATCGTTGATTCTTGAGGCCCATTAATCTGTTGGGCTGATCCACTAATGGATTGGGCCTAACGACTGACCCAGTCCAGAACAGTTGCCCCCTAGCCAAGGTCGATCACCGAGCGGGTGTAGGCTTGATATGCCGTCTTGACAGTCGTGCCCCCCAGTTATCACTTAGTAAATTTTCGGTGTTCGGGAAACAGGCCGTTGATAACAAAGAAAGGGGGGCGTGTTTAGTGCGTTCCATCGGACCATCGTATTGCTTCAAGGGTTTCTAACACCTCGGGCTTATAAGTATATATATAAAGAGGTCTTCGTCATTCGCTGGTCAAATACTCTATTTCTTCCAAAATTCCTCCAAAGTCTTCTGCGCACGGGCAGTTAAAATTCACCCACGGGCGGTCAAAATCGCGCACGGGCGGTCAAAAACTTGTGCGCACGGGCGGTCACTCTTCTCTTGTGTGTTGGGCGCACGGAGTTTGTTGGAGCGTCTACTTCTCTCTCTCTCTCTCTCTCGCGCTCGGGCGATAAGGATTCGTGGACGACCACTTCTCTCTCTCACGGACGACTCGCATACGTTGTTGGTAAGTATCTTCGCACCGTAAACGCCCCACCTTGGGCGGCCAGAGCACCTTGGAACGCCCCCCACTTGGGCGAGCTCTTCAAGGCATGTGAGCGCCCCACTTTGGGCTGCCCCTAGGGTTTTGCGTGTTGCGCTCTTCACACGCATGGGTGCCTGTTGCGTCAAAAACACACTTAGAGCAAGTGTACTCTCTCGCAGAAGTAGTATAAAAGATATCGTCTCCATAGGGATTAATTAACAAGTACTAAACTAATCAAAAAAATTTAATGTTTAGACGAACAAATATTTGAATGTTATAGAGACTAAATAAAAATAATTAAATAGCAAGAATTAAAATACTAAATTTAATCGATGGAGAGAGGTCTAGGGTCGCAGTTTCACTTGCAAGCTTCGATTCCCGAATTTCCTTGCTTTATTTAATTACCAATCCCTTTATTAAAGCTATTAATCCGTTTGGTCATTCGCGATTAATATTCTTTTTTCTAAATTAACCCTAGTTTGGTCATGCTAGAATTTAAATCCAGGAAAAGCATAAAGAGCAAAAAGGTTGAATGATTGGAAGACTAAATTAAAGTTTGGTCATGCATTAATTATAGCCCCAATTATCCTATAGGTCCACCAACTAGTTGTAGTAGGGTCGCTAATCAACTAACTGATTATGAACATGCAAAGGGTTGTCGATCCTAATTATGTGATAAAAACAATAAGATAATATTAATTGAAATACAAGTTGGGAATTCAAAGTATAAATTAAAGCATACAAAGGTCTCTAAGAATGCAAGATCCACCTAAGACCCTAGAAGAGGATTTAAGTATCCATAGCTATCAAGAACAATGAAATAAAATAAGGATTCATAAATTACAGAGATAAAAATAACCCGGAATAGAGAAATTTATGATCTTGATAATTTAGTCGCCTTTATTCTGCTCAAAAGCTCTCTCACGGTGTCAAGAACAAGTACCCAAAACTCCTTTTCTCCCTCTCCGGTGCGTCCGTGTTACTGTGTGGTGTGCGGCTTTTTTTCTCTATTGGTGTATGTCCGCCTCCCCCATCTATTCCAACAAGGGTTTTTTTTTTGTACCCCCACCATCTTCCCATATATCCCCAAAGACTTTTTTGGACAAAAATACCCCTAAAAAATTTGACCAAAAATCGTATATACCTCACCCTACATATATACGACTTTGAAAAATTCAAATCGTATATATGTGAAATTTTTTTAAATAGGTCGTATATACATAAGGGGGTGTATTACGACTTTGTAAAATACAAGTCATATATACTCCCACACCTACATATATATGATTTGGTGAAATACAAGTCGTATATACGTAGGTGTGGGGGTACATACGACTTGTATTTTACAAAGTCGTATATACACCCCCCTTATGTATATACGACTTGATATTAAAAAAAATTATTTCAATTTTTAAAAAAAGGTTAAAAACGCTACTAAAAATACGTTAACGAGTCAAAACTAATCAAAAACTTATAAAAACACCACTTAAAATCTAATAAAACCAAAATAAGGCTATGCAAATTTTTATAGATTTTTTGGATACTATGAAAAATTAAATAAATTGATAAAAAATAGTAAACGATGGAATTTGGGATTTTGAGCCGTCCTTGATTTTTTTCGGATTTAATGGCTGTGGTTTCATTACAATCGGAGTAGGTTGCCCGAAAACTGTTTTTTTAGCCTAAATTATTCGCTTGACGTATAACATCGTCACGTGTTAACGAACTACACACTAAACAGAATCAAAAGACGGTCAATATTCATATCTAATTTAAATTTCTAAAAAAAATATAATTTTAATTTTTAAATGATTTATTTATTTATTATTTGGGTTACAAAATCGTATATACCTAGGTGTGGGGGTACATACGATTTTGTAATTTAACAAATCGTATATACCCCCACCTTAGGTATATACGATTTGGTTTTTTTTTTAAATTTTTATGGAAAATCGTATATACCTATATACGATTTCCAATTTTTAAAAATTTTTAGTGGAAATTCGTATATAGGGTATATACGATTTCCAATTTTTTTTATTTTGTTTGAGCTGGGGATATGTTGGGTTTTTTAATTTTGTGAAGGGTATTTTGGTCTTTTCGCATGGGGTGTGGGGGTATATGGGAAGGTGGTGGGTGTGTGTAAAATTACTGGTACCCTATTTAATTGACAGCATTTGGATCAGATTTAATTAAAACAAATACAGATCTAATGGCTGATAGTAATTTAGTATAAAAAACTAAGGAAATCCTTAGTATCCTAAGCCAAAGCCACCAAACTCTTATTTTTTTGATGACGGCCCGAGAGAATTATTTATTTCTATTTCTATCCTTATAAGGAAGGTGTCACTCGATTTGGTGAGGACCTTGTTGACAGTTTGGAAGTTATCGTCTACATTAGAGTTGGCCAGTGTGCAGGACATTCTCTCGTCGACAACTACAATGCGTTGAGAACCCCTAGTAACAGTTGCTTCCTTGGGAGCCATGACAAGAAATATCAGAGGAAAAAATAATTCTGAGAAGAATAGTGAGAGAAGAAAGCTCTTGTTGTGGTCGCCAGTGATCTGTCCGGCAAGGCCGGTCTGACAACTACGGAGGAATCCTCCTAGAATGTGGCGGTGCACGACGATGGGGGTGTACCAGCAAGAACTCTTATGCAAAGTCATCAGAAGGGAGAGTGAGAGGTAGTAATGAGTGAAAGTGTATTTGACGTCAGAATGATATCATGTATTTATAGGTGATTTGTGGTGACTTGCACACGAGGTTACATGGCGCATATGATGATGATATGGAAAAGGCCGGTAGACCATTACGACTATCAAAACTTATCTTGACTGTTGGATTTGACTATGCGTGCGGGAGCCTTCAGATTGGGATTGACCCTGTCTAGAATAACATTTTTTCTTATTTATAAAGTAAATTTTATTTTGAAATAATTTGGTTTTTACCAACAAAGGTTGTTCCGAGCGGTTACTAGGTTTAGATCCCAACCTAAGGTCTCAAGTTTGAGTCTTAAATGTGGCAAAAACTCTATTGGAAAGGGAGAATCACAAGAACCGTGATAGGTTGCAAGTGCACGATTCTATCACGTAGTAAGATTATCGATCCCACTGATACTTTGTTGAGTACTAAGTCCTTTTTCAATGGTGGTTAGCTAAAAAAAATGATTGATGGTAAAGATGATTTTTGTTTAAGATAATTCATGAAGCCGTATCTAGGAGGCCCTTGAGGAGCCCGATCAGGTGTCTGGTCGCCTGTACGATCGTGAAGTCGGGAGCAGAGCCCAAGTCAGGTTATACTTTCAAAGACACTCTGACGACCAAGTCAGGGAGTAAAAGTCAAAGCGAGGTATGACGTAAATGGGAGAAAAGTGTACCCGACGTTGGGGGTTGACCCATATTTATAGAGCAAGGCGACACTCCCTAGCCGTAGGATCAGGCGAGTCGATCTCAATCGTTGAGCAATGCTTCAGTGTATTCGTGTGCTCCAGTGATCAGAACGCGGCGATGTGGGCCAGTCTTGGCCCATGACGGGGATTGGGACGTCGGCCCAGTCCAGAACAATTCAGAAATAGTAAAAGGTCCTAAGATTGTGGTTTCATCTCAATGATAGAATTAATACATATAGCCTAATCTATTCTCTAAATTGTGTGTGTAATGTATTTTAAAGGCAAGATAAAAAATATAACTAATGTATTCTTTCAAAGTACAAAATAGTGTGTTTTGAACAATAATCAAACTGTTAAGAAGCTCAAGTTACCTTAATAAATTTACAAACTAACTAAGAATAATTAAGCTACAACTAGGCTACTAAGAAAATGAAGACTTTACTAGTCATGGAGGGTAATTTAGACAATAGAGTTAACTTTTTATTGAAATTACAAAAATTAAACATGACTAACTACCTTAAAAATTGTTAGTTGGTCATACTTTTGCTATTAATTTATTTCCAAGGGAGCACTAATTAAGATATGATTAAAAGTTGATTTGTCATATGTGTAAAATTGGGAAAAGAAAAATGAAATGGGCAACAAATTTTTTTTGGTCTATTAAAAGAAAAGACATATAAACACCACACACTACCACCGCTCACACCCAAGTTTGAATCTGGAAGCCGACGCACTCATGTCGCTGAAATTGCCAAAACAACTAACCGCGGGGGACATGGGCATGTAATTTGGCCTTGAATGATTTTGAGAAAGAAAGAAAAAACCAAAGAAACGTTTATGGGTTTATATAACTAAAAAAAGAATGTTGCGGTAAAAGAGGGAAACTTTTCTAGTTAATTAACTGTCACATCCAATGTTATCAGAACCGGACCAGTCATCGAGCCGGTCAAGGCACTGGGTCACTGGATTTTTGGTTGGGCCGGGGGTCTTTGGTCGTTAAATAAATTCAAAAATTATAATATATACAATTGTATATATAATTGTATTTTTAATTATAATTATAACTCTAACAATTATAATTATAATTGTATTTGTATTTGTATTTATAATTACAATTATAATTGTACTTATAAATGTATTTGTTTTTATAATTGTATTTATATGTATTTATAATTGTATTTGTATTTATAATTGTATTTATAATTATAATTATATAATATATGAAAGGAAGACATTAACAAAAGATGTCTTGTGGTGCAGTGCTAGTTCAAGTTGCGGTTCACCAATTGTTCCTGGGTTCGATACCCTGCTTTGACATTTTTATTTAAATAATAAAAAAACTGTTTAAAAAATCTGCAAGAACCAACCCGGTTTGGTTTGACCGGCCGGCTCACTGGTTCTCGCATTGAGCTGACCGGTTCACATGCTGATCCGTTTCAAAAGCTAGGCCGGTATGGTGGAGTCACCGGAATCAAACATAAGCTTGTAAACCGAAATTTATATTTTTATTATAAAAAAATAAAATTTTGAGGCCTTTGTATTTTTACTAAGATATGTGAGGCCTAAAGCTCTAGCTTTAGTCTTGGGCTTTTGGGTCGGCCCTGACAAGTTTAGATAACCTAAAAATTTAACCTAACATTTGTCTCTCTTATAAATACAAGTTTTGTTTATCATTTTGAGAATAGAAGCAACAATTGCGCCGTTTGCTCGAAACCTAAATAGTCTCATTCCTTTTCTCTATCTCATTCTATTGGTTTGCAGAGTTTGGCGGAAGTACTTTACTATCTATCTATTTATTACTCGTTGATACTTGTTCGACTGAATTGCTTATGATGATTTGTTGGGGATTGGTACATCAACCTCGATTTCGTTCTACTCAGCTCAATACTTTAAAGACAACTAATCTCAGGTTATTCATCATTTGTTTTCATTTATATCATCTACTTTTTATTGATTTCTATTCTCCTGTTTAGTCATATGTTGTTTCGTCTCCACTAGATCCATGAGAGAGACAACAATACACAATTTATTGACTATCATTACAAGCTTGATCAAAATGAAGCCGTCAATGTTGTCTCATATTTCTACGCCTTCTCAGTTGTGCTTTGCTTTATCATTCATTCTGAAAGTGCCCAACATCAATTTGAGCAACTGTGATTTCCTTGATTAAATATAGGTAAGATGATATACATAAAAGAATGCTATAGTTATAAAATTGATGGATATATTCCCTTTTATACTTACCATCACAGTTGATTTTAAATTAATTGATTTTAGATTTTTGGTAGTAAATGATTATTTTTATTAGTTCTTGCAATTCGAAATTGAATTTACATTTTTATCTGGATATGGAAATATGAAGACAATGTCTTGTGGTGCCAACGAGGGATTGATTGCAATTTTCTTCTTGTCTTCTTTTCCTCCTCTTGATCAATTTTCTATGTTAAATCGGAAAATTTTATTTTCTTGATTATTCTTTGAGCAAGGTTTTTTATTTGTTTATTTTGCTCATGTGCAAAACATACCACTATATTTTTAAGGGCTAAATATGTTTTTGTTCTTTGTAAAATTTGAGAATTTTGTTTCTAGATCCTATACAAAATTTACCCGCTTTTTGTCCCTACATTTTCCTCCATCAACGTTTTTTGGCTCTCATGCCTTTTAATACTACTTTTCTGGGCCTATTAATAGCGGTTCTAAGCGCTATTAAAAGTCTTGAGAGACTAAAAACATTGGTGGAGAAAAATACGGGGACTAAAAGTGAGTAAATTTTTTTTATAGAGACTAAAATCAAAATTCTCAAATTTTATAAGGACCAAAAAGATATTTAACCCTATTTTTAATCATTTCTATGTTTCTAATCAAAAGATGCAAACTATAAACTTCAGACTAAGAGAGTTTTGATGAATTCATTTTACTCAACTTGTCAAAATCCAACTTTAGGATGTGAAGAAGAACGCCAAATCTGCATTTAGAAGTTGAGGCTACAAGTTGGACGGCCGGAGTAATTCCATATCTCTCTCTCTAACATGCAGAATATGGTTGTAAAGAAGTGGTGAAATGTATTGAGTGCATTTTTCAACCATGTGTAAGTCGCCAAATAGGTTGCAATTTTATGACTAATTCAATGGTGATAGATGAGCACTTCAAGGCAAAGCATCTGGTTCTTGATGCACCATTTCATCTAATATAGATTTGGTTTTAACGAGTCTCCCTTCATTCTCTTTTTCAACAAATTTTTATTTATTTATTATTATTATTATTATTATTATTATTTGGGTGAAGGAAAGAATAGATGTTGTGCGACTTTTGATTAATATCTCTTTTGAAACTCATAAATCTTATTGACGAGTCATTTTATTTTTTGATTTGATTTTTGGGTTGTAGATTAAAATGTCAAGCTATTCAAGAAGAACTCAGAAAGATGGAGAAAATAGCAAGAAAGGGAAAGAAAGCGAACATTGGCCTTATCTGAGAAAAGATAAACGAAGACCTCGTGAATGATCATCGAGCATCTACAAAGGTGTTCGCCGTAGACCATGGGGGAGATTTTCAGCCGAAATACGAAACCCATTTAATGGAGCTCATGCGTGGCTTGGAACTCACGATACGGAAATACAGGCTGCTACAGTTTACAGCCAAAAGTGGGATGAGTTTGAGGCCATGCGTGCCACACAAGGTTTGCTTCCTACATCTCTATCATCTATTTTGCTTTACATCACTAATATTAGTGCTTCACAATTTGCAAGTTTCAAGAAATTAAAATGTTAACTTTAAAATAAATATAGTGTAGCATATGCTAATGATCAATCTATTCTACATTTGTTAGGTGATCAAGTTGCACCATCCTTGGCTGATGATAATCTCAAATGGGGGAAGGAGGAAGAGGAGGGGGAGAAGGATATGGAAGATGACGTTAAAAGTAGATCCAATTTGAACCCTAGTGTTGATGGTCTTTGAGATGATACAATGTAAAACTTCGTTAGATGAAATCTAATATAAATCCGTTTTTCGTGGGAAATGTTATGCTTAGTACTAAGAGGAAGTCGGACCTATTTGCTTGGGCATAGGTCGATGAGCCACGATAGGCTCGACCTCGTGGTAGAGGTCGGTGAGCCACGATAGGTTAAAACAGGGAGATTTTTATTCAACTCTTCTATGCAAATCTAATATAAACCCTAGCTGTAATATATTTTAGGGTTTTTTTTTGTACCCCCACCATCTTCCCATATACCCCCACAAGACTTTTTTGGACGAAAATACCCCTAAAAAATTTGACCAAAAATCGTATATACCTCACCCTACATATATACGACTTTGAAAAATTCAAATCGTATATATGTGAATTTTTTTTAAATAGGTCGTATATAAAAAAGGGGGGTGTATATACGACTTTGTAAAATACAAGTCGTATATACCCCCACACCTACATATATACGATTTGGTGAAATACAAGTCGTATATACGTAGATGTGGGGGTACATACGACTTGTATTTTACAAAGTCGTATATACACCCCCTTATGTATATACGACTTGTTATTAAAAAAATTGTTTTAATTTTTTTAAAAAAAGGTTAAAACGCTACTAAAATTACGTTAACGAGTCAAAACTAATCAAAAAATTATAAAAGCCCCACTTAAAATCTAATAAAACCAAAATAAGGCTATGCAATTTTTTTTAGATTTTTTGGATACTATGAAAAATTTATAAAATTGATAAAAAATAGTAAACGATGGAATTTGGGATTTTGAGCCTCGCAGTCCCATAAGAAGTACCTTCTAGGGGAGTCTTGGTCCTTGATTTTTTTTTTCGGATTTAATGGCTGTGGATTCATTACAATCGGAGTAGGTTGCCCGAAAACCGATTTTTTAGCCTAAATTATTCGCTCGATGTATAACATCGTCACGTGTTAACGAACTACACACTAAACAGAATGAAAAGACTGTCAATATTCATAACTAATTTAATTTTCTAAAAAAAATATAATTTTAATTTTTTAAATGATTTATATATTTATTATTTGGGTTACAAAATCGCATATACCTAGGTGTGGGGGTACATACGATTTTGTAATTTAACAAATCGTATATACCCCCACCTTAGGTATATACGATTTGGTTTTTTTAAATTTTTAGGGAAAATCGTATATACTTATATACGATTTCCAATTTTTTAAAATTTTTAGTGGAAATTCGTATATAGGTATATAAGATTTCCAATTTTTTTTTGAGCTGGGGATATGTTGGGGTTTTTTAATTTTGTGAATGGTATTTTGGTCTTTTCGCATGGGGCGTGGGGGTATGTGGGAAGGTGCTGGGGTACAAAAAAAACCATATATATTTATGACTCAAAAGAATTGACAATCTAAGGAAATAGAAGAATGAATTGACCCACGGACGTCTTTGAATGTTACTGGAAAAGAATAGAAAAAGGCCCATGCTTTTCGCATACCAAAAGGCCATTAATGAAACGCGCATTTTTTGGTGTGCGAATTGGCCCACGCGCATTTTTTAATAACAAGTCGTATATACATAAGGGGGTGTATATACGACTTTGTAAAATACAAATCGTATGTACCCCCACACCTACGTATATACGACTTGAATTTCACCAAATCGTATATACGTAAGTGTGGGGGTATATATGACTTGTATTTTACAAAGTCGTATATACACCCCCCTTATGTATATACGACCTATTTAAAAAAATTTCACTTATATACGATTTGAATATTTCAAAGTCGTATATATATATATGTAGGGTGAGGTATATACGATTTTTGGTCAAATTTTTTTAGGAGTATTTTCGTCAAAAAAAGTCTTGTGGGGGTATATGGAAAGATGGTGGGGGTACCAAAAAAACCCAATATATATATATATGTCTTAAAATTTGGACTTTCATTCATTCTTTCATATTTTCTTCCTTTTTGCAAAATAAAGAGAAAATTAAATCAATGATTCATATAACTGTTAATAAATTCTCTAAAAGTGACTTAAAAATATCTTTAAAAATGCACTAAATTGGAGTTTATCAGTGCCCCAGCTTGGGCGGCCCATTAGGGTTTGTGCGCTTCTCTACGCACATGGGTGCCCCACTTGGGCGACCCACTAGGGTTCGAGCGTGCTTCTCACGCATGTGGGCGCCCCACCTAGGGCGACCTACTCCCTCTTTTTTTCTTTTGTGTTATCTTATCTTGATGTAGTGGTGACTTAGAATATTTTCTGGTGTTTCTGGTCTTCCAGGTGGTGCTCTTTGCCAGTTCAGAGACTCTAGTGGTTTAATCTTCACAGCCGCTTGCTCCGTATTCCAAGGTATGCAACCTCGACTTTTATTTATTCATAATATGTTGGTCAGTGTCTGACTTGTTTTGACGTTTTTGATCTCTTCTTTGACTAGGTGTGATTCGATCACTTGGTCTTCCTGCTCTGAGATCGATCGGGACTATTGTGAGATCAACCACTGCTCGGGTGGTGTTATTCATCAAAGAAGACGCCCTCCCTACTTTTCTTTGACCAAACGTAAGTTTTCTACCTCGCTTTCTGTCTTATCTTTCAATTTGTGTCTTCATTCTCTGTTTGATTAGAGCGAGGAGAGGGTGTCAGGCCCGGGTTGACCTTGCCGCCCACTTCCACGAATCATCATCTAGGATGGACCTCACTTCTTTGCCCCCTCCTTGCAGGGTGACTCTACTCTGGCGCGTACAAAGCAGACTAGACGTCAGGCTGGTCGTCCCCCCGTAAGTCTAGCTGAGTACGCCACCCGTCCTGTGGTACGTAAGGTCGTGAGCGAATCGACCCCCTGGTCACCCGTGACCTGTTGTTGGGGGTAGATCGCCTTCGTCTTCTTCTGATCGCTCATCTAGCAATAAGGGATCGCCCTCTCATTCTGAGATTCGTTCTTCTCCAGGTTCTTTGTCAGATGCTGAAGATATTCCTGATCAAACTGATCTAGCAGTGGTCCCTATGGAAGAGGAGAATTGGGGTGGTGAGATCAAAGGGGACCGTTCTTGGGTGTCCACTAAGATACTCAACACCCCGTCCATCGTGGCACGCGGGGATGAATCAGAGGAACCGCTTGTCACATTGGTTGGGCAAACAGGTCAACAGTGGTTCGTTAAAGGCCTTAAAGCTGGCGAACTTGCTGCTACTGTGCCTTCTACACTGAAGTTTATAATGTTCACCAATGTCTTGAGGGATATTCGGATTAGACCTCCCTTCACCTGCTTTCAAAGGATGATTCTTCGGTATCTGTCAGTCGCCCCCTCCCAACTTCACCTCAACGCCTGAGCGTTTCTCAAAGTTTTTGAGTGGTTGATGGTTGTCTTGGATCGAGAAGTCAGTCAGGCCCTTTTCTTCAAGCTCTTCGAATTGAGCAGGACTCAAGAGGTTAACAATGATCCCAGGCGATGGGAGCAGGTTAGTGGCAAGAAGCGGCAGGATGCCCCTCGATTCTTCAAAGCATATTGTGACTCAACAAAATGTTGGAGGAAGGCCTATGGGTGGGTCGCCCCTGTTTGTGGTGATGCTTGCAAGTCTCTTTCTTCATGGGACGACTAGGAGGAGGTGACTGGCATGAAATTCCCCATAGGTTAGGCGTATGCCCATTATGAGCGTCTACCGATGACCTATCGGACGACCGGGGATCTCGAGAAGTACGACGAGAGCCTCCGCCTCTTAAAGAACCTGGCTTCTTGGCTCCCAGGGCGTCAATTCGAGTGTGGTCGTCTCGTTCGAGCGAAGACTTTTGGTGATTTTAGAAACATTCTTGGGGTGGCTTGGTCGTCGGGTTCTTGGTCGACCGTTCTTCAAGGTTGCCCTTAGTTCGTTCGGGCTCGCCCTCTTTTTATGTTCTTTGTTGTGTTCTTTTCTTGAAATCATATGCTTCTGATTGTTTCTTTATTCTTTTGCAGATACGATGGCAGGGAACAGCTTATCTTATACTCGGTTACTCGCCCTGGCTGGGAAAGGGCCTCCTGAGGGTTCGACCTCTATTCCTCCTTCCATCCCACAGAATCCAAACAACATCCCCCAACCCCTGTGGCTGATCCAGGGGGTCAGTGCACCAAAGCTAGGAAGAAACGTGCTCAAGCTGATGAGCCCGATCGAGCGAAGAAGTCCAAGCGCGGGACAGAACATCAAGCCAAGCCCACCCCACTTTGGATAGAGAAGTTGGTTGCTACTGGTTATGAGGCCTTGGAGAAGTTGAAGTGACTCCCAGGTAGTGTGTCTAATACTAGTTGCTTCTTTTCATTGTTTTTGATACATCGTTGCTCACTTCCCTTTCCCTTTCCCTTTCAGGTCTAAAAAAGGAGAGAGATGAGGCTCTGGCCAAAGTCAGGAAGACAAGCGAGCTTGAGAAAGCTTTGGAGGAAGCCAAAAGGGAAATCAAGTCTTTAATGTCGTCCGAGGAGGCGAGAAAACTGTCTCAGGAGAGGTCTGATAAGAAGATTGAAGAGCTCGAGGGGTCGGTCTCAAAGCTTAAAGTTGAGGTTGAAGACTTGACTTTGGCGAAAGGTTCTTTGGAGGAGAAGAATGAGGAGCTTGCAGTGAACATCCGTTATCTTGCCAATGATGCGCTTGTGGCTTCGAAGGAACAGTTTGACAATGCCCTTGAGCAGGTTCAACTTTGTAATTCTGGGTTGATGATAGATAAGTCTGTTGTGCATATTTCCCATATTGTCTTGGGTGATCAAATAGTGAAGCCTATGGGGAAGCAGGATGGGACGAGCTTGACAATCTACAAGCGACCTGAGCCATGAAGCTGCTCTCCCGTGATCTGAAATCATTCTCTTGCATTATTATCTTTTGTGGTACTTCTTTACTTTGATGTACTTTCACGTTTGTATTTGGGCTAACTTTCGTAGCAACCCAGACTTTGATCGTTTGTGCTTTTGATATTTTGTTGCACGCTTGATTTTCTTAAGTACATTTGCTCTTTCATCTTTGTACGATCGATGCTCAGTATCTTTGGGTTGCCCATGCCTCCAAGGTTGTCCCACATCAGTATCTTTTTAGCTTAACATAAGAATTGTAGCTCTGCTTCTCAGCTTTCCAACGCATGCTCACACGCCCCCATCGGATAAACATGGACGAAGTTATGGTCTCCAGACTAGACAGCCCTCCATGGTGTCGGGTGCCCGTCTTCGTGCTGTGGGCGCCCCAATCTTGGGCGACCAGCAGGGGTCGAAGAGCATGGGCGCCCCCTTGTGAGTTGATGCTCCCAAAGGATGGGCGCTCACGTTTAAACAAATAGTTCGTTTGCTTCATTCGCGAGTTGTTTTGTCTTTTTGCCTTACTCGTTTGGCTCATCGTTTTTTTCCCTAGGTCGGGGATTTTTGCTTTGCCCATGAACTGGCCATCCCTTATGGGTTGAGGTGTGGTCGCCCCTGAGGGTTCACCAAAAGGGGAGCGTGCTCGCCTTGCCGATCGTTCCACACGGAGTGGTCGTCTTTATTCGTTTAAAAGCTTTTAACCGGTCGGGCTCGACCCTACCCCTTAGGCAACTTACCAAGTTTCTACTCGGATTTAGCTCGCCCTCGGGGGTGCGACCAATCTTAGGCCACTTCGTTTGTACTTAAATTCGTTTAAGTGCCTTTGGACAGTTTACTGATCAGTGGTTGTACGCGAGTCAAAATAAATAGAAAGTATTAAAGTGTAGTATCAAGGTGAGTTAACCTTGGTCGTCTCACAAGGACATCTAAGATTAAGATTACCAACAACAAGAACAAAATTACAATAAATAGGGGGTTTGATTTGGAAAAGTTTATGTTTGATAGGAGCAATTGGCGAAAGACAATCAATTCACGGGTTTCAGAGTGTGCTTCTCGGATTTATCATTGGTTCTAAAAAAATAACGTCTCTAAGGATTTCCAATTCTATATTGATATAAACTAACTAGAACAAGCGTTAATTAGTTTATACGAATTCACACAGTTTCGGGCAAGCGCCAAAACAGTGGGTTCAATCGGTCAGGAAAGGGGACAAGCGCCGTTCAAAGCATAACCAATATCATAACAGAATTCATATCCATCCCTTATCAATTTTTTATTTGAATTAAATAAATTAAGCATTCCAATAAATCGAAACAATCAAAGATTACGAAACGATATTGTATACAAGCAAACGCGTACACAAACGAATCGCCTTTTGCAAAAACAGAATTTGATTGATTCAAGCGAATAAGAAGAACTGAAATTGCAACCATTAAAAATGAAAACGAAACTGATAGAGATGAATTAGAAACTAAGACGAAATATCATAAACAATAAGAACCGAACCTCAAAATCCGTATAGCGACACCCGTTCACCAAGGCTTCCATGGTGGTTACACTACCAAATCCTCAAAATTGTATAAAAATGCGTAACAGAGAGCGTAAAACGGCTGATGGTCAGCCAAGTTTATAAGACAAACGAAAAACCTAATCCTTACGGGTTCTTGGATAAAAGCCCGATAAAAATATTAAATTGGCCCGTAAACCCGTTTTACATTAAACTGCTTCAGTATTTCGCAGTTTTGGCCTTCAAGACTTCCGAACTGGGTTTCGAGCTCAACTGAAGATTTGTAGCTTTGTTCCTTAGCTTTCCAACGCATGCTTGCACGTGTCAATCAAACAATCACAGCCAATGTTATGACCTACAGAGTAGACAGGGGTCAATATGCAATAAAAACAAGAATTAATCAAGAATTTGCTATAATGCTCAATTAAGACTCAAAGTCTAGAAACGTGCTAAGGCTTAAATATTAGGAACAAAACACAATTAAAAACACCAAATGCAAAGCTTTAAAGAGTGCATTAAACTGCACTAATCAAATTCCCCCACACTTAAGCTTTTGCACTCCGGGGAAAAAACACACAAAACAAGACACAAAAACTATGCACGAGTTTCCACTGAACCCAAAGAATGCAAAGTCATAAGAGAAACACTTTTCCTAGGCTTCAAGGAGAATGACAATCAGAGATAGCACTTATTTACATCAAGGCAAACAAGAAAATAGAGCTCCAAAGAGTGAATCATAAGTGATGAGTCCTCACAGGATATGTATAAGTAATGCGTTCAATCACTCAAGTGTCTAGGCTTGTGTTAACTCTCATATATATAATAAGCACATCAATGAAAGTTAGCACTACCATATGCTTGACAAGCTTCTAACATCCACACTGAAGAACACATGCACATAAGATCAAAAGGTCTTTATAAGGGTTGTAATGGGGCCAAGGTCAAGGTGGGATAATCCTAAGTGGGAACTACGCTAAAATGAATCAAAGAGGATAAAGAAGCAATGAAAATCAATTGTAGAATGAGCATGAGAGGATCCAACTTCAACAAGGTATGGCAAATTTCTCTATTTTGATATACTTCTCTACATAACTCTCTCCACACAGTTTTCACTCTTCTTGAAACAAAAATAAAAAGATATATACACTTTCCATTTTTTCCTTTTCTTTTTTTCTTTTCTTTTTTTTCTTTTTTCTTTCTTTCTTTCTTTCTTTTTTCTTTTTTGCGGAATATTTTTCTATACAAATGTACTTGCCAAAATTTCCATTGAAAACCCAAGAACTAACCTAAATGAGAACCACAATTGCAACAATTTGGACACCCCCACACTTATGGATTTGACAATTTTCAATCCAAAGCTCCTTCACCCCCTAAGATTGGGTAATAACATTGTTTTTCACTTTTGGGCTTGTAATGAGCTATAAAACAAAGAATGGGATAAAAGGCTCAAATGGGCTTACACAATGGGATAAATTCAGGGTAGGCTTATTTGGCTAGTAGCTAAAAAAACAGAATTTCCAAGATCATTTCAAACATGCATGTGAACAAGTGCTTCAACAAGAATCGAGTCAAGTTCTAGAGTAACTAACAAACATGCGTGAGTCACACACAAGAATGAGATAATGACAAAATGTAGAAGGCTTAATTCTCACCAGGGACAATGACTATCACAAATGATGCAAAATTTAGTGCTCATATCCAACTTATAATGCCAAGAGCAACAAGAAATCAATCAAATCATGTCGTAACACCTGTGGTCCTAGAATAGTGAAATCACTCACAACTTGTACAAACCAAGAACTCAAGGAAAAACATGCCAAAATAACAATTTTTTTAATTTAATTTTTTTTAAATAAGGAAAACTGAAAAACAACCCAAAAATTAAAAGAAAACGACAAACTACTAGGCTACTAAAAGACACCCCCCCACACTTAAATCATACATTGTCCTCAATGAAAACAAGAAGCATAAAATAAGAGTAAGGAGGAAGGACTCCCTGGTCAAACTTCAGTGTAGGTGGGATGTTTCAATGAGAGTTCTCTTATGGTTGCATCTTCAGTTGCGGAACTCTCATGGAATAACTTGAGACGCTTTCCATCGACTTTTAAAACTTTGTTTGTCGCCTTACTTTTTATTTCCACTACACCATGACGGAAAATGTTAGTAATAACAAAAGGACCAATCCACTTGGATCGATGTTTCCCAGCCATAATTTTCAGGCGCGGTCTGAACCATAAAACTCTATGCCCAATGGAGAACTCCTTTTTGGAAATCATCTTATCATGCTTAACTTTCCAAACTTTTTTGGCAGGAATGCCCGCCATGGTTAAACCAATGCCGCTCCTATGTTTCCTTAGGATTGGCAGCTTCTCTTCCTCTAAAACAAGGGGCTGCTCTTTGCCAGTAGCAACCACATGTACAACATCAGCTATAGGAGGTGTGTCAACCTGTAAAGTATCAACCAAACCATCAAACAATTCAATTTTATAGAGGGAATACTCTTCCATGGGGTTTTTCTTAGCATTAAAGATGTTGAATTTTTCAGTGGTATCACCAAATTCCATGGAAAGAGTCCCTGCATGTGCATCAATTTTGGTTTTGGCAGTCCTCAAGAATGGTCTGCCTAAAATGATAGGCGACCTGCTGGACTTAGTTTCTTCCTCCATGTCTAAAATGTAAAAATCTGCAGGAAAGATCAAATTATTAACTTTAACAAGAACATCCTCAACTAGTCCAGCAGGTCGAGCATTGCTTCTATTTGCTAGTTGGATGGTAACACCTGTTTCCTGCAAAGGTCCAAGAGCAAGAGAGTTAAAAATAGATGTAGGCATTACATTTATTGAAGCTCCTAGATCTAGCATGGCATCATCAAATTGACTGTTGCCTATGGTGCATGGAATGGAGAAAGTTCCTGGATCCTAGCACTTTTGAGGCATGGGCAACATCAGGGCAGAAACATTATATCCCACATTGACTTTTTCAATTCCTTTCAGTCTTCTCTTTCTCTTGTATGGGCACAGCTCTTTCAGAAATCTTGCATATTTTGGAATCTGCTTAATTGCCTCAAGAAGGGGAATGTTGACTTCCACATTCCTAAAAGTATCTAAAATCTCACTGTCTATATCTTCCTCATATTGTTTTTTAGTCATTGATGCTCTTTGAGGGAAAGGGAGTGGTGGTATGTATTCCTCATCATCAACAGTTTCAGGCACCTTTGGTGTGTCAACAGCCTTCCCAGATCTCAATGTAATAGCACTAACATTGGGGTTTGGCGCATTCAGATTAATCACTGCTTGAGCAGGTAGTTGGTTTGACCCCCGAGCTTGCAACTGATTAATTGTGGTATTAATCTGTCCAATTTGTGCCTACAAATTCTGAATTGAGGCATCTGTCCTATCTTGGAACTGGAGATTCTGGGCAGCCATCTGATTAACTAAATCCTCTAATGAAGGTGTAGAACTGGTAGCAGCTTGTTGTTGTGTAGCTGGATTTCCCCATCTCAGGTTTGGATGGTTCCTCCAGCTTGGGTGGTACCTATTAGAAGACAAATCAACATTGGCCTGAGGGTTAAATATATTAGCTGCATATGTTTGAGGGGTATCAACATTAGAATCCTCTTGCAGCGTAGGACAAGAATCTGTGGGGTGCTCTATAGAGGTGCAAATACCACAAACCCTTGCTTTCTGACCTGTTGCCAATTTTTTTTACCAAATGTGTGAGTTCATCCAACCTGTTTTCTAAGTTCTTATGATCAGTAGCTTGTATCTCATTTACTCCCCTTGTTAGAACTGCAGAGTTGCTTCTAGTTTTGAATTGTTGGGAGTTAATGGACATATTTTCTATTAAAGCTCTTGCATCTGTTGGGGTCTTATCTACAAGTGCACCTCCACTAGCAGCATCCATGATATTTTTGTCCATGGGCAATAAACCCTCGTAGAAATATTGGATGAGCAGTTGCTCAGATATTTGATGATGAGGTCAGCTTGCACACAATTTCTTGAATCTCTCCCAATATTCATGTAAAGACTCAGTGGAGTTTTTCCTGATACCACATATCTCTTTTCATATTGAAGCAGCTCTGGATGCAGGAAAGAACTTCTCTAGGAACAACTTTTTCAAGTCATTCCAATTTTCAACCGAACCTGGCTGGAGGTAATACAACCAATCCTTGGCTGCATCTTGGAGTGAGAAGGGGAAGGCCCTCAATTTAATGTGTTCCTCAGCAACTCCTTGAGGCCTCATGGTTGAGCACACAATGTGGAACTCTTTGAGATGTTTGTGAGGATCTTCACCTGCAAGACCATGAAACTTGGGCAACAAGTGTATCAAACCATATTCCAATTCAAAAGGAACTTCAATATTAGGGTAAGTAATACACAAAGCATTATAAGTAACATCAGGTGCAGCAAGTTCCCTAAGAGTTCTACCAGCCATGTTATAGTCAATAAAATCAGGATTAGAATAGTAAAAAAAAAAGTTATGCTAGAATTAAGGAACAAATAAAAAAACGAATCAAACCTAATCTAAAAAATATAAAAACAGCACTAACAATCTAATCAAATCAGAGAGCGTAACAGAGAGCGTAAAACGGCTGATGGTCAGCCAAGTTTATAAGACAAACGAAAAACCTAATCCCTTACGGGTTCTTGGATAAAAGCCCGATAAAAATAGTAAATTGGCCCGTAAACCCGTTTTACATTAAACTGCTTCAGTATTTCTCAGTTTTGGCCTTCAAGACTTCTGAACTGGGTTTTGAGCTCAACTGAAGATTTGTAGCTTTGTTCCTTAGCTTTCCAATGCATGCTCGCACGCCTCAATCGAATAATCACAACCAATGTTATGGCCTACAGAGTAGACCGGGGTCAATATGCAATAAAAACAAGAATTAATCAAGAATTTGCTATAATGCTCAATTAAGACTCAAAGTCTAGAAACGTGCTAAGGCTTAAATATTAGGAACAAAACACAATTAAAAACACCAAATGCAAAGCTTTAAAGAATGCTTTAAACTGCACTAATCAAATTCCCCCACACTTAAGCTTTTGCACTCCGGGGAAAAAACACACAAAACAAGACACAAAAACTATGCACGAGTTTCCACGGGTGCGACCAATCTTAAGTCGCTTCGTTTGTACTTAAATTAGTTTAAGTGTTGTATCCTGACCGCACAATATATCGAATACGGTTCGAACTTAACTCGCACGATAGGACGAACCTTTAAGCTTCGTTCTCGATTGGGCGTTCGTAATTAAAAAGACATATGAACACATATATAAAAGAAAATGCATTGTCTTATTTAACGGTCGGGCGGACCTCGATAAAAAACCCTGTGGGAAAAAGAGTGTTCCACCCGTCTTTTCATTCATGACATACGATCAGTTCTTACAAGGCTTTCTTGCCTTTGGCTTTCAAACTTAAAAGAAATGCTAATTTTGTTGATAACAGGTCAGCTTGAACAGTGGAAATCTCCCCATCCTTCGTGTAGAACTTCATTTTTAGGTGAACTGTGGAGGGTACGCCTTCTAATCGTGCCAGAGTTGGTCGCCCGATAATGCACTGGTAGATCGATTTGCACGGCAACACTATAAAATCTACTCTGACTGTTCGGCACAGGGGTTTCTCCACAGTGTCGTCTCCAAGGGTGACCATCAACTCAATTCGTCCGATCGGTGTGGTGGATGCTCCATTAAAACCAGTCAGAACTGTTCCCCTATACAGCCTTAGGTCTTCTTTCGATATCCTCAGAACGTTTAAAAGATCTTCAAAAATGATGTCTGTGGAGCTCCCTTGGTCGATCAGTATTCATCTTACCTCCATGTTGGCCATGACAGCAACCACCACGAATGGCACTTCATTGTTTGGTGTCCCATCAATGAGGTCCTTGTCCTTGAACAAAATGGGTGGAATCTTCGAGAGGACCCTAGGGGCGGACGTTGACGCGACGCTCATGATCTGGTCCCATCTTCTTTTCATTGACTTGTTAGTTGAGGCGTCAGTGGCAACTTGTCTTCCCTTTGATCTTCTAGTATCCGGGACATCATCGTCCTCGTCCTCCTCTTCTTCTCTGACTTTGGCCACTTCGTCGGCTGATGCATTACCTTTCCTAGGCGAACGACCTGCTTGCTTGTCATTCCGTCCATCAGTTTGGTTCTTCTTTATGTACTGTGTCAGCTCCCCCCTTCGGATTAATGCCTCAACATCGTCTTTGAGAACCATGAAATCGTTCGTGTCGTGCCCGAGACTTTTGTGGTAACGACAGTATTTCTTGGATGGGCACTGCCCTCCTTAAGGACGAGGCGTTTTAAACGTCTGATATCCCTGAATTTAGTGTTTGCGCATTCGGAGAGGATGTTTGCATAGGAAGTGTTCAGTTTAGTACACTCTGTGAACCTTCTGGGTTTGGGATCTCTTGGTGGTCCACCATAATCTCTCCTTAGTCTCTGGTCGCGCTCATCGCGAGGTCGCTGGTTGGTCCTAGCCTCAGCGGCTTCGATGGCCATCGTTGTTTCTTCATAGTTGATGAACCTCTGTGCCCTGCAGAGGAATGTTTCTAAATCCCTGGGCTTGTGCAGGCCGACTTCGACCTGGAATCGGCTGTTTCTGAGAAATCTGGTCCTCAGGTAGAACAATCGTTGGTTATCGTCCAAATTCCTCACTTGGTCGGCCTCTTCGTTGAATCGATCCACATACCTCCGGAGGGACTCATTCGGCTCTTGTTGGATTGCAAACAGAACGTCCTCATCGTTGGGCTTCACCCTTGAGGCTATGAAGCGGGCAGTGAACACTCTTATGGCTGTGAGGAGATGGTGTTAGGTCGTAACTCAGTGAACCATTCTAAGGCCGACCTGTCTAAGGTTAAGGGAAAGATTTTGCTCTTAACCGATCCGAGTGCTCCTCTATACTTCATCATCAGATCGAAGTGTCTTAGGTGGGCGTCTGGATCTTTCACGCCATTGTACACCTTGAGGTCTGACGGGGGTTTCTCCAAAGAGCGCGGGATTCAGAATTCATCTATCTCCCTGGTGAACGGCCCTAGGCTGATGTCACCCCTGTCATAACGATGTGGTCAATCTTCGGGATATCGCCCCTGATTGCCACGTCGTTCTACAGTAGAATAATTCCTTGAATAGTTGGGCGGGTACCTCTCTCCCGATCGGCTACGAGATCGAGCAAGCGAGCCAGACGAGTCGTAGGAGGATTCTTGGTGTGAAGACTCATCTGGCCAGTAGGTATAGTCAGATGTGGGCGTCGTCCTAGGCGGGGTGAGCCCCCTCCTCGTCCCCTTCAATGGGGTGGAGATCTGTGGACGAGCTACCTACGGGGAGGTGAACGATGCCTCCTAGATGGGTTGACCCGTGGGATGGGCGACCAATTGTTGCGACGGCGTAGCTCGGGTGCTGTGTTTGCTTGTCTGGAAGCTATTAGTTCCTTCATCTGGGTGAGGAGGTCATCTTGGCGAGCGATCCGCTGATCTCGATCACGGAGAAAGTCACAGAGCTCCTGAGCCAGGTTTGCTGCAAGGGTGACATCAAGCTGCTGGGTCGTGCCTGGATGGGCACCAGGGGCAACGACCTCAGTGTTGGTCGTTGTTCCTTCCAGTGCTGGGGGTGGCTGGACTGGTATCTCAGCCACATTTTGCAGGCGGGTCGACCGCGGTCTCCTCGAGTTGCCTTTGGAGGCATTGGGAATGTTGGTGGGATAGTCTGCTCCCACTGTGGTCGCCACTGATCAGTACCTTGAGGTCGGTTGTAGAGCTGGTCAAGGGACTGGTCCTCTGATGCTACAGAAAGTGGTCAACCAGATGCTGTTGAGGTAGGTCTAGACACACGGGGGGTGGGGGGGTGGGGCGTGGTGTACCTGCGAGGACACTCCGACGCTTAAGTCAGCTAGGTCGAGCACTATAATATCTAGTGAGAATTAGAATAGATTGTGTACCTTGTATCTTGGTGCTTAGTGCTATTTATTGAGGCTGAGAGATTCGAGAGAGCCGTCAGATTCGGGTGGAGTGATCCGGATTGTTGATTCCGTAGGCCCATTAATCTGTTGGGCTTATCCACTAATGGATTGGGCCAAACGACTGACCCAGTCCAAAACAATTTGTTTGGTCAAGAAATAACTAATTGCATCTACATCTCACAAACAAGGGGAACCCAACTTTTGTTGACAAAATTATCAAAGACCGCTGTAATGAATATTTTATTCTTCCTCGTGGATCATAAGTTATTTTAATTTGTTTTGGTGCAAATTGAGTATCCTCTTAGCACACAACAGAGGCTAATACTTTAAGTCGAGTATGATCATAATGAGTATCCTCTTCCCAAACTTGGATTTGAATCCAGGATCTCTAATCAAAATGGAAGAGACTCGAACCATCTTGATCACAAGTTATTTTTTGTTTATATACAATGTGCGCTTTTAACTATGTTTAATTTAGTTATTTTGTTTAACTCCGTGTTTGAATTAGAAAGAAGTCCCAGTGGTGTAACTCATGTGGTTGGAGCTAGGGACATCTTTCGTCTACTCCAAGGTTCGAACCGGCATGCGACACTCCCAATTCCCATTTACCCTATAAATGGCCATTATTCCAGCCTCTTGAACCAAAAAAAAAATATAAAAAAAGAGAAAGCTGAAAGCAAATGAAATTAGAGTGGTTCCTCACTATTGGTTGCTTTGGCAATTTCAGCGACATGCGAACGTCGACTCCTCAATTCGAACCTGAGTGTGATTAGTAGTAGTGTGTGTTCGTTGTGTTTATTTGTCATTTCATCTAAGTAGACAAAAAATGATATTAGAGCGAAAAAATTGAGAAATAGAATAGAATAGAGCGAAAAAAAATTGAGGAAAGTCTCAATAGATGTTTCCATATTGAGAGGAAAGTCTCAATAACTGAAATGATATTGAGAGGAAAGTCTCAGTGCTAATGGTAAATTTGGAAATGAATTGGGTCCCCGATTGATCTAAAATTGTATCATTTTGGGCGCGTCATTGGTAAATGGTTTAAAAGACATTTTTAGAGGTTTTGGTGAGGTGTCGTGCGGAATTCACTAAGATTTCATTGAAATCTCACCCTTTATATATTTGGAGTTTTTAGATAAGTAGGGAAAGCTATCTGAAGCAATGAATATATGCTTATGATTCCTAGAAACGGAGGGCTATGATTATGTATTTTGGCTATATATATAGCAAGCATTATGTATTTTGAGACTTGAATTATGTTTATAAACATGTATTTCAAAAGGAAAGGAATACCCTGTCAAAAAAAAGGAAAGGAATACGATTGTATTATGTAACTGCTATACTAGCAAGTAATCAGGGGCGAAGCCAGGATTTTTATCCAAGGGGTGCCGTGATAAAATGTCCGAGAATCTTTGTCACCGTAACATTATTTTCCTCGTTAATTCAATCTATACTTGCTCTGTTATTATCTCTAGCAATAAATTATACAAACTCTTTTTCCACGTCAACTATAAGTTGGTCTTTTGAATTGGGACCTATTAAACTGGGAATGGAAATAATAAAAGGAGTTGGATTTCAGAAAAGATTTAGCATGCATTTATATGTTTTGCTTTTGTGTCGGTGCATTTTTATCACTTTAGTAAACGACATTATCTCTCCATTATTAAGTGCTCTGCTTTCTCATTGCCTTCCATAATTGTTATTGTTCTTTCGCTGTCATTAATTGCTTCATGGCAACACTCTCACAATTTGAAAAAATTTACCATACACTATATTCATTTGTTTTCCTATTGCCTTTATACCAATAGTGCACTTTGGTTGTCGAGGGTTCGATCCTCCTCGCCTTGGGTATATAGCAACTTTAAATCTCTGGACCAACTTTGAAGTTATAATGGTGGGGCCCTTGAGTATTTTATATACCACTATTAAATTTTTTAAGAATTTTGGGGGAGACCATGGCCCCACCAGGTCCCCCTTCCCTCCGCCCTGCAAGTAATGCATTTTTGAAGGAATATGCTTATGATTATGTACTTTTGAACGGAAATGGATACATTTATATTATGTATATTGCTACATTGGCAACAAATATGTATTTTGAAGGTTTGTGTATGTATTTGGGTGGGATACTTAGGCCTCTTATGTAAAGAGAAGGCTAAGGGAAGTTTGATAGCTTTTCAATAAAAGTATTATCGGTTTGGTCAAAAAATAATTTAATAATTTTCCCAACACGAACAAGGGGAGCACAACTTTGTTCATCCATATTTAAGTGCTTTTTTGAAAGTAGAGCACAAATTGACAAAAAAATAAAAGTAAAAGTAGAGCACAAGGGGTACTCAATCAACCCGTATACAATTAAGAACCTGTTGTTTTTGATATTATAACTTTTTCATATTATACTCTAAATTGTTTTTTAATCAGCATGCTTATTTCTCTTTGGATATTAAATAATTAAGGATGTAATTGATAAAAATGTAATAATTAATACATTTGAAACTATCAAAATGATATATAAAAAGCAACAAATTTCTCCACAAAAAATTGACAATTAAAAAGCAACAGAGGAAGTATCATAGAAGAACTCTTGATTGTTACACCACTTATTATTCAAGAGTACAAATTGGAGATTTATTTAAACTATATGGAGCTATTAGAACCATCATCAGCATTAAGAAACAAAACCTCCAAGTGATCATCACCACTAGTAAGGATGAGACGTTTTCCATTGACATCATCAAATGTCCCAATATGATGACAAGTATTAGGGGTACAAAACACAAGCTTGTATCCTTGATCATGTATCGAAATGTTAAACAAACCATCTAGGATCTCTTTTCCTTCATGGTCTTCAACACCACCAATAGCAACATAAGGCTTTTCATCATTAATCACAACCCACTTGGAAGATTTAGTAATAGCACAATCAGGAGGATTGTATTCAAATATAATATTCAGTTGTGTGGTATCTCTGTAGATGTTACCATGGCTTTGTCCTGGTATCTCGAAATGCAGTGGCAGACCATAGTCATGAACATCATAGTCTTGAAGTACGGTAACTGGACATGTTGAGTTTCCTGTTATACCATAAATGAAACCACCACCATGAATTGGTGCAAACATAGATGGATAAATGTAGTATCTTCCATCAGTAGTAACGGGATCTCCATATAGATCCCACACTTGATCATCAGCAATAGTTAATGGAAGGTAGGTTGTTGTGAAGGCAAAGAGGAAGAGAGAGAGAATAAGTAATGTAGGCTTCATGGTTTGATGTGTGAAAGGATATATATTGATGTTGTTATCTGTCTATTATGTTTTGGTCGCTCAATCATCTATCTATTTATAGGGTTGTAATTTGTAATTCTTAGACTAGCTAACTATATTTTAGGAAGAAAAGTAGTGTGTGTCTATATATATATAATACCCACTCGGGTACGGGAGGTCGACCCGATGCTCCCAGGTTCGATTTCCGCGGTGGACAAACTCGGTGTTGGCAAGTGCGAAATTTGATTCTAAGCACGAGCGGGAGATTAGTCTTTTGTTGAAAGCATTGGGACACTCCGTAGGTAGTCAACGATGGTCCGAACGAAAAGAAAAAAAAACCTAATACATATAAATCTTAACATTATATAATTACGATAAAAAAATCACATAAATTCAAAGCATAAGGAAACTAGAAAACCCAACAAAACACGAAGTAGCTAGGAATCGGAACTACTACTAGTATGATTAGAAATGATCATTGTCCAATAGCTACAACTCTTAAATATACATTTCAGAGAGTCCATATACAATTCATAAAACTATGTCCTATCTTGACTTTAGCCAAAAGCCACTTCTAAGAGAAGCGTTTAATCACAAATAAAATTTTTAAGAGATCTAGAGTATTTTTAGAGAATAGGTGATTTCATTACAGGTTTCCTAGATAGTATCCAAATTCTGGTTAATTAATTTGAATAATAAGCCGTTCATGTATGTCTATATCTTGATTTTGAATAAATATTGTACAATTGTCACGAAAAGAGTGTATATGTATATAAAACAAAAACGTATAAAAAGAAATGCATATATGGATCACGTGGAAGACATAATGGATAAACAATACTAAAGATATATAATATTTCTAAGTTGTTTTTTTTTTGTCCAAAAGTTGCTTGATTAGATGAAACTGGGCAAGGCCCAAACCAATACAACTTGATAGTTAACACTAGCCCATCTACTGTGGAAGATACAATCAAAGCAAATGACTCCAAAACAAAGAAACAAAGCAAACTAGGCTTAAAGCTAGAGGCCCAATTCCAAACATGGATATGCCCAAGACCCGGCCCATAACTGATACACTAAAATGGTAAAATACATTCCATATTAAGTTCTGAATTGAATTGCAAGCCAACCCTAATTCGACAAAAAACTTGAACATCCCCACCAACCAAATTTAACCTCAATTATTGCTCTCACCTTCCTCTTCGTATCAATGGATCTTGATCTAGAAATAGATATATTTCTTCTTCCCGTCCAGGAGATACAGCAGGCACATCAATGGGAATCCCAGCAGGGAGCACCAGACAAATTCAACCTTCCACTATCCTCCTTCGATCTTTCCCAATAGCTTGACGAATTGAAGGAGGAGGGTTTGCAAGCCAATTCAGCCTTGAGTTACCATTGATAGCCAACATCGCAATATTGTGAGCAACTTCATTACCTTCCCTGTGCGTCCAGGTAAAGCCACACCTGAGGAACTGATTCTTGATTGATAAAATGTCACTGACAATTGCTCTAATCTCCTCTTTAATCATTTTTCCTCTGCATGTTTCAATTAACTCTAAGTTGTCACTCTCAATGATCACAGATGGGATTTGCAGGTTAGCAGCCATGGAAATAGCTTGTCTCAGGACCAAAGCTTCAGCTACCAAAGGAGACGAGGCAAACAGGGAATTTGAAGATGCAGAAAGACAGGTACCTTCTGAGTCTCTAAAAATTATTTCCATTGCCCCTTTGCCATTGATCTGGTTGAAAGCAGCATCACAATTTACTTTGATAGTGTTTACTGGTGGAGGTCTCCAAAAGGACCCAGCCCTTTCACAACCCTTGGTTTCAAACTCCCTGATGTCAGATACCATGGACTGAAGAAACTCAGTCACATGATATTTAGTTTGAAACACTGCCTGTAGAGGGTTAGGGTTTTTATCAGAAAAAACCTTCTCGTTCCTTGACTTCTAGATTGACCATAGTGTAAAGCACATGGTTGAGATCTTGAATTCCTGAGTCACTTTATCCTCCCCAAAGATTTTAATTGTATCTTGAAACCACCCTTGAAATGATGACAACCCCATTCTGGATGGAGTGGAGCAGATCTGGAGAGCAAACCACATTGGTTCAACCCAAGGGCAAATCAGGAATGCATGTTCTAATGTCTCTTGATCACTGCAGCAGATTGAGCATAGAGGGGAAGTGGATATCTTCCTTTTGAAGAGGTTGTCTTTAAGGGGGAGAGCATTGTTCAAAAGACTCCACATGAAGTGCTTCACCTTCTCAGTAGTCCTTGCTTGCCAAATTACCTTCCACACACTTGAGTCCATGCTGAAAGAGGATGAAGCAGAATTCCTGTGGATTGGATCACTATCCACAAGATTCCTATATGCTGACTTTATGGAGAAGGTCCCATTAGATGTATAAGGCCAAAACAGAGAATCTTCATTACTTGTCCAAGATATAGGGGTTTTTAAAGCTGCTATGGCAATAGCTGGTGCCAATTGATCCCTCAGGAGGCTTAAATCCCACTGTTTGGAATTATCAATCAGATCACTAACCATTAGAACAGAGGCATCATGCTTGAGGATTGCCTTCTCACCAGAGGCCAGCCAGTTATCACCAGACACATTTATGCTTGAACCAGAACCAACAGACCATCTCCCTGCTTCTTTGATGATCTGTCTACCTTGAAGTAAGCTTCTCCAAACCCAAGAAGCATTCCTTTTCTCCCTTGCTGACCAAAAATCTCCATTTGGAAAGTATAGGCTTTTTAACATTGAGGCCTAGTATGATTCAGGTTCACGGATTATTCTCCATGCTTATTTTGCAAGCTGAACATTGTTCATTTTTTGAAAGTCCCTAAATCCCAATCCACCAAGAGATTTAGGAGAACAGAGCACTTTGACACTTTTCCAATGAATTCCCCTCTTGTCTACCATTTTTCGCCCACTAGTACCTTGCTACTGAGGAAGTGAGCTTTGAGCAAAAAGACTTAGGTAGAGTGAGAACAAACATCACATAAGACGGGATTGCTTGGATGACAGCTTTGATCATGATCTCCTTGCCTGCTTGGTTCAAGAGAGAACCTTTCCAACCTTCCATTCTACTAAACACTCTTTCTTTAATCCAATTCAGGCTCTGAATCTTAGCTCTACCCCACTCTGCAGGTATGCCTAAGTACTTTCCAGGATTATCCCAAACTGGGATAGCAGTTATAGAGGTAAGAGATGCTTTCAACTGAGGAGAGATCTGTTGCCCACAAATTAACCCAGATTTAGCAGTATTGATTTTTTGACCAGAAGCAGTTGTGAAGATATTTAAGATAGAGACCAATTATACAATTCCTCTACAGACTCTCCTGTAAACAGAATTGTATCATCTGCAAATAACAAGTGAGTGAGGGCAGGTGCAGATGGAGCTAATTTGATCCCCTTAATCATATTGTCCTCACGAGCCTTTATAATTAGCCTAGATAGGACATCAAAGATCAGAATGAATAAATAAGGGGATAGAGGGTCACCCTGCCTCAAACCTCTATAGGGGGTGAGTTTGGGTGAGGGGAATCCATTAACCTGATATGAGTATGTAACTGAGGTAACCAGCTTCATCACCTTAGCCACCCAATCAGAGTTAAATCCATAGGAGAGAATAACTTTTTCTAGAAAATTCCAACTAACCCTGTCATAAGCTTTGTTCATGTCTAATTTAATGGCTATGCCTACCACCAGCACCTTGTCTTTTCTTCAGATAGTGGAAGGCTTCATGAGCCACCACCAGGTTATCTTGTATAAGGCGCCCACCGACTAAAGCACTCTGCTGGGGAGAGATCATATCATTCATGATAGGTTTCAATCTGTTGACAATGACTTTTGAGATAACTTTGTATATGAAGTTACAGCAGCTTATTGGACGCAATTGGGAAATAGATTCTGGGTTAGGGACTTTGGGGATTAGAGAAACAAGAGTATCATTAATATTCTCCCCAATAGAGCCATCATTGAAAAATTGCCTAACAGATTTCATCACATCCTCTTTAACCAATTCCCAATTCTTTTGAAAGAACAGACCATTTAATCCATCAGGGCCAGGGGCTTTAAAAGTTCCAAGATTGAAGACTGCATCTTTAATTTCAGTATTAGAGACTTAAGAGGTGAGAGAAGAGTTAACTTCGTATGAGACACAATTGGGAATTACACTCAAACATGAAGATAAGTCACATACCGTATCCCTTGAATAGATATTTGAGAAATAGTCTCTTATACCATTTGTAACTGCCTCCTGACCTTCTAGCCACTCCCCTTCTGAATTTTGAATTCTAAATAACTCGTTTCTATCCCTTCTTTCAATTGTAGAAGCATGGAAGAACCTAGAGTTTTTGTCTCCATAATTCAACCATTTCACTCTTGATCTCTGTCCCCAGTATTTCTCCTCCTGCTTCCATAGGGAGTCAACATCTTTTCTCATCTGATTCACTGTAGCCCAGTTAATACAATCTGAGTGACTGTTTGTCAATAGCTGAATTTGATGCTTAAGTCGTTCAATTTCCTTTGCTGCATTTCTGAATGTTCTTTTATGCCACTGTGAAAGATGACTTTTACAATTTTCCACCTTCTCCTTCCACTCTGCCCAAACTATTCTCATTACTACCCACCCAACCTCTCTGAACCACTTCTCTACATTCCTCATTATCTTCCCACATTGCCTCATATTTAAAACACCTTCCACTATGAAGGGGTGGATTGGGTTTGAGCACAATTGGGGCATGATCAGAGTTTAGGATTGGCAATGCAATTGCTAGAGCATGTGGGAAAAGCAGCCTCCAATTCCAATTTACCAAGACATGATCAATCTTTTGTCTTGTTACAAACCCATTTCTTGGATTGCTTAGCCATGTATATTTGCACCCTTGGAGCTCCACATCCATCAAATCTGACTCATCTAGGAAATTTCTGAACCTGTCCATTCTGTCTTGTTCCACAGGTCTAAGCCCATCCTTCTCCAAATTGTGAATCATTTGATTTAGATCTCCAATACAACACCAAGGGCCATTATTATTCGGCCTTAGCCTTAGTAACTTAGGCCAAAGACCTCTCCTATCCATAGTGATGGGGTTACCATAAATGAAAGTCATTTCAAATACCTTATCTGATCTTCTCTCCTTCACTGCTGTATGAATGAAGTTCAAACAAAATGATAATACCTGAATCTCGTAGTAACCATTCCACAAGAGTGCAAGCCCTCCTGATGTGCCATTGGCTTCCACACAGAACCAATTTTGGAACCTGAATCTACGCTTCACACGATTTACTCTTTCTTTACGAGTCCTTGTCTCAGACAAGAACACAATGGCCGGCTTATGACCTTGAATTAGGTCATAGAGCTCCCTATTTGTCGTGGCCGCCGCCAAGCCACGACAATTCCAAGCTATGTAAGTCATTGAGCTAGAGGGGGCAGGTGTCGTCCTGCCGCCTCTTTCATTTTGTTGTCATGACCAACTGAGAATGTGCCAAGGTGACCAAGGGAACCACTTGCTGAGTGATTAGTAGTTTCAGCTCTGTTTTTCTTCTGCATTTGAACATTATCTGAATTGCTAACACTTGCTGTTTCCATCTTCCTCTTGTTTTGCAGGTTTAGAGCAGTAGACATGCCAATGGATAGGGCTTGCTCCTCTTCCACTCTCATTTTTGATGAGCTAATTAGGGGTCAAGATTCTTCAGGAGGGAATTCCACTATGTAAGGTGGAGGGGACTCTTGCAGCAGCTTTGGAGGCTCTCTCCACCCTAACTCAGAGTTTTTGGGCTTCCAATTCACTATTTGAATTTTCTCCTTAATCTGGACAGCTACAGCAAGTTGAATCTGAGCTCCACCATACTTGATCTCTTCATCACTGGGAGTTGGGTAATCTTTTGTGATAATTGGCTCCTTTAGACCCACATCCTCCTTTATGAGCCCTAGATCCTCTAAATTGTTTGGTCCTAGACCTGGGCAGATTTTGTTGGATCCAAGCGCCACTGTTGTAGATAGAGGGCCTTCAATCATCAAATACTGTTGATCCTCCAGAGCTGGTTTCTTTCCTGGTGCTATCTCCTCTCTTCTACTGCCCTGTCCATTCTTATCCTTTGTCATGCCTTCAACTTCCTTGAATAACATCCTGCTTGAACCACCACTCTCTTTATTGTATGATTGTCTCATGCTAATGAAACTTCTTTCCAGGACATCTAACCATTGTTGTCTAGATAGATTCACCATAGGGATTTGCTGATCTATATTTGAGGCCAGTTTCATGTCCTTCCAGACCTGCCTAAACATGTCTTCATCTTCTCCACTGTTAGCGTTTAGTTCCTGCGTGTTCTGTCTTTGAATCTCCTGCTCCTTAAAGAATGCTGCTTCTGCAGTTGCCACATTATGAACTTTCTGTTTAGGTTGAGCCCCTACATGCTCCTTTGGTTTGTAGATCTTATGAGCAGTGTTGACTGTGCTATTGCCATATCTCTTGATATGGTCTCTAAGGATGACAGCCAGAGGTTTTGGGGCAACAGTGCTGGTATGATGGTCATACTTTGGAATATTAGAGCAGCAGGCTGACATTTTCCTAGGCGTTTTACATACCTTAGGTTCATGCCCAACCACACCACAATGAACGCAGAGATCTTGCAACAGTTCGTACTTATAGGACGCCCAAATGCAAGGTAAGTCCTTCCTAGGGATCTAGCATCCTGATGGAAGAGGTTGAGTGATATTTAGAGCCACTTTAGCCCAAATGTAGGTTCTTAAAATTCTTCCTTCTACTATAGATTCCTCCACTTCAAGAACCATCCCCACCTTTGATAGAATCGTTGTTGCATTTCCTCCATTCAAGAACTCCATGGGTAGGTTGTGGATCTGTATCCAAAATGGAGCATAATCAAAGCAGATCTCATTAGGCGCCACTTCCGGGATCCAAAACTCCACACACATCAATCTGTTCAGAAAGAACCAGGGGGCCTTCCTCATAACCTCACGAGAGTGCTCCTCCTTTTCAAAAGTAAATAGGAACATGTTCAGTCCTAGCTCAGAGATTTGCAACTTATCATAGTCATTCCATGCCTTTGATATCACTTCCTTTGCTGCTATCTTGTTCATTGCTTTATTTGCTATGAACTTTCCAACTAGGGTTCGCCTTGCGACTGACACGTTGTTTGGATTTGCAGGGACCATGACTTCTTCCAGAACCTCTTTATCATCCTCTATTGGTCGCTGATGATCAGAGTTGGAAGCAGAGCTTGATGCCATTGGAGTGGATGTTAGACCCTGAGAGGAGGCTTCGTAAGTTTAAGACACTTCTGAGGAATAATGGCTAACAAACTGAACCTCTTGGAGATTGTAATGTTTCTTGGAGATTGAAATGTAAAGTTTTAAGTGTTAACAGATGTATTCCTTGTAATAGTTAACGGGTATTTTCTTGTGAATGATGAAAGGTTGTGATTACACTTAGTTCAATGTAACCTAATACTTTTGATGAACAGTGACACAGATTGAATAGTAACACAGACAGTATCCTTTAGGGGAAAATAAAACCCTAATAGGGAACTAAACCCTTTCACGAAACCCTAGCAGAGAGTCATGTTGAGGGAACAAAAAAAGACTTGATATTTCTAAGTTGTACAACTAAGACTACGAGGAATTTCGAGGAATGAAGCCCATATTGATTGGGTCCACACACAAATCATAGAACAAACCATTTTCAGTCACGCCCTTAGCCAAAAGCCGCTTCCAAGAGAAGTGTTTAATCGCAAAGAAAGTTTTTGAAAGCTCTAAAGTTTTTCATAGAATAGATTATTAATTTTATTACGGTTTCCTAGAGAGTAGCCAACTTGCGATTAGTTAATTTGAATAAGAACACCTTTTCATGCTTGTCTATATCTTGATTGTGAATACATATTATACAACTGTCACTAAAACTGGGTTGGAATTTCATCTCTACCAACTTACAATGGGCTCTACTCTTGAAAGCCAGGGTCTATAAAAATAATAAGCCGGTGAACTATCACGTCTCTTCTTCTATTTGGCTTGGATTTAAGTCTTGTATTTTTGTGATTCACGAGCACTCAACTTGGAAGCTTGGCAATGGTGTTGGCATTAATTTTTGGACGGACTCTTGGCTCTCTAGGCCTATTGTGGATATCATTGGTATACCTCCTAATGTACACAAGAACCTCAAAGCTACTGTTAGCGATTTTATAGTAAACGGCAGATGGTCTATCACTACCAATTTCATTAATCACTTCCCCCAAATTTACCTTGACATTCAGAAAATTGTTATCCCAAATTTCCCGGTGGTTGATCAATTGATGTGGGATTGTTCTAATTCAGGAGATCTGACTTTCAGGGATTCTTTTCTTTTTCATGCTCCCGCTGGGCAGGTTGTTCCATGGAGGAAGACAGTTTGGAAGAATTTTATTCCGCCATCAAAATCATTTATCCTTTGTAGGGCTATTCATAATAAGATGCCAACGGATGACCAACTTTGGAATCGATGTTGCACTGTGGTTTCTGTTTGCAGCATTTGTGGTAGTGATTCGGAGACTTCTCACCACATTTTCCTGGCCTGCCCATTTGCAAAACACATTTGGAACTGGCTTGGAGGCATCCTAAGCCTCAACATTGACACTGCTTCCTTCCAGAGCATTTTATCATTGACTTCCCACGGTTGGAGTCCTCAATTGAATGACATCGTCTCTGCTGCTATTGTAAATATTTTTTGGGTAATTTGGTATTGCAGGAACCAGGCTAGATTCGAGAATAATGTGATCCCCTTACATACTGCCATCAATTTAACTATTTCTAATGTGACCTTAGCAGGCAATGCCTCTAAATCTACAATGAATTCCTCTACTGCTGAATTTATTATTATCAAGGCTTTCAATGTCAATGGTAATTACAGAAATTCTTCAACCATCAAAGAGGTAATTTGGATCCCACCTTCTCCTTACATGATTAAGTGCAATACAGATGGTGCTGCTAAAGGGAGTCCTGGTCCAGCTGCTTGTGGTGGTATTTTTAGAGACAGGAGTGCTGTTGTCCTTGGGTGTTTTTCTGCTCCTATAGGAAACACTTATGCCCTTCATGCTGAGCTTATTGGAGCTATGTTGGCTATTGAGATTGCGTTTGATAAAGGTTTGATGTCTTTGTGGTTTGAATGTGATTCTCAATTAGTTGTTTTAGCCTTTAAGAACTGTGCTGTTGTTCCTTGGAAACTCCGCAACAGATGGAACAACTGTTTATACTTGACTAGGCAGATGAATTTCGTTTGCACCCACATTTACAGAGAAGGTAATGCTTGTGCTGATAAGCTTGCAGGTCATGGAACTAATTCAAGTGGCTTTACTTGGTGGAATCTCATCCCGAGCTTCATTGCGGAGGACTTTTTTAGAAATAGGTTAGGCTTGCCTAACTACAGGTTTTGTTAGTCTCATTGTCCCTCGATGGGCTGGGTTTGGCTTTTGCCTCCTATTTGTGGTGTGCTGCAGATGATTGTTAGCGACTCTGGTGCCGACCTGGTTGGGATGAGAGTTGTTATAGTGATGCTTTTGCACACCTTTGGACGTTTGCTTTTATTATTTTTCAGTTATAAGGACGTTTATGCTCATGGGTTTTCTAGTCCCCCCATGCTTTCTGTACATTTTCTCTTTTTTATCAATAAAATTTAGGGGGAGTACTCTTTCCTTCTTGGTACTTTTTCCCTAAGGAGGGTTTTGCATCAGAAAAGAAGGTTTTAACGAGGCTCCGTATCCCTTTCTTTTGTTTAAAAAAAAAAGAGTGTATATTATGAAAAGAAATGTATATATGAATCAAGTGGCAGACATAATGGATAAACAATAATAACAATATATAATATTGAATTCATTTTTCTAAGTTGTACAACTAAGTATAAGGAATCACACCCATATGGATAGGTAGTAGTACCAAATATTACTATTATATATTAGATATTAGATAACAGGAGCGTTGGGTAGCAGTAGCACAAGGTTTAGTGTAAGTGATTCGCAGGGTGTGTGAGTATAGTAAATTATAATTATAATATAGAGTACTAATTTCTATTCCTATCAATGAACAAAAGAGAAAAGAGTTAGGTCACATTCGCTAGAGGACCCAATATATCCGTTCAACTATTTTTATTATTACTTTCCACGCCATGTATCATTTTATAACTAACAGAAATATGGGTGGAGATCCTCTCAATTTCTCAAAACAAATGGATGGTCCATTACCTAAGTTTTGAGTGCATAAAATAGGTTAATACCTAAGATATAATTTCTGTTTTAGGAATGTGTGTATTTATACAATGTTTTAGAAATGGAGAAGATCCAAACCCTAGAAATATGAACACATGCAATGTTTTTTTATTGCCCTAACTTGTGTATTTGCATTTTATTGGAGTTATTATTGGTTGTTTAGTTTTGAGAAATTTTATATTGAATATATTTTTATGCATTAATTAATTGTGATTTCCTCGATTACTACTCCGATCTCATTTATAAGCAAAAAAATACTTTCTAGGTTTATCTAAATCTGCACTAAAAAAATATTATATATCAGATACATCTATTTTTTAATGAATCTAAAAAGTACTTTTTTCTGAGACTGGAGGGAGTACATGCTAAGGAGTTTCAGCTTATCCAATAAGTTAATATTGTAATTAGATTACACCTGTGTGACTAATATTGTTGAAAGTTTCTCAATCCTTGTCAATGACTTAGTGGATGAGACTAATATTCATAGAATATTATAACATGGATATCATTTTGATTCTTTTTCTCAATCCTTGTCAATGACTTAGTGGATGAGACTAATATTCATAGAATATTATAACATGGATATCATTTTTCAGCATGTTTCATCATCGTACAGAATGTATTCACAAGATTTAGATTGAGAAACATGCTGAAAAATAGAAATAGTATCAAGTTGCCTAAACACAAAAACCTAGAAGTTAAATGACAGATTTTCAATACCTTTTTAATTGGTTGGCCAAAAAATAATTTTATTTTTCCAATAAATACACATGCGTAATTCCACAAAGAGCATTTTAATAGTAATTAAATAAAATAATAGTCACAAGTAATATAATATTATCGATGAATGAATACTAAGGAATTTTTTTTCTCCACCACGTGGAACACAACCTTTTTTATATTGACAAAACTTAGATGTAGTTTCATAAGTGTGATTAGTGTTGTTTTCCAACCACACCATGACACACAGATAGTTTTTTTTTTTTTAAAATAACTAAAAGCTAATGAATAATATTAATATCAAATCCATGTGTCATGACGTGATTCGAAAACAGCACCAACCACATATATGGAACGACACGTAAGTTTTTGCCTTTTCATATATGCTGGTTTTTTTAATATTGGTTTAATTCTAGTTTTGTGCCTATTTTTTTTTTTGTTTTACAGTCTCTCTCTGCGCACCTTTTTATTTTTGGCGATTTGTTTCAAAGTTTTTCAATATGGCTATTTGGTCACCATGCTTTTTAATTACCAAATTGAGAAAAATGAAGGGCCATAATTGCCAAAAAATAGAGAAAACAAAATCATCAAACTAAAAAAATTGGAGACCAATAAAGTGATTATACCAACATTTCAATTATCTTGTTTAATTTAATTGGGCTAAATTGTATTTCTGGTCAATTATCTTTGACCTTTGTATCATTTTCCACGAGAATTGATTAAGTTCATTTTTATATTTAAATTAGTAAGTAAGGTAGTTCGTAAAAACAAAAGAGAAAATAATCATATGGTAAAACATTCTGTAAAAATAACAATTAATGTAAAAGAGTAGTGGAGGAAATATCAAGAGCGGAACCAGTTGGAATTCCTTATTACCATCTAACATTTTAACAATAGTCATGGGCCAAAACAAGTGTTTTGGCACGCGAGTGCAGTAGCATGCTTTTTGTGCCACACCTATGTCTGAGCTCTTAATTATTAAGTTCACCCTTAACTCTTAAGAATAGACAGGCCACTTTATGGGTTTTGTTCTTCTATTTCTAGGTTTAAACAAGATTTATCAAAGTGTCCTTTAACAAATACTACCGATATTAATCCTTGAATTCAGTATGCAAGCCCTTTAAACATCTACATACATGTGCTTTACCTAAATTGATCACTCCTAAATCAAGCTTGAAAATAGTAAATACGCAAGGATTAAAAGTACTAAAACATATACTTCAATATTTAAACCATTAAAAAGTTGGTATAGGTTCAAACCATCCCAACTATTATTTGTTTAGCTCACATAGTGCACAGCAAATACATAACAAGTGACACAATTGCCGAAAACAGGTTGTACACTTAAGATTTAAGAAGTTATTAATTATACACATTTTCTAACAAAATTACTCTTAAACATGCAACAGTAACTCTTATTTTTAAGAGTTATCAGATAACACGGTCAATCTAAATTAGAGTGGTTGCTTGACTCCTTCAAGTTTTTCATCGAAGACAACCCCAAGAAGAAGGATTTGCGTTGAAGAAGTTCTAAGACATGAATTTGTATACTTTGTATTTTAGCATTGATTTTACTGTCCATTGATAGATATGGAGGGAGATAAGGAATTGAGCGTCCGAAATCTACACGTGAATATATGTATAGATAATACTGAAGGTACTAAAAAAACAAGAAAGCGAGGGTTTGCATTGTGTTGATGTTTTATTTATCTTTTCGTTTTTAAACAAAAGATGCTAACTACCAAAACATTTACTTTGTTTATGAACAAGTTATTTAAAACAGAAGTTAAACCGTATTGAACATAACATAATAAAAGAGAAGGTGGAAGAGAAATGTACACAATTGGTTTATCCTAATTCACAACAACTATTGCTACGTACAACTAAAACAATGTATAATATCTTCAAGCCTCACTAGGCTCTAGAGAGTTCTTTCTTGAAGCCTCCCTAGGCTGTAGTGTATTTTCTTCGAGCCTCCCAAGGCTCTAAAGCATTCTTTACTTGCCTCTCCAGGCTAACCACTAATGTACCACTCTAGCCTTTTCAACATCCTTGCAACCGTCATTGAGGAATCATGTGTTATTCCTTCACGCCTCACCAAGATCTAGTGTGCTTCTCATGTTACTCTTGGTAATGATTAGAAGATAATTTTTTCTTCAGATGCTTTGATCATCATACTCTCTTTGCATACTGCTTTTTGATAAATGCGTTGAGTGCAAGCAGATGGTTTCCTTTATCTTAAACTTGGCTTTGGCTTGATGCTTCTTGTAGATCAGACGCCTTATTAAGATATCTTTAGAAGACGTCTTCAGGACTAGATGCTTTGGTCTTCTTAAGCGAAGTCACTCCTTGAGTTCATGCATCATCTTCTCTAGACTTGATGATCAACTCTATGTTGACTCCTATGCTTCTGATGCTTTGGTCAATCCTCTTGTATATAGAAATCTTCTTGCTTTGACTTGCTCTTGACCTCATATGTGTTTGTACTTTGAATGCTTCGGTAGATTCACATGTTTTCTTGTTGAGCTCCAACTTATTTTTATCTTATGATGTTGATTATTCTTGTTGAATAGCTCTGACCAATCTTCTTTATTTTGACAGCTGGCCCATGGATTTAAAGCTGCTCCATACCCAAGGCGAGGATCGAACCCTCGACACTTGATTAAGGGAGAATGAGTCCCAACCGGTCAACCACACTCCAGGGTTCCGCTCAGGAATTTTTATTATTATTTTCCTTGACAATATCATCACTTTATAACTAACAGAAAAACAAACACCATGTTTTTTTTATTCCGATAATGCGTGTATTTATATTTTATTTTATTTATTATTCAACGTCCATTTTCAGAAATTAGATATTGCATATACTATTATGTATTTGTATGTATTAACTAAGGGTTTATTCTGAAAATTAAAAACATCAATATACATATGTCCAAAATGATGCCCTTTTATATTTCCGTGAAATTATTTTGTAAAATTATTTTATTTTTATTTAAGTTTAATCGTTCGAGCTTTTTGTGATGCAAAATAATTTATCAAACTATTGTAATCAATTTCATTTAATATTTATTTTTCAATCGATAATAGAGCTAATCCATTTAATCTTTGTTGAGACATTGTTTTAGGTAAGATTTTATTAATTTTGATTTTGAAAAACTTCTTTCCGCTGAAACGACGTTTACTGAATTTTAAACATTATTTATTTGGGCCGCTTGGGCCTTGTGCCTTATTGCTTCACTAAACCAGCCTTTAGCTTGCTGAATACAATTATCTATTGTCAATGCATCCTTCCACCAAACTGAGAATTCTTTCACTCTCAACAACACTTGTGTTCCGTATAACTGTTGTATTAAACTCAACCACACACTTTCTTTGTCACACAACAATCTCCATCTCCACTTACAAAGTAGAGCTAAGTTAAAGATCTGCATGTTTCGAATACCAAGCCCACCACACTCCTTTGGAAGACACAACTTGCTCCAAACCCATGCTATTTTTCGTGCATCACCATTTCCACCCCGAAGGAAATTCCTTTGATTTTGCACCATTTCCTTAATTACTTTCTTGGGAGCCTTGTAGAATGAGAAATAGTACAACGGTAGACTTGCTAACACACTAAATAGATAAATCCGTTTTGTAACATTATTAATAAATAAAAGTGATAAATCTGTTAAAAAATTAAATTAATTTAAAAGAATAAAAATAGATAAGAATATCTGTCGTCTTTTGGTTCCATTTAGTGTGTAGTTCGTTAACGCGTGACGATGTTGTATGTCGGGTGAATAATTTAGGCTAAAAAATTGGTTTTCGGGCAACCTACGCGGGACAACGGGGCTCAAAATCCCAAATTTCCATCGTTTACTATTTTTTTATTAATTTTTTAAAAATTTTCACAATCTCCAAAAAACTAATAAAATTTGCATCACCTTGCTTTGGTTTTATTAGATTTTTAGTGGTGTTTTTATAATTTTTATATTAGTTTTGACTCTTTAACGGATTTTTAGCAGTTTTTTTATAACCTTTTTTAAAAACTTTAAATAAAAAATAACAGGTAAATCCGTTATTAAAAACAGGTAAATCCGTTTTTAAAAATTTCCAAAATGGATCCAGATTTAAGTGTTGCTTAGGTAATTCCGGTTTGCAAAAATAAAAAAACGGATTTAAGTATTGCTTAGGTAATTCTGGTTTGCAAAAATAAAAAACGGATTTAGGTGAATATTTTTCTTGAAAACGGATTTATCTAATTTAAACATAAATCCGTTTTTGAAAAAAAAAACGGATTTATCTCCAAATTAGATAAATCCGTGTGAAGAAACTTATAGGGGTATTCTCGAAATTTCAAATTTTGTAGGGGTATAAGTGCATGAGGTGGGGGTACCAAAAAAACCCTATATTTGCTAAGAAAAAAGACCTCAAATTTTCATAAGTGGCTTAATATTATATTTTCTTTTTACAATTTTATTAAGTACATGATTTTTAGTTCTCAAAAAAAAAGTTAATAGTAGTAAATAGTATACTACTTAACTCTTTGCGTCTCTACTTAGTTCGCACTGTTTAGAGAGAACTTTACGTGATGATTATTTGTTTTAATTTTTGGTGCTTAATATTATTGACAAATAATTTATGCATTTTTAGTTACATCACTTATTTTATATATTCTCATATATGACTAATGAATTCAATAATAATAATTTAGTTAGTATTGGCGGCTCCCCCCAACATTTTGGGCAAGCTCCGCCACGGCTTAGGCCTCTATATAAACTCAATTTCAACGGTTGCACTCTGAACAACGAAGAGCAACTCAGTTTGTGTCTTGCTGATAAGATAATTAACCCACACACAAAAGGTGTTTGTGGATTCTAGTCATATATAAGAGAAGAAAATGGGAACATCCTTTTTTTTCAATAAATAGGAACCATAGTTGAATCCCTTAAAAAAGTATAAAGGCTTAATTGCATTTTCCTGTTCATTTCTGTTTTCAAATACACAATTGTGGTTATCCGATTTTATTTTCCAAGAACTTGTTCTCCATATATACCTTTTATTTTTCATGAATTTTATCTTCGTTCTTTTTTAGTTGCACTCTTAGATGCATAAAATCATGGATTTTTGTTCGTTTGGTATCCACTTTCCCAAAGTCAACAATTTTCAGGGACTAAAAGTGCAAACATTTCCCATATTTTAGGTATACAATTAAAAACTATTGGTACCAAATTTGTAAAGAATAAAAATACGAGGAATAAATTTAAGAAAAACAAAATAAAAAAACCAAAATAGTACATTTTTAATTACAAAGAAGTAGTGTACCTGTGAATATGATACCGGTGCTCATTTTTAATCATCACTTTGTAACTTTGTATTATTGTAACTCAATCTGATTCTTGAATATATCATTTGTTATTCGGTTTAGTTCTTAAATATGTCTTTTGTTAAATAGGTGAATCTCTAAATTAATAACAAAATATCTAGTTAAAAATATTTTTGATGTTTTGACACATTAAATAAATTTATTTTGAAACCAAAATGATTGTTTCCAATAAATAAATTTATTTTGGTTTACAAAATTGATAGAAATGCATAGTTTTCATGCATATTGTAGTGCATTAGCCTGCAAAGCAACAATAATCTATTTTTGGTCCCAGTAAATTTATTATATCACTTTTAAAAAGATCTGCATCTGCTATTAAAAGTCAATTTACGCCTCAAAAGGTGTTGTGTCTGCCCTCCCAGTAAACTAAGACCATTTTATAGTTTGTAGTAGGGGTGGACAGCGGTCGGATCGGATCGGATTCGGGCCCAAAATGGCCCATCCGAAGCAATCCGCGGATTGGACTTGGAGGCCCAAATCCGACCATTTAAAAAAACGGTTTTTGGCGGATTCGGTTATGCGGGTCCAGCGGTTTGGCGGGTGGATAGTTACGGGTTGGGCCTTCAGTGGCCCAATTAATTATTTTAAAAAAGTTTTTTTATCAGTAGTTTTTTCTGCTGTTTTAAACTCTAAATATAGAATTGGGCCTACGAAAAATTCCTTTTAACACCAACTAAATTACTAGGCTGAGTCTCTTTATAAAAAGCTATCATATTATCTTGATTTCTTTGAAAAACATACAAACATAGACTTACTGCTGCCAATTTATACCTGTCCTAGTAAATTTAAAAACATACAAACATGAACTTAAAACATACAAACATAATTAATGGCCTAAATTCATGGCCATTATCATCCCTGTCCTAGTAAATTTAAAACTAAATTCTAACACAAATTTATAAATGATAACACATTATAAAAGAGGGCAAACCTCAACCAAGTTAAAATAGTTTACTGCTGCCAATTACCATAGCATGTGGCAGTAACTATTATAATCACAGGCACATCAACCAAATTAATTACCAACCAACTAAACCAAGCAACACTTAATACTAATAAATCTAAGTTTAAAATGCAAATTACATCATACACCCATGCAAGGGGAATTTTAAAGCTTCTTTAGAGAAGCTTAATGAAGTTCACAACTTCAAAGTTCACAAGGCCTTAGAATATGCAATCTGCATAATAAAACAGTAACTTTCATTAGTTAAAACAGTAATAATAACTTATAGCCAACCACTTTAGTAGCACTAACCTGGTTACTTATAGCCAAATAGCCTAAGTAACACCCCAAATAACCTTGGATACTTTTCCAGTATCTAAAAAACAAGACAGTTTAACAAATTAATCTACAAACTGAATATAAAATAGAACTACTGAATTTCATTTCATTTGGAACAAAATAAAACAGAAACAGCAGAATAGAACTTAATATATTTCAGAAACTATAAACTAAATATAAAACACTTTTACAAAGGAGAATCCAGCAGCAGAATAACAGAAACAGCTTACCATGACAGCCAGAAACAGCAGCTGAATAAGCCTCTTTTTAAACTTGACCAATGTCCAAGTTCCAAAATCTATTAAAACAGAATACAGCAAATTAAGAGTAATTAAAACAGAATACAACAGAATAAGTGTAATTAAAATAGAATGCAATAATCTATACCCAAAACATAAGTTCCCTTGCATGAAAATGGATCATTGGATCATGTTGTGAGTCACGAAAGACTCCAAAAGAACTAACAAGGTTGCTATTTAGTTGATGCAATTGTTGGCAATAACATGTGAGCCATGTGACTCCAAAAAATCAAAAAAGTTCACAAGACTGCAAATGTTAAAAATTGAAGCTGTTAATACACTCGTAACAAAATGAAGCAATAATTTAGTTAATAGTGTAATAGAGACTAATTAACTGAAATTCTTTTCAGCCACTGCCAATATTAATTGGCTGTGATTGAGATAATGAGCTAACTCCAGCAACTCCATCACCCACAGAAACCCCTCCTTTAAATTCTACATAACATAGAAAACAAATATTAACTTGTATAGAATTGAAATCAAATAATATCAAAAGACCAGAATTCATTTAATTTATACCTGCCACTATGTCATCCAAGTCTTCAAACTCTTCATCTATGTTCAGGTTTTTAAACTGGAAGAAAGAAGGCTTCAACCAGTTCTGAGTACATATAAGAGCTTCAGCCATTTCTGGGCTTAAGGAGCTTCTATATGCATCTAAAACCCTCCCACCAGTGCTGAATGCACTCTCAGATGCCACAGTAGAAACTGGTGTGGCCAACAGATCTCTAACTAACGTAGATAACACAGGGTACCGATCTGAATTTTGTTTCCACCAAGCTAAAATCTCAAATGTGGCTGATGCATCTATATTAGGTTCACCCAAAAACCTCTCCAATTCATTTTGCTTATCAATAGAATCCTTTTCTCTCAAATGTTGCTTAAATGCACTTTCCCTTGCTTGAGTTGAGACAATTCCAGCAGCACCAGGTATTTCCCCACCTACTGAAGGACTAACAGCTTGCTGCCCAACACTAGCTTTCAATTCATATGCATCTTTGTACCAATTGTACATAATAAAAAGATTATCTTTAACCGAATTGAAAAGTTGAGTACCAAAGGTGGGATTTGAAACATACATTGACTGAAATGACCATTCAACATATCTCAACTTATATCTAGGATCAAAAATAACTCCAAAATAGAGAAGCTGGTTAATATTTTCAATTTTCCCCCAATACTTCTCATATTTTTTCCTCATTTCCATACCCATGTTAGCAAGAATGGTGTTTAGGTTCAAGGCAGAATTATTAAGTTCAATGTGAATGGAAGAAAGTTGAGAAAATGCAGCATGCAAAGTAACACACTGTGAGGCTGAGAAAACTTTAGTTGCATCATAGAACAATTTCAAAAACTTCTCAAACACACGAATATTATCCCAATCAGATGCACTAGGAATTCCAGCAGCCCCAAAGAAGTCAGCATAACTAAGATCTTCATACTCTAGTTTATCAAAGGCTGGTTGATACTTTTCAGCTGCATTTAACATCATGTATGTTGAGTTCCACTTAGTGGGAACATCAAGACACAACATTTTCTTACAAGTTATGTTAGAAAATTCCTTGCATTCATTAAACTTGGCAGACCATTGAGGTGAAGACCTAACAAACCTAACCGCAGTTCTAATGCTAGTAATAGAGGTGCTCATGTCCTTCAATCCGTCGCTCACCACTAAATTCAGAATATGAGCACAACATCTAACATGAAAAAACTGCCCATCCCCAACCAACCCATTCATGTTGTTCAATTTTTTCTTCAAATAGGCAACAGCAACATCATTTGAGCTTGCATTGTCCACGGTAATTGTGGACACATTCCTAATACCCCATTCTCTAAGAACCTCTTCTACTTTCTTACCAACGGTCTCTCCCTTATGGTTAGGCACAACACAAAAGCTTATGATTCTCTTTTGGTATCTCCATTGGCTGTCTATGAAGTGTGCAGTGAGGGTTAAATAATTCAGATTCTGAATTGAGGTCCAACAATCAGTAGTAAGTGCTACCCTTGAGCAATCAGATCTAAAAATATCTTTTAATTTTTGTTTCTCATCAAGATAGATTTGATAGCAGTGTCTAGCAACGGTTCTCCTAGATGGGACAGTAAACTGGGGTTGCATATGACTCATCATAAACCTAAACCCATCACCCTCTACCACCTTAAATGGTTGCTCATCAACTATTACAAAAATAGCAACCGCCTTTTTACAAGCATCAACATCATATCTTGTGCTAGTACAAACTAAGCTAGAATTTTCCCCAGGTTTGAAGTTAAGAGTGGTTTGTTTGGGGTCATTAATGAGAGAATAAGCATATTCAGGGCAGCGATCAACGTGATTTTTCATGTTAGACGTACCGTGCAGCTTAGAGTCGCATCGGAATTTTATGTGGCAGTGTTTGCAAGCTGCAATAGGCTCCGCCTCATCCGATAATCTAATGAAATGATCCCAGGCTATTGAAGTTGTCCTCTTTTTGTTAGCATTTGGCTTCCTCTTCTTTCCAAGAGGAGGTTTAGAAGCAACTGCTGCTGCAGCAGCTGCTGGTTGCCCAGTGGCAGCTTGGGGAGGGTTTTCTGGTGTGGCATTTGCTAGTGTAAGGGGAGGGTGTTCACCTAACTGATCCATTGCTGAAACTCAATAGCATAGAATTAAAACGTTATTAATAAAGCAAAGAACAAATCTATAAATCATACACAAGATATAAACAACACAGATTGCATATCAACTCTAGTTACATGATTTAGTACATAAAATTCAGATTGTATATCTGATTTATTCATCATTTATATAATGCTTTCAAATATACAATATATAAACAACACAGATTGCATATCAACAATTACAACTTACAAGTAGCATATATACAAGTATAAACTCAAGATTAGAATTACAAACTAGAGTCAGAAACATAAATACAAATATAAGTAGAGTGAAGCCATATGAAACCCAGAAACATAGTTATACAAAAGGAACTCAACAACATATAAACAGAATGCAAAAAGATCATATTAGTGAACATTACATAAAGATAAATTAATAATACAAACATCATACAACAATGTAAGAAAAAACTATCATAAGAATTATGGACACATTCACCTTTCTTGCTTGCTTCAAATAATACGTAGTCTACCTCCTGCATTAAATTAAGTAATCAACAACAAATGAAGATTAATTAGTAAACAAAGGCCAAACATAAAAATATAACAAACATAAATAAAGTCTTGTAAAAAACTTTCAGAAAAACTATAAGACCACTCACCTTTACTGTTAAGTATCTGATTTGTGTCACCCCTGTTTCCTAAGAAAGTTATCATTTGAAAATTGAGTCAGAAACAGAAAATAAAAACAAAAATAACCCTAATTTGAAACAAAAGAAATCAAACTGTAGTAACAAAGAAAGAACACAAATACCAACTCAAATCTAAACACAAATACCAACTCAATGCCAGAACTAGTACTCAGAAACTAATAACAAAAAACCTTAAAGCTGGAACCCTCATAGCAAAAACTAATACTCAGAAACCCTAAACTTGAAACCAAACATGTTACCATCAAACTCAAAACGAAAATCCCTAAGAAATCAAAATGTAACAAAAAATAAAAGCAAGAACACAAATATAAACTCAACTCTAAACAGAAAAACAAACTCAAAGCCAGCACTACAAATTAAAGGCACACATAGAAATTTCACCCATGAAACTTAAAATGAAAACCCTAAAAACGAAAAGCCCTAACATGAAAGCCAGAAATCCTAATATTGACACAAACCCTAACACAGAGAAACGTAGATTGGGAGGGGAAACAGAGAAATAAAACAAAAACGACACAAATCTAGTGCTTTAAACCATAAAAAACGAAAGTCACAAACGTAAACCCTAAAAATAAAAAATAAGACCACACAGAAACCTAAAATCCAGAAAAAACAAAGATTTGGAGGAGAAATAGAAGAATAAAACAAGAGAGGACGACGAACAGATGTTTAAAAGATGTTTAAAAGGCTTACTATTGTAGAAGATGTTAAAAGATGTGTAATGCACCGCCAACTATGTGTAGAAGACGACGAACAGAGGATGAAAGGCGACAGGAGCACGGTGGCACTGGCTTCGCGACGACGACGACGAGGGTGAGACTTGAGAGGACGGCGCAGCTGCGCTAGGGTTTCATTCTCACGATTTGAGAGATTGAAGAGAAATGTTGTGTAAATGTGAGAACTGAGAGGTCTTGTGAGAACAGTTTCATTTTAGCGTGTTAGGTTTTCGCAAAACGACGTCGCATAGTGAAATAATTTTTTTGAAAAAAAAATATACCTGTTGGGTCGGTCGGGTGCGGTCACCGCTGGATTTGGGCTCCGACACCGAATCCGACCGTGTATAACCACAGAAGCCCAAATCTCTCAATTTTTTAACCCGCGTATCCGCAAAACCCGACCCGCATGCGTTTTCCACTCTCGGATTTCTCGGTTACGGGTGGGTTCGCATAAACTGTCCACCCCTAGTTTGTAGTTATTACCCATGTTTTTTACCATTGTTAAAAAATATTAATTAATTTTATTTATGTCATACACACTCACGTACAATTTTGAAACGTAGAAATATATCGAATTGTCTAAATATAAAAACCTAGAAATTAGTTTGACAGCTTTTCAAAAACTTTACTATTTGTCGTGTAAAAAAATTAATATTTTTTTGGTAAAAAAAAGGCTTAAATATCATTTTGGTCCTAGCAAATACAATAAATATTCATTTTGATTCTTGCATAACATGAATCGACTCATCGCGTCTTTATGGCGGATCGACGTGATGGACTGAAATGACGCTTTGGCTTCTAGAGGATGCTTGCGCTGTCCTTATAAAAGGAAAAAGTTGTAACGTTTGTCAGTTTTCTATGTGTTCTCCCTTTGCACTGGGTATTTGTATTGTGAGCGTTTTCTTACCATTTCGAGTTTATGTTTGATTTTCTGGTTGGTTGGCGTCATGTGAGATGGACACACATTTTTAATTAACAACAAAATAAAATAAACAGAGATCGACGTGATGGACACACATTTTGTTAAAGTTCTTCTTCTCCATTGTTCAGCGTGAAGCATTTGGTAATAAGTAATGGAAATTCATCTTCTTCTTCTCCATCAAACCTCTGGCCTGGTTGTCACGCCTTTGGTAATAAGTAATTGAAATTCATAAAAACAACATATAACTTCTACATTTCACAAACTTATTAAGTTGTCATTGAAGCCTCGATCCTCTTCAACATATGATATCTAAGTAATTTCAAATGCACCAGCAGCAGAATCCATATAATAATTAGGGGTATCTTGGATGCTGAGAAGCATATCTTCCTGGAAATGAATCTGAGAGGTATAATAGCAACAAATAATTCGTCTTCTTCAAAATGATTTCGTTTGATTTCAAAATGGAAACAAAACATGTTTAATTTCGTTTGATTTAGAACGTCTAGAGAAGCAAATGAAGGTTGGGTCATGATTTGATTTCGTTTGAACAATGGAGGAGAAGAAGGACTTTAACAACGTAAATAAATAAGAACTGGTACAATATCACAAGTGAAGTGTTGGTTGAGTGGTAATTCCCCTTGTGTGTGAACTAGAGGTTGTGGGTTCAAATCCTACCTTGCCATTTTCAAAATTCATTTTGATTTAACAACACTGCCACGTGGCAGTCATCTACTGGTTGCTAACGTGGCAGTGGTGACATGGGCGATGACATGGCACTCCGTTAGCCACGTCAACTTTTGGATGGAAAGTTAACTGAGGGGGGTAACTAGAACCACTTAATATTTGCAATGTTTGTTTTAAGAGTTTTTTTTTTTTTGCATGGGGTAAATGGATTATGGTGATATTTGCAGGGGGTAAATGTTATTTAAGCCTAAATAATTTTTATAATGCTATTAGTTTATTTCTCACAGAATAATAAGTAAAATCTATATATTATTTTATAGTTATTTGTTAAATTTATGCAAAAACGACACCATTTTTTGGTGGATAGGATTCTTCATTGCATACTTTACTATTGAGTGATGACGACTCTGATGAACATATGCAGCAGCAGCAGTATTATGAGATACATTTGGTTCAACAAATGTGCAATGTAGTAATAATTGATTTTTAATTTAAAAGTTTATATGGTCGCAAATATCCCGATTTATTTTATAGGGACCAAACAAAAAACACAATATTTGTAGGGCCAAAAAGAAAAAAATGTGCTAATACTAAATTAATAATACAATAATAAAAAATGAAAACAATAAAGAAATAAATATTATTTAAAAAACAAAAATATTAAAATATAAAAAAAGAAAAGAAAAAAAAAAGAGGAAGGGGTTGGTGCGAGAACATACTGAAGCAAGGTTTTTGTAAAAGGCTTAAATAACATTTACCCCCTGCAAATATCACCATAATCCATTTACCCTCCTGCAAAAAAAAACTCTTAAAACAACCTTGCAAATATTAAGTATTTCTAATTACCCCCCTCGGTTAACTTTCCATCCAAAAAACCTGACGTGGCTAACGGAATGCCACGTCATCACTCCTTGTCACCACTGCCACATCAGCAACCAGTAAATGACTGCCACGTGGCAGTATTATTACAATCAAAATAAATCTTGAAAATGGATGGCTAAGGTAGGACTTGAACCTGGAAACCTCTAGTTCACACATAAGAAGAATTACCACTCAACCAACACTTCACTTCTAATATTATACCAGTTCTTATTTATTTATGTTGTTAAAGTTCTTCTTCTTCTCAGATCTGGAAACAACATATCTTCGTTTTATTATACCCATCGTCTTCTTCTTCCTGGAAACAACATATGTTCGTCTTCTTCGAAATTAGGGGCTTTCGTTTTCGATTCTTAAATCATCAACATCAACATCAATTTCGTTTTCAACATCAACGATACCCAGATCTGATTAATTGCGTTCCTTTTTCCAGAACACCGTAACGTTGATGGCAAAATCGTGTAAATCCTGGATTTCGTTTTCCCAGAACACTCAAGCCTAGATTTCGTTTTTCTAGATCCAGTGTTTAAGTTCTCATTTTCGTTTGAAGTTATGAGTTAATCCAAAATCGTGTAAATCCATAGATCTAGAAATTGTGTAAACCCATAAACGAATTCGAAGATCTGCGTAATTTCTGTGTAATTCGATTTGAATATCTGCGTAATTTAGGTGTAATTTCTGTGTAAATTCGAAATCGTGTATCATCCCATTTTCTTTGTAATTTCGATTTGAAGAACTGCTACAGCTTGATCTACATTTATTTACTGCTTGATTTCTGTGTAAATTCGAAGAAGAAGAAGAAGAAGAAGAAGAAGAAGAAGAAGAAGAAGAAGAAGAAGAAGAAGAAGAGAAAAGAACTGCTGCTGCTTGGTTCCATTTTTTTTTAAAAATCTATCTTTTTTAACACCATAAATAAAATAGAACTGGTGTTATTTCACAAGTGAAGCATTGCTTTTGTGGTAATTCTCCTTGTGTAGAATTGAAGGTTGCGAGTTCGAGTCCTCCACCAGCCATTTTCAAGATTTATTTTGATTGTAATAATACTGCCACGTGGCAGCCATTTACTGAGTGATGACGTGGCATTCCGTTAGCCACGTCAGCTTTTTTGGATGGAAAGTTAACCGAGGGGGGTAACTAGAAACACTTAATATTTGCAAGGTTTGTTTTAAGAGTTTTTTTTTTTGCAGGGGGTAAATGGATTATGGTGATATTTGCAGGGGGGTAAATGCTATTTAATAATTGCAGGGGGTAAGTGCAATGTAGTAATAATTGATTTTTAATTTAAAAGTTTATATGGTCGCAAATATCCCGATTTATTTTATAGGGACCAAACAAAAAACACAATATTTGTAGGGCCAAAAAGAAAAAAAATGTGCTAATACTAAATTTATAATACATAAATAAAAAAAGAAAACAATAAAGAAATAAATATTATTTAAAAACAAAAATATAAAAATATAAAAAAAGAAAAGAAAAAAAAGAGGAAGGGGTTTGCGAGAACATACTGAAGCAAGGTTTTTGTAAAATAACAAACACTAGGACGTACACCTGTGCGATGCACAAGACGTGGTTATAAGGAGTTGTGTAAAAAATGTGAAACAAATTATGTATTGCAAAGTTAGTAGTTGATACGAATTGATAGTTTACAACCAAACATAGAATAGAATTTTTATGTTAACAGGGTTGTGTTTATATATGATATATTAGCGAAGATACGTAGCAATGCGGGGTGGTGATTTAGAATGTGAGAAACTTAATTCATAAAAATTTTGATAAAAACACTCTTTAACAATAATGAGGGCAAGATAGTTCACAAAAAAATGGATGTGTGTACTATTGGTTAAAAAAAATGGCTGTGAAATTTTCTTGTAGATATTAACTAACCAATAGTTATGTTATATAAGCTCAACCATTCTCATAAAAATAAAGGTTTTTTTTTGTACCCCACCATTTGACTCCATACCCCCACGCATACGGTGAAAAGACTAAAATACCCCTAAAAAAATTACAAATTTACAGAATATTTACCATTTCTCATTTACATACGATTTGACCAGAAATATTTTAGAGCTCATCGTATTTACCTTCCAGGAGATAGATACGATTTCCAGCAAATTTCGCATCGTATTTATCTAGATACGATTTCCTCCCAGAAGCTTCGAAAATAGTAAGTCGTATTTACCTTCATCAAACATAAATCCGATTTTCCTTAAAAAATCGCATCGTATTTATCTTATTCTGAGATAAATAGGATTCCTTTTTTTTTTTTTAATTTATTTGTTTTTTGTCAGGGAAATCGTATATAGGTAAATACGACTTGAAAAAACATAAATCGTATTTACCTATTACAAACATAAATCTGATTGGTTCAATTTTTGTCAGGGGTATGTTCGTCCAAAAATATAGAGTGGGGGTATATTGGTAAACAGTGGGGGTACAAAAAAACCCAAAATAATATGGGCTTAACAATGAGGGGTACATTTTGATAATAAAAAATAATTAGTGTTGGACAAAAAAGAAACAATGAGTGGGGCCTTAATTTTTGTTAATTTACAACTAATGCCGTCAAAAAATTCCCTGATTTCTTTCCTTATTCAATAGTAGTAATAATTTTTTATAATAAATTTTGTATTTAATGAGTTTTTTTGGTAAATCAATGTATATATCATCCACGGCGATTGTGGAGACTAATCCTTCAAAGTATCGAAGATCCATTTAAGGGTTCACCTCTCCCAACAAATCTTTTTCCATATACACTTGCCAGAGATCAAACCAGGACCAAATGGTTAAGCCAAGTATCTACCACTTGTGCCACATCATGTTGGCATTGAATGAATAGTAATCATTTTTGTTGTGATCTTATTTAATAGTAATTACTCCCTCCTTCCTATAAACTTGTCCTTTTCTGGCTTTTAACACATACCAATGAGGTCAATAAATTTGTTAATTTTGATACAATTAATTCTCTTTTACCTATACTACCCTTAATGATTTAGTACCTCCCTTCAACTATTTCTCTCACTACATAAATACTTGTGGGACGGCTTACTCTAACAAAATTCGTTATCCAAGCGATCCTACTTATGTGATGCAATCTAGTGTGCTCCCTCAAAGCGTGTGTGAAGAAATCGACAAGAAATGTAGAGCTTTTCTTTGGGGAGATACGACTAACCATAAAAGGACTCCACTTGCTTAATTGGGATGACATTTGCAAACCCAAACTAGGTTGCTACCGTTAGAGCAAAATACAACTGTACTAAAAATGGATTCCCGTCTATTATCCTTAAAAAACCCGGTTCGAATTTTTGGAAAGGCATTTGCCAAAAGGGTTTTTTTTAATACCCCCACCACCTCCCTCCATACCGACACATATTTTCATATTGACAAAAATACCCTTCACATAATTGACAAAATTTGACTTTCATAAGATTCTCTCTAGTGTGGGACCCACAAAATCTGAAATCGTATTTACCTCATGGAAGGTAAATACGATTTGCATTTAATAACTATTAAATATGTATTAAATATCAAATCGTATATATGTACCTGAAAGGTATATACGATTTGACCATTTTCAACAGTATTAATTGCGAAAATGTCAAATCGTATATACCTATATACGATTGAGTGGTAAATCGTATTTACCCTAGGGCCAGTAAATACGATTTGTGTAATATGTGAGTCGTATATACCTATGGTGGGGGTACATACGATTTTGACATGTTCAAATCGTATATACCCATATATACAGGTATATACGACTTGTTATTTTCATTTTATTATTTAATTTATGTCTAATTTTTATTTCTATTTTTGAAACAGATATTGGAGCGCCTGCTGCAGAGTCACAGTTGGTTCCTTTCGACATAGATACTACATAGCCATTCAGGACGGATAGGGTATATTTTTCGGTCTAATTTTTTTAATGAAGTTTGATAAATATTTAATTAATTAAGTACGTAACATTTTTCTATTTTGTAGATATTTTCTACACGCGAGGATGTGGAAGAGTGGGCTATAGCGGTTGGGAGACGCATTGGTGTTGTTGTTATCAAAGTTAGATCTGATAAAGCTGGTAAAAGGGGGACTAGAGATAAGATCATTTTCGGTTGTGAGAAGCAGGAGAAGTTTACTAATGATTCTAGAGTCTTCGGGGTCTAAGAGAAGAAGTTGTCTGTTTACTTTGAAAGCTACTTCTACACTACGTCATGGGGGTTGGGGTGTGAAGGTTATGTGTGGTCGACACACACATCCGTTGCTTACTACCTCGGTTGGGTGCACAGCTTTTGGTCGTTTGACTAAGCCGTAGAAGGCTATGGTTAATGAGCACGCTGATTTGGATGTTGCCCCGAAGGATTGTCTTACTGCTTTGAAGAGTCATTATCCGGACAATGTCACTTCTCTCGCTCAAATATATAGGCAGCGCCACAAGCATCGGTCTTCTCAGAGGGATCCTAGAACGGACATTCAGGAGTTGTTGAGATTGATTGAGTCACATAATTATTTATGTTGGAGCAGGAAGGTTGAGGATTCTGATGTGGTCAGTGACATCATGTGGGCTCTTCCCACTTCTATCAAATTATTCCGGTTGTTTCCCAAAGTTCTTATTCTTGACACAACCTACAAGACCAACAAATACAATCTACCTCTATTGGAGATTGTGGGAGTGACTAGCACAGAGTTATCTTTCTAGGTTGGGTTTGCCTATATTGCACATGAACTTGGTCTTCATTTCTCTTGGGTATTGCAGCAACTAAAAGATTTATTTGACTTGCATGGGATTCAACCTGAGGTTTTCCTGACTGACAGCGATCTTGGTTGTATGGCTGGTATTCATGCTATCTTTCCTTCTTCTACTAATTTGTTGTGTTCTTGGCTCGTGACAAAGAATGTGAAAGCGAAAATTAAAGAGTTCGTGCACGTTGATAGGCAAAAGGATGTCATCTCTCTTTGGCACAACATTATTGATTATGAGTCTGAGTACTCAGCTCAGTTGAAGATTTTTGAGGACTCCTGCGCTGATATTCCCGCTCTTATTAAATATGTGCATGACACATGGTTGAAACCGCATAAGGAGAGATTTATCTTGGCATGGACTAACCATATCTCACACTTTGGTAATCAGACCACCGACAGGTATTTTGGCATTTAATATTTGTATCATTGTTTAAATTTTTTTGGCACGTGTTTAGTATTTTTATCGTTGTTTAAATTTTTTTGACACGTGTTTAGTATTTTTATCGTATTTGACACGTGTTTAGTATTTTTATCATTGTTTAAATTTTTTTTAGTATTTTTATCATTGTTTAAATTTTTTTGAGACGTGTTTAGTATTTTTATCATTGTTTAAATTTTTTTTGACACGTGTTTAGTATTTTTATCGTAGTTTAATTTTTTTTGACACGTGTTTAGTATCTTTAAGAGCCGAGTCAGCTCATTGGACTTTGAAGAGACATCTGAAGACTTCTGGAGGTGACTTATCTAAGTGTTTTAAATCTATCCATGACATGCTTACACTTCACTTTGATAAAGTCATCGGCTCTTTGAATATGAGTTTTACTTATCTGCCTTTGAGAGGTACATATTCTTCTTCTAAGTATAAAGTCATATATATTTTGAACTTGCGAGATCAACATTGGATGCATATTTCGATGTCGCCCGCCAGTCCGTTGCCCCCCCATTTTTCCGATGTGGTCTCATAATCGATCAGAGGATTCGACTTCATGGTTGGATCCGTATCCCGGTCGTTTTACCCTATGGCAGGCTACAGCTCCTCCGGTGATTCCGACTGATGCGCTCACATGTGTAGACTTATCCGATGATTCCGACGATTTAGACGGTCTACATTGACACATGTTTGTATATTTCTTGTACTTATTATTTTACCACTTTTTTGTAATTATTATTATTTGTCCATATCTACACCGTTGATCATCGTTGGAAGTCACATCCTAACCGTTAAAATTAATACAAATCTTATTATGAAAAAAAGTAAAAAAAAAAAATTAATACAAATCGTATATACCTAGGTGTGGGGGTATATACGACTTGTTATTAACAAATCGTATGTACCCTCACACCTAGGTATATACGATTTGATAAATAGCAAGTCGTATATACCCCCACACCTAGGTGTATACGATTTGTATTTTAACAAATCGTAAATACTTCACCAGCACATATATACGACTTATTTTTTTGAATCAAATCGTATTTATATAAATTATTGTATATACGATTTACATTTTTTCAAAGTCGTATATACCTATGGCAAGGTATATACGATTATGGTCAATTTTAGGGGCATTTTCGTCAAATTTTTTTTTGTGGGGGTAGATGGGAAGAATGTGGGGGTAAAAAAAAAAAACCCTTGCAAAAATTGGGAACTTTTCCGTAAACACATCAAATGGAGGTTGGGAAGATAATTGGTTGTTAGATTTGGGTTGTCTATGTGATTGGGCTTCTATTTCTTAGTAGTTTTGTTACAAATGGTCAATGGAATTTGGATACTGTTATCAACTCTTTTCCTCCTCAAATTACAAACCGTATAGCATACCTCTCTGCTCCTTTGATCCAAAATAATAGTGACGAATGGTTTTGGGGCTTGAGCAGCGACGAATTGTTCACGACCAAGACCGCTTTCAACGCGGTGGCCACTTCTTCATCGGGTATTCACGACCCTCTCCTCAAATGTGTTTGGCAGTGGCATGGCCCTGAGCGAAAAAGATTACTGCTGTGGAAAGCTGCGAAAAAATTGCTCATGGTAAACGAGGAGCGTCACCGACCGGCATCATATGACCAACAACAAGCTTGATAATTGTAGTGTCTTAGAATCCGAGCTCTGGGTATTTATTTACCACGGTGTTTATATTGCTTGGGGTAAAGGTTTCCGGAAGATAATTATTGAATCAGACTCCCTCAATCATATTAGTCTCCTTTGGCCACCTTCATCTCAACTCCTTCCTCATCACGACAATATTAATGGTATCAAGAATGTGATGGATCAACACTCATCGATTGAGAAATATTTTGCTAAGAAAAATAATACCCACGCTGACATGTTAGCAAAATTTAGCTTCTAGTTGTATTATTTATGACGTGGTTTTTCCCCCCCGCAAAGGATACCACTAGATGCTTGAATGTTGAATTCTTCGAGAATTCATCAAGAATAAAAATTATAATAACCGTGGTAGTTAAATACAATTCTCAATAAAAATTTTATGCACCAAATATAAGAGATTAACATGCTAAAATATAAGCTAAAAGAAAAAAAATATGATAACATGAGTTATATTAACGCAAATGGAAAAATAATAGAAAATAGCATCCAAACTGATTAAGTCATCATTTTTGTTAGAGCATCGCGCGTGTTGATAACGTGTTATGAAATTAACCAAAACAAGACTAAAATATAACTATTATAGATGAAGAAGAAATAGACAAAGAGAAGAAGAGAATGAGAGAAGTTACGTAGAAAGTTACAATTATCTCATTGCGAAGAAACTAATAAAAACTTTAAACCCATAATTTCTCTCTCTCTCTCTCACACACACACATATATATATATATATATATATATATATATATATATATATATATTCAGTCATGCTCACATGTTCAAAAGAGAAGACATTTCACACAAGATGAATCACAATTATTATTCCACTTAATGAACTCTTGCATTATTTCAATAGATAATATAGATCAAAAGGAGAACAATAATAAGGTTATCATTGATCAGAAGGGATCAGCCCTGCTGAACAAAACCTGAATAGACAAAGAGAAGAAGAGAATGAGAGAAGTTACGTAGAAAGTTACAATTATCTCACCGCGAAGAAACTAATAAAAACTTTAACACACACACACACACACATATATATATATATATATATATATATATATATATATATATATATATATATTCAGCCATGTTCACATGTTCAGAAGAGAAGACATTTCACACAAGATGAATGAATCACAATTATTATTCCACTTAATGAACTCTTGCATTATTTCGATAGATAATATGGATCAAAAGAAGAACAATAATAAGGTTATGGAACAGCCTTGGTGAACATAACCTGAATAGGCTCATTGTTAGTGACATTCAAAGTCAAACGTTTTCCACCTTCATGATTATCATACAACCCAATATCCAAACAAGTACGAGGATTGAGACAGAATACCAACTTGTATATATTCTTTATAGGATTATAATCCTCAATGCCAAACTTTCCATTGATTATTTGTTTACCCGGATAGTTTTCAGGACCACCAATACCAACAAAAGCTTTCTTGGTAATATTATCAACATACACAAGCCATTTCGAAGATTTAGCACAACTTGGTACTTTGGGTGGTAAGGGTACTGGGTGTTGGAATGGCGGTTGGAAGTCGATACCAATTGGTGCATCTGTGGACAAACCAAGAGTAACATTATTGAAAATTAACAAACTATAAATACACCAAATTTTATAAAAATATGAGAACTATATATATTCATGAAAAATTAAATAAAAAAACTGAAAGAAGTACTGTTGTATAAATACCTGTTAATACATATCCAATGCTAACAATGAGGACGGATAATTTGACTGTCAAGCCAAGGTCAGTTTTGTTGTAAGTTTGTAGGACTGTGACTGGGCATTTTAAGTCTCCAGTTTTGGCTAGAATTACTCCTCCTCCTCCTCCTCCTCCTGACAAAATGTAGTATGTATAACCTGGGAACATCTGCTCACCAATAGTGTCTAATACTACATGGCCATCTGATAAGGCTAGTTTGGTTATGAAACCAAAGAGGAGGAATGAGAGGGTGAGTGATAAGGAAAACTTTATGGAGATTGATTATAGTTAAGGATCGATGTTGATGTTTGTGTACAACTTTGATGCTATATATACGAAAAAAATTGCATTGGTCAAAAGATATTGGTCAATTAGTAATTAAAATCCAAGTGACTCAATTAATATTGGTCAATCTAATGGTAAAACCCAAAAAAAAAAATCAAAATATATTATTTTCTTATCATACTACAGTAACCAACATTCTTTTTTGTTGTTACCTCCGGACTCGTTTATAAGCAACATACAACTTTTTAGAAATATGGAAAAAGTGATGTATCTGGACTATATATAATCCAGATACTTCATTTTTTCAATATACCTAAAAAGTTGTTTGGTCACTAATCTACATTTGGGAATCTAGTTGGCCAGGTGTAAACTTGGTTTTGGCAGTCCGTGTGGCTCTCCCATCCCACGAACAGAGTTTTTGCCATATTCAATATTCGAAACCGAGACCTTAAAGTGGAATCCGAATCCAGTTTCCACTCAAACCAACCATTGTTAATAAAAAAAAGTATTGGTTTATTACAATTTAACATGTTATAAAGTTTAAGAAGCGTTTTAATTTAAACAGATAGTGAATATTTTATATTATTTATATTTTAATTTTAATCCCGAGTGATATGTTGCCTGAGTTTTAGATAATTCATATTTTAATTTTAATTGTTAGTTTTTGTTATATTTTACTTTTTGAACAAATAGGGTAAATTTAAACTACTAGCGGGGCATAGAGTAGTGATTGAATGAGGTAGTCTTAGTTACACTAAAATAATATATGTTTTGAATAAATAAGTATATTTTATATTTAGCTATCTGAATAATATATTATTTAGCTACTCCAACTAAGTTTATTGTCTAAGGAGAGAAAAGAGCAACAACCAGTTTATTAGTTTAACTCCATTAGTCTATCATTATCAAAAACAAATATAGTGATTTTTGTTAACTTTGTGATTTTTGTTCCTATATTTTATTTTTGACAGTTTTGATCACAAATTTTCTTAATTTGACAATTTTTAACCTTAAATTTATGAACTATTTATACTTTGGGTCCCAAAAATCTTAGATTTTGAAAAAATAGGGGACCGAAAATGTACAATTACAATTTATTTGGACCAACAATGAATGCAAGAATTACGCGGACCAAAATTGCCAAATTAGGGGGAGCAAAATTGCGAAAAGTAAAATAGAATGACTAAAGCCATCAGTAGAAGAAAGTTGGGAGACAAAAAAAGTGAAGTACACTTTTATATTTAGTGTCCTCGTAAAATTTATGCTAGCCTCATCACTAACTACTAGTGAATATTTTATTCATTTGTTAATGTTGATATCTTATAGACATAGAATCTATAAAAAAAGCCTTTTATATATATCTATGGCAAATAAAATATTATTTATGAAGGCCTGTATAAGACATAGAGAGAATATAAATGAACAGGAAATTTAGGGTATTTTTTACGGAACTATTTTGCATTGCAATATTAATTATATATATATATATATATATATATATATATAGCGCGTATATGACATGACTTTGCTCTGGTAGGCTAGTTCGTGTCGTCATTATTCAAAGACAAAGTATGCGATGACGGCTCTTTTTAATTGCAAACATATATTATAAAAACATAGAGGTACATGGGGTACCGAATCCATACAAAATATGGAACTATTCAAAAATATGGAACTATTCAATTTGTCTCTGATTGGCAAATGGAAGTGGAGGCTATTAAGAGATATCTTTTGTGAGTTATTCTCATTGTCAGTAAACCAGACGGGTTCTGTTGAAGGCTTCAGGTTATGGAATAACGATCGCTGGCATTGGGAGCTAAGGTGTAGTCGAACACTAGACCCATGTGAGCTAGCTGGAGGCAGCGGCACTACTGTAGGACATGTTGTTACCACTAGAACCGTACCTTGTGGCTAAAGATAGATGGACGTGGCTACAGGACCGGTCTTCTAAGTACAACGTTAAATTTGTTTGCAATATGCTCATCAAGAAGAGTGAAGAACTGGCAACCAAAGGAATATAACCAAGAAGGTTTGGCAATCAAGTGCATCATCAAAATTCCTTGTTCACTCTTGGAGAGTTTTAATAGATAGACTCCCTACTTGTGTTGCATTGCAGCAAAGAGGAGTCATTACCTTCAACCCGGACCATCTTGCATATTGTGTTTCAGACAAAGTGAAGACTCTGATCATTTTTCTTCAACTGTGTTGTTTCGGTCGAGATTTGGCAATGGAGTGGAAGCCACTAACGCTTGGGAGCACCTCATGCAACATGGTATCAAATTTGGAGGAAAGAAGAATAAAAGGACGCTAACTGCTGTAATAATCTTGCTTCTTGCTTAGACTTGTTATCTTGAGATGTAAGAGGGTTGGGATTTTTTTTGGTGAGCATGTAAGAGGGTCGGGGTTCTGAATATGGTTTGGAAGATTCTTGATCCTTTCAAGGTAGTTGTCTTTTCTTGGCAGCTTCTTTTGTATCGAGTACTGACTTGGTCAAAATGGGTGATCTCAGATTTTGCAGCTACGATGTGTTCTTTTTGCCGGGATGAACATGAGTCTTTTCTTCATCTTTTCTGCAACTATTTGCTTATGCGATCTGGTACACCACTGTTAAAATTAAAATATTTATATATTATTAGGTTTTCTTTTAAAAAAAACTCTCACATCGACTAGGAATGAGCTAAATAAATGATATGTAAGAGAGGGGACACATATACCCATTTCCTTATGGTTTTGGGTGGAAATCTGGTGTCCAAATCTCTTAGTGATTTTGGTCATTCGCTCGTTGTTGCTCGCGTGCTCCCCAAAACTCTCCTACAAGAAGACTCAGTACCGATGGATCTGATGCCTTTATATTATAGTATCCGCTCCCATTCGCTACGCAGGCAGCCATCAAGAACAAACCATAAGGTAGATGTTTCTTAGATGTTTATTTCAATTGTGAGATATGATAATTACATTTAAGCAATATTTTTGCACCTATTTTCCTATATTTGGAAGGTTGTTTATTCCAAAAGTAACGTACCCCATTTGAATTTGTATTTGTAATTTGTATTACAAATTTGACACACACCATATACGGAGACTCTCCAAGAAACCGAACTGCCAAATGAATCCCGACGTTGTTTGTAAATGTCTAAATAATGACGAGCTGGTTTGTCTTTCCATGTAAAGCTACAAAGAATAAAGTTTTACCAAAAAACTGTGGAGTGAATCTAAACCGGTATGATTCTTTGGACATGATTGTGTGGACTCCATGATCGTCATTATTTGGATTTGCAATAAAGGGTAAGATTTTTCCGAGCAATAGGTGCAACTATATTATTGCTAATTTCTACTATAAACTAGCTTCACTAGCCTCTAATGCAAGTATTATTACCAGAAGTAGTAATAATTATATGATATTAGAGGTGCCATAGATGCAAAATACCGTTTTTTTGTCAAAAGATGCCCAACACCTACAATGGAAAATATCCATTTGATTTTATAGAACATTTAACAGCTCATATTGTAATTTTAAAAAGTTTGATGATTTTCTTTCCTCTTTTTGTTGGTATAAACCGAGTACCCTCAATGCCCAACTACAAAGATTAATCCCTCGAGCCAGGTACGTAGGACGTCAATGGGCGGCAAAGCTCTCCCTCAAGAGATTTAACACTGCTGCAGTGACAATAATATTAGAGGAAGAGACTCCTATTTTAATAAACAAATTAAGTTGGAAAACAATAATATTGTAGCAAATAAGGCTACAACAAAAATTAATAATTATGGATCATAGATATGGGCGGAGTATTCCTTGTGCTCCCCCTTCATTATTAATAAATTTCATTTGCTTATAAAAAAATAGATATGTGTAAGGGACATCCAATAAAATAGATTTAGGAATTTGTATAAGCATCCCTAATGGTGTGTCCCTAAATTAACACATTAAATTCCTTTCGTGGGCCTCGCATATGCCACACCATTTTGAATTAAGTGAGGAAGCAAAAATTAGGATGATGTGAGATTATTATGCTTAGGTGTTCATTAATCTAGAATTACAATGAATCACAAATGTTATTCCACTTAATGAATTATTGCATTGTTTCGATAGATGATATAGAACAATAATAAGGTTATCATTGATTAAGGCTTTGTTTGGCAAAGCTCATCCGCTAGCTTATAGCGGATAGCATCTGAAACACAACCTCAAAAGGCTCATTGTTAGGTAGATTCAAACGTCTTCCACCTTCCTGATCATCAAACCTCCCAATATCCAAACAAGTACGAGGATTGACACAGAATACCAGCTTGTAATTTTTCTCATAATCCCGAATGCCAAACGTTCCATTCATTATTTGTTTACCTGGATAGTTTTCAGGTCCACCAATACCAACAAAAGCTTTTTTGGTAATATTATCAACATACACAAGCCATTTTGAAGATTTAGCACACTTGGGTATTAAGGGTTGCTGTTTGAAGTTGATCTCAAGTGGTTCATCTGTGGACAATGAAGAGTAACTCATTGTTAATATACTTACCGACATTTAATTAAATTCATAGAGTTTTTGTCATATATATTGAAAGAAAATGAAGTCCCATATTGATCCCTTTAGAAAAGTAAAGACTTAATGAGTTACTGTTGGAATCTTGTTTCCAAGTCGACAATTTTTGTTTCTCTATTTTACTTTTTTCCGCATATAATTTATTTTTCATGAATTCCATATCGACACCCTTGTAATTGCACATTAATTTACACTCTGTTTGACGCGTCCCACACGTATTTGATAAGCACTAGCGTTTAGCGTTTTTTCAAACACTACTTCAAGTAGCGTTTTTTTAAACACTAATAGATAGCGGATAACGTCTCACTTTTTTTTTTTGCATTTTTGCCCTTTTTATTTTTCTTAAATTACTTCTCTATCCTTATTAAATAAATGTAATAATGAATTAAATAAATATGTCCTTTTATGACATTGTATATTTATCAGCTAGTTCAACCGTTAGTTTTACCAAACACATCTTTTGCTATTAGCTAGCTTATCCGCTATCTGCTATACGCTGATCCGCTATCCGCTACTTTTTACTAAACAGAACCTTAAATTCTTAAAATCATGGATTTTATAAGTCTGTAATCCTGCTTTCCCAAAATTCACAAATTTTGGGGAGCAGAATTGCAAGAAATTAAATCGATAATTTTGATGTACTAAATTGGAAATAACAAACTATAAACTCCAAGTTTATAAAAATATGAGAACTATATTCATGAAAAGTTAAATAAAAAAACTGAATTCCTCGATTTTGGAATATATAATAGGGAACCAAAATTACAATTAAGTTAAAAGCAAAAAGAAATGGTGTACCTGTTGTTACCATTCCCAAGCTAATATTACCAAGGATGGTGAATTTGACTGGCATGCCAAGTTCATCATTTTTGTAACTTTGTAGGATTGTGAGTGGACATTTTAAGTCTCCAGTTTTGCCTAGATTTACTCCTCCTCCTCCAAGAGGCCATCTAGTTCCATTAGCTAGGGTTGCTGACATAATATAGACTGTAGAACCTGTGGATATCTGTTCACCTCCTATGTCTCTTACATCATGGCCATCTGATATGGTTATGAAAGCAAGGAGGAGGAAAGAGATGGTGAATGATAATGCAAACTTCATGGTTTGATGAATATATATTGATTATAGTTAAAGATGTTGATGTTTGTTTATGTACTACTACTTTGGTCCTATATATATATATGAAAAAAGTTGCAGTTAATACTCGTCAAAAGATATTGGTCAATTAGTATTAGTAAATAGACCAGTAAAATCCAAGGGACTCAATTAATACTAAAGTAATTAATACTAAAATCCAAGTAACTCAAAAAATCCAAATATATTATTTTCTTATCATACTAAAGTAACCAGCATTTTTTTTATTACCATGTTATTGAAGTGCAGTATCCACCTGTTTTGTTGGTGACTAATCTACCCTAGGGAACCTGGCCACATGTAAACCCAAATTTTGTGGTCCGTGTGGTTTTTCCATCCCAACAGAGTTTTTGCCATACCCCAATTTCGAATCTGAGACCTTGGAATTGAATCCGAGTTCAGTTTCCACTCAAACCAGCACTTTGTTATTAAAAAAAAGTATTGGTTTATTGCAATTTAACATGTTATAAAATACAAGAAGCATTTTAATTTACACTGCTAGTGAATATTTTATATTATTCATATTTTAATTTTAATCCATAATCATTACACATATTTAAATTTACACTGAGTTTTAGATAATTCATATTTAAATTTTAATTATTCGTGTGTGTTATATCTTACTTTTCGATCGAATAGGGCAAATTTAAACTACTAGCGGGGCAAAGAGGGTAGTGATTCAATGAAGTAGTCTTGGTTAATCCATGTTTGAATTCGTATTGTTCCTTGGTCAATTTTCTCCGGTGTCTCAAGTCAATTGAGATTTATGTTTCAACCTTCTTGAGACATGAGAAGAGTTCTGATACTCTTTCATTGTCAGAACAAGTTTCAGCGCTTTCCGAGTTAGAACGAGTTTCTAAGAGCCTTATGAGTTAGAAGGAGTTGCTAAGAGCCTTCCTTATACTTTGAGTTAACCTAGTTGACCTTCTTTTCAGATACAATGTAGTTTCAGTTTACCTAAGAGGAACATTAACTCCTTTCCCCAAAGGTATTGGCCCAAGTTAATCATAAAATAGGGTTCCCAGGTGAACCGATCATGTATATATCCTTAGAGCTTTACCTTCAGAACACGCTTAAGATAAAGTGTAAACTCATTAGGGTAGAAGTTGGTAAGCGGGTTTAGAGGGACTACAGTTTTCTTTAAAGTTCAGAATTTCTTGACTAAGTCACCGATCTTTGGTATTTTTGACCCTCAAATGCATAGTGGTGTACAAGTTACCTGATCTTTGGTATTTTTGACCATTTTCTTTTGTTCTAAAACAGTGGTACCTACCAATGTACAATTTACCAAATTTCACAAAATTTACCCTTTATCTTTATTTGATCTCCAAAATAAAATTTAATTATCCCATTATTCTTTATTTGGAGTCCCAAGACAGTCCTTTCCATTTTCAAGTATTATAATTTTAATGGCTAAATCAGTATTACCGTGACTTTATTTAATGAGCAACCGATTGGTAGTCTATATTTTCAGGAGAAAAGGAATACAATGCACATACTAAAAAACTAGTTCACCAATTCGTTATAGAAATTTTCAATATGATGCAATTTCTATCATTTCAAAGTTCAGACAATTTTACTTAAAGCAATTTCCTCTTTTGGATTAAAAAAAAACCTGCAGAAGAAAATGGGAAAGCATGGTAATATTGTTTTTATTTTTCATTTATTATTATTATTATTATTAAATTCGTTTTTTACTAAAAATAGTAAAGGTCGACCACCAGTGGACCTTTTTTGAGAGGTCTATATTAGATGTGCCCATTGAATATAGATGCAAATGAATATAGGATAGTGAACGAAGTCAAAAAAAAGACTATAGGATAGTGAACAGTTGCTTAGTTTCTAATCGATCTGGATTACTAGCCCGACTTTTTTTTTTCTCTTTCTAATTTCTATTGGAGTAGTATTAATATAAGCCGCTTTTCTCTTTCCAACATTAATAACAATTTCACAAAAAATAATACTATATAAATTGGAAGTTAAAGATGTTGATGTTTGTTTATGTACTACTTTGTTCTTATATATATGAAAAAAATTGCAGTTAATACTTGTCAAAAGATGTTGGTCAATTAGTATCAGTAAATAGACCAGTAAAATCCAAGGGACTCTATTAATTCTAAAGTAATGGGACCATTAAAATCCAAGTAACTCAAAAAATCCAAATATATTATTTTTTTTATCATACTAAAGTAACCAGCATTTTTCTATTAACATGTTCTTGAAGTGCAGTATCCACCTGTTTTGTCGGTGACTAATCTACGCTAGGGAACCTAGCTGGCCACGTGTAAACCCGGTTTTTGTGGTCTGTGTGGTTTTTCCCTCCGAACAAAGTTTTTATCATACCCAAAATTCGAATCCGAGACCTTGGAGTTGGATCTGAGTTCAGTTTGCACTCAAACCAACCTTTGTTAGTAAAAAAAAGTATTGGTTTATTACAATTTAACGTGTTATAAAATACAAGAAGCATTTTAATTTAAACTGCTAGTGAATATTTTATATTATTCATATTTTAATTTTAATCCAGAATCATTACACATATATGTTGTCTGAGTTTAAGATAATTCATATTTAAATTTAATTATTAGTGTGTGTTATATTTTACTTTTCGATTGAATAGGGTAAATTTAAACTACTAGCAGGGCAAAGAGCGTAGTGATTGAATGAAGTAGTCTTGGTTAATTCATGTTTGAATTCTAATTGTTCCTTGGTCAATTTTCTCCGGTGTCTCAAGTCAATTGAGATTTATGTTTCAACCTTCTTGAGACATGAGAAGAGTTCTGATACTCTTTCATTGTCAGAACAAGTTTCAGCGCTTTCCGAGTTAGAACGAGTTTCTAAGAGCCTTATGAGTTAGAAGGAGTTGCTAAGAGCCTTCCTTATACTTTGAGTTAACCTAGTTGACCTTCTTTTCAGATACAATGTAGTTTCTGTTTACCTAAGAGGAAGATTAACTCCTTTCCCCAAAAGTATATTGGCCCAAGTTAATCATAAAATAGGGTTCCCAGGTGAACCGATCATGTATGTATCCTTAGAGCTTTACCTTCAGAACTCGCTTAAGATAAAGTGTAGACTCATTAGGGTAGAAGATGGTAAGCGGGTTTAGAGGGGACTACGGTTTTCTCTAAAGTTCAGAATTTCTTGACTAAGTCACCGATCTTTGGTATTTTTGACCCTCAAATGCATAGTGGTGTACAAGTTACCTGATCTTTGGTATTTTTGACCATTTTCTTTTTGTTCTAAAACAGTGGTACCTACTAATGTACAATTTATTAAATTTTGCCAAATTTACCCTTTATCTTTATTTAATCTCCAAAATAAAATTTAATGGCAAATCAGTATTACCGTGACTTTATTTAATGAGCAACCGATTGGTAGTCTATATTTTCAGGAGAAAAGGAATACAATGCACATACTAAAAAACTAGTTCACCAATTCGTTATAGAAATTTTTAATATCATTTCAAAGTTCAGACAATTTTAGTTAAAGCAATTTCCTCTTTTGGATTAAAAAAAAACTGCAGAAAAGAATGGGAAAGCATGGTAATATTGTTTTTATTTTTCATTTATTATTATTATTATTATTAAATTCGTTTTTTACTAAAAATAGTAAAGGTCGACCACCAGTGGACCTTTTTTGAGAGGTCTATATTAGATGTGCCCATTGAATATAGATGCAAATGAATATAGGATAGTGAACGAAGTCCAAAAAAAAAAAAGAATATAGGATAGTGAACAGTTGCTTAGTTTCTAACCGATCTGGATTACTAGCCCGACTTTTTTTTTTCTCTTTCTAATTTCTATTGGAGTAGTATTAATATAAGCCGCTTTTCTCTTTCCAACATTAATGACAATTTCACAAAAAATAATACTATACAAATTGGAAGTTAATGGTATTAGAGGGTATTGCAGTCTTTAGGTTATGAAAATTGATGGTTTCTTAATCTGTGAAACATGACAAAAGAACCAAAGTTTAGAAACGGAAGGAGTAGTAATTACTTGAGAATTTCAGTCTTTTAATAATTGTACGTGTTAGAGTGCAACACCCTCATGTTTTTCCTCACATTTACATTTGAGTTACTTAAGTTATATTTAAATTTAAAATATAGTTATAAATAAAGGTAAAAATGGAAAATAATTAGGAAACCAAAAAGTTATTTACCAAATGCAATTTTCTTTGTATATTGGTATAAACAACGATGTCATCATTTTATTGATAAGGAGATAATAATATTATCTGGACATATGAAAATGTATACATAAGTTTCCTAATTAATAATCTCTCTATATACATAACTATCTGATGAAAAAGGTTTGCCACTCAAAATTTTCTCTATTTTGATTTTAACTTTTTTTGAGCACAAAATTTCTTTCTCTTTTTATCTCTCCAACACGTGTATTTATTTTAGTATAAAAGAAAACAACTTTCTTTTTTATTAGGAAGGAGAGGATCCAAGTTCTTTTTATTATGTGTCACGTTTTGATTAAATTCGACTTTAATATTCTTCCTTTTTGCCACTTTCTCCCTTCCTTTCCACTTATTTCACGACTTTCATTTTTATTCTTCTGAATTTCAAATTTTAATATTGTTCGAATTATCTATATTTATTAATCTGAGTCTGAACCCTCTTAATTTCTCCAACAAATGGCAATCTTCAATTCTTAGCATTTGGTTGGGAAACATAACACGTTAATAGGTAAATTGATCTGTACCTGAGCTCGCCTGGTAGGTTTCCTCAGAGTATCAAACCTTATCTGATTGCTGCTCTGACTGTTCTCAACGCCCAGAGAAATAGGGCGGGTGTACCTGCAAATACACTCCAACGCCCAAGTCAGGAGCGAACGAGCAGAGTAACAAAGCTTGTGAATAGTGTGTACCTGACAACTGACGCAATGAATGCTTATATAGTGTGCGCGAATCCTGCTTGGCAGTTGGATGATCGTACAGACTCATCTGTGCCGTTGATCTTAGCATTTTCACTCTTTTGCCCATTCTCGTTTGGGCCGCCCTTTGTTGCGAAAGTTGGAGTGGGCTTCGGCCCACTCCAGAAGAGTTGCCCCCCAAGCCAAGATCGTGCTAGGGACGGGCGAAGGCTTGAATCTTGACCGTTTTCTATTGCCCCTGAGGGATTTTTCCTGGTCAGTCGCTCATTCTGACAATCTTGATTTTAACTTTTTACGACACTTGGCCGTGGAAGCGAAGCGACGCCTCCTTTTTCCTGTCAGTTATTGATGATCCCTCGATTTTTGAAACGACGGCGTGTAGTTATGATGACGGTTCAGATTCAAAGGCGTATTTAAGCGAAGGGTCGCGTCGTTTCACCTTTCTGCACCATGGGCCTTATAAATATGTTGCCCCCTTCTCTCCTCATTCTTTACTTTCTATCCTCCACACTCTGAAAGCGAGCGTAACCTCCTCTTGCAACGACCAAGAGCTTGCTATGATTCTGGCCAGCTCTGGTCGCTTGATTTTACTCATTAAGGAGCATACCACTTTAAGCCCGAACTTTTCGCCTACTCCAGGTATGTACTTCTTTTAGATCCTTGCTTGCTCGTTATTTATGCTTTCGTTGCATAGAGCGAGGAGGGGGTATCAGGCCCGGGGTCGACCTTGTCGCCCCCTTCTGCAAATCATCATTTTAGGGTGATCCTGACTTTCCCTCTCCTTGCAGGGTAGGGTACTGGCGCCAACAAAGAAAACAGCTAGGATTTCTGGTCGCCCTTCTGCTAAAATGGCTGAATGTGCAGCTCGTTCTGGAGATACTAACATGAGCGAGCTTCCTTCTTATGACTCATTTTCCACTTCACCTGATCTATCCACCTCCTCATCTTCCAGTCGCTCTTCCTCATCGAATACCTTTGAAACCGTTCAATCTCCCCGAGCGAACTTACCTCAGGAGATGCTACCCGAAGAACACGACTGGAGGGGCAGACTCGACGATGATCGCTCCTGGATTTCTTCTGCCATTCTTCAGCAACCTTCGGTCTTTCTACCCGGTGACGAAATGATGCCGCTTTTTAGTAAGTTGATCGACTACGGCGACCAAGAGTGGAGGGCCAAAGGCGTCCCACCCGAAGAGCATGCGGTCACAATTCCCACCTCCTTGAAGTTCATCATGTATACCAACACCCTTCGAGATTTGAGAGTGCGGCCTCCTTTTACCTTCTTTCAAAGGCGCGTTCTAAGGACTCTCGGGGTCGCCCTTTCTCAACTTCACTCTAATGCTTGGGCGCTTATTAAATCTTTCGAAATGATAATGGCCGCTCTGGACCGCGATATCAACTGCCGCCTTTTCTTTACCATGTTTGACGTTAGTCGTACTGTGGAGGTGAAGAGCGAGCCCAGACGCTGGGATCACGTTTCATTGAAGAGTCGCAAGGGTACGATCAAACTGTTCAAGCCCTTCTGTGAGTCTGCCAAAACTTGGAGGCATGCTTTCCTCTGGGTCGTTCCGGTTAATGATCGTGCCCGAAAAATGGTTGAAACTTTGGACGCTCAAGGCCACGTTGCTTCCATGAAGTTCCCCCTCGGTTGGTCTCATTCGCATTACGATCGCGAGACCATTCACTATAGGCACCAAAGGAGGCTCAGCGAGTACGACCTTGAGAGCATCAAAATGTTGGAGACATTGGTGACTTGGATGCCCCAAGGAATTATTCTTTGCAATAAGTTTGCTTGCATTAAGACAGTTGAGCACGCTCAACATAAACTTGGTGTGACTCTTTCTTTGCCCATTTATTTTGGTCGTTATCCTCTATTCGATTCTAACCGCTTTTCTTTTGATTTTACAGCTGAAATGTCAGGCGTTGGGTTTGAAGCTCTCTTGCTTAAGACCAAGTCTAAGAAGGCTAAAAAGGTCACCTTTGCTGATTCCCCATCTCACAACATCAACATCAAGGGCGGTCAGAAATCTCCTGTCCGCGAACGTGGATCGATTTCAGGATCCAAGAAAAGAGAACGGGTGCAACATTCCGTTGAAGCCATTCAGATCGATATTGACCCTCCCTAGTCTAAGAGGAGCAGAGAGCCACCAAAAAAGCCATCCCTAGATTTGGACGATCTCAGGGAGCCTGATTTTGAACGCCTTCGCGAGGACCCCCTCCTATTTATGTCTGAAGTTGCCAAGGCCGCTTCTCAAAAACTTGCTCGCTATAAGTTTGAGGAGGCTGAACGTCAAGCAGGTATGCATTTAGTCCACCGTAATTTGTGGTTGGAGTGTGACCTCATAGATAAAACTGATAAGTATAAATCTGCTCTTGGTCGTATTACAGAGCAGAGCTAGAGAGCACCAAGAAAAAACTTAATGAGGCTGAGGTCGCTCTCCAACCCACCAAGGATGCACTTGGCATGGTCACTTCTGAACGTGATGCGGCCATAAAAGCCAAGGCAGATGTTGAGGAAAAACTAGCCACCGCTTCTGCCAGTCTGACCGAGCAGTCTGCCAAGGTTACAAATTTGGAGGAACAGGTGGTTGGCCTAAAGGGAGATTTGAAGGCCGTGGAGGGCGAGCAATGATCATTTCTTGAGGAACGGGCAGATTGTTCGCCTTGCGGAGAAAGATCAAAATGGAAATGTCATCCAGGAAGAAACGGTCATCTATAGCCGTCCAGAGTGACTTGTCTTTGTACTCTTGTTTATTTCTTTTAAAGAATGTATTCTGTTTCTTTCTTTGGGGACCTAGTGGTCGCCCTTATCTTGTAACTTTTTGTGGAGCCCGACCTTCTCCGGGCAAACTTTAATACATGTTTCCTTCTGTCAACTTTGTCTTTTAACTTTTCTAAGTTTAATTTTAGTTTTCTTTTGGTCGTTTAGCACGAGCTAAAATTTGCGTGAATGCCCGAGAAACAGCTTACCAAGTTTATACTTGAGATTTAGCTCGTTTATCAGGCGCGTTCAAACTTAAGCTCGCTTAAGTTTCACCCTTAGCAGTTTATCAAACTCGGTTTGAACTTAACTCGCCTACAGGGTAGTTCGTTATTGGATCGATCAACAACTTTAAAAGAATCAAGAATTGAAGAAATTCCTCGTCATTCTATTGACGGACGAGCGGGCCTCAATAAAAAACCCTGTAGGGAAAAAGAGTGTCCTGCCCGTTTTGATTTCCATTCATCATTCAAGTAGAAACATGACATTCTTTCATATTTACAGGACATCAAGTAAAATATCTCCTAAGGTTTGTTGCATTCCAAGTCTTCGCAATCATTCCTCCATTCATGGTTTGCAAGATATACGCTCCTTTGCCCGTCTTGACAGCTACTTTGTAGGGACCTTCCCAATTTGGGGCGAGCTTGCCCTGGCTTGCATTCCTCTGACCGATATCTGCCTTTCGTAAGACCAGCTGTCCTACTTCAAACGACCTAGGAACGACCTTGGCGTCATGTCTTGCTGCCACATTCTGCTTAACCAATGCTTCTCTCAGTGCTGCCTTGTTCCGCAGTTCTTCTACTAGATCGAGTTCTTCCCTGGTTGCCTGCTCGTTCTCAGACGACTGCAAAGGATTGGTCGTCCTCCAGTTTAACTCTCCCATCTCTATAGGAATTAGAGCGTCCGTCCCATAGACCATCCTGAAGGGGGACTCTCCCGTAGTTGAGTGTGGTGTGGTTCTGTACGCCCACAGCACCGAAGGGAGCTCTTCTGCCCATTTTCCCTTGGCCTCGTCCAATCTTCTTCCGAGTCCTCTTAAAATAAACCTATTGGCCGCTTCCGCCTGCCCGTTTGTTTGCAGGTGCTCTACTGATGTGAAACGCTGTTTCACACCTAGCTCGACCAAAGTCTCTTGGAAGTTTCGATCAGTGAATTGCGTGCCGTTATCTGACACGATGACTTCTGGGATCCCAAACCGCACCAAAATGTTTATTTTGACGAACTTGAGGCAATTTCTTGAAGTAATTGTGGCCAATGGTTCGGCCTCAATCCACTTGGTGAAGTAGTCAACTGCCACTATCAGAAACTTGAGCTGACCAGGGGCGAGGGAGAAAGGTCCCAATAGATCAATTCCCCGCCATGCAAACGACCAAGGAGCTGTCATACTATTGAGCTCGGTCGGAGGAGCAACGTGAACATCTGCGTGTCTCTGACACTTGTCACACTTCTTTACCAAGTCTTTTGCATCTGCCTCCATCGTGGGCCAGTAATAGCCTGCTCTTAAGGCCTTTTTAGCCAATGCTCGTGAACCCATGTGATTTTCACAGATGCCCTCATGAATTGCTTTTAACACATAGCTTGCTTCTGCTGGGAGAAGGCATTTGAGCAAGGGCATGGTGAATCCTCTTCGATAGAGCTGCTCGTTAATTATCGAGTAAGACGTTGCTCGCCTACGAACGAGTGTAGCCTCTTTTGGATCCTCAGGCTCTTCCCCATCTTTTATGTAGTTAAAGATGGGGTCGATCCCGGATGGCGCTGAATCGATCTCACATACGTCCGCTCCCAAGGTCGTCTCTAGCCTTACACTTGGTTGAGATAGGACTTTTTGTATTACACTTCTATGATTACCAGGGTTCTTGGTGCTTGCGAGCTTGGACAAGATATCCGCCCTGGCATTTTCTTCCCTAGGGACGTGTTTTACTTCAGCGTACTCAAATTTCTTTATCAACTCTTTGACCCTTGTTAAATATCTCTGGAGGATCTCGTCTTTGGCTAAAAATACGTCTTTGATCTGGGAGACCGCTAGTAACGAGTGTGATCTGAGTTCCACCCTTTTTACATTAAATTCTAGAGCGAGCAACAATCCTGCTATGCAGGCTTCGTACTCAGCCTGATTGTTGGAAGTTGGGAACGAGAAAGCCAAAGAGACTTCAATGGTCGTTCCTTCTTCATTCTCGCTATCTGGATCATAACGGGCATCTAGATCAGCCAAGTTTACTTGGTCGCTGTCTTTCATTGTTTCCTCTATTTCTTTTGCTACTTTTTTGCCCTTTTCTTTCAGCCCCAAAAGAAAAGCTCGCTTTGCGGACAACAGGTCAGCTTGGAGGGTAGCGACTTCCCCAGCCTTGGTGTAAAACTTCATTTTCAAGTGGACGGTGGATGGCACTGCTTCCAAACGAGCAAGGGTTTGTCGGCCAATGATACGTTGATAAACAGATTTACATGGTAACACGATGAAATCCGTTCTGACTGTTCTGCAAAGGGGGTTTTCTATAGTATCATCCCCAAAGGTTACCATCAGCTCTATTCGTCCTATGGGGGTTGTAGAAGCCCCATTGAACCCTGTTAATACCGTCCCTCTATACGGCCTTAGGTCGTCCTTTGAGATTTTTAACACGTCGAACAGGTCTTCGAAGATTATATCTGCTGAACTCCCTTGATCAACCAATATTCGTCTAACTTCCATGTTCGCCATCACTGCGAATATCACCAGGGGGTACTTCGTAGTTGGGCGTCCCATCAATGAGATCCTCGTCTCCAAAAGAGATGGATGGTCGTTTAGAAAGCGGTCTTGGAGTGGAGGTTGAGGCGATGCTCATGATTTCGTCCCATCTTCTTTTGATTGATTTATTGGTCGAGGCGTCCGTGGGAATTCCTCCGGAGATTACCCTGGCGACCGGTCTTCCCCTTGATTTCCTTGTGTCCACAACTTCTTCGTCGTCGTCTTCTTCTACGACCTTGACTGCCTCGTCAACTTGCTCTTTTCCCTTTCTAGGTGAACGGGCAGCCTGCCTCTCTCCTCGTGTTTCACCTTGATCCCTTCTTACGTACTGAGTCAATTTCCCTCTTCTGATCAACGCCTCCACATCGTCTTTCAGAGCCATGCAGTTATTAGTATCATGCCCGTTACTTTTGTGGTACCTGCAATATTTCTTCGAAGGGCGCTGCCCCTCTTTAAGAATGAGGGGTTCTGGTGGCCTGATATCCCTGAATTCTGTATTTGCGCATTCTGCCAATATGTTCACATACGAGGTGTTCAGCTTGGTGCGTTCAGCAAATTTTTTGATCCTGCTCTCTTTGTTTGGAGGGGTGTTAACATAGTCTTCCTTGCCCTTTTGGTCCCTTTCTGGTCGCAAACGTTGATTCATACCCGCCTCAGCGGCTTCTATAGCTGTCGTTCTTTCTTCGTAATTCTTTGTGACCGTCTAAGGAATGTCTCCAGATCTCTGGGAACGTGGAGTCCTACCTCCACCTCAAAGCGACTTCCCCTCAAGAGACCCGTCCTTAGGAAAAATAGTCTTTGATTGTCATCTAAGTTCCGGACTTGGTCGGCTTCACGGTTGAACCTCTCCACATAACTTCGCAAGTGCTCGTCTGGACCCTGCCTAATCACGATCAGAACATCTTGGGACTTTGCTTTGATTCTAGAGGTTGTGAAACGGGCGGTAAATGCCCTAGCCATCTGCTCCCAAGATGAAATGGTGTTGGGTTTCAGCTCGGTAAACCATTCCAGTGCCGATCCTTCTAGAGTAAGGGGGAAGATTTTGCATTTAACGGGTCCGGGCGCCCCTCTGTATTTCATCATAATATCAAAGTGCTTTAAATGGGCATCTGGATCTTTCACGCTGTTGTACATCTTAAGATCGGTCGGAGGCTTTTACAATGAGTGTAGTATGCGAAATTCATCTATCTCCCTTGTGTATTGTCCCAAGCAGATATCTCCCCTTTCTTTACGATGCGGTCGCTCCCCTGCATAACGGGCTCCATGACCGTGCTTTTGGTTGTTGGAGTAATCTTTTGACCGGCATGTGTAACGTTCGTTGGATCTGCTGCGCGAGCCAGTGGGTGAGTTAGTCGATCCATAAGAGGATTCTTCGTGCGATGATTCTTCAGGCCAAAAAGTGTAGTCGGAGGTAGATGGAGTTCTTCTTGGCGGTGTGGGCCCTCCTCCTCCTCCCCTCATTGGGGGTGGAGATCTATGGACCAGCTGCCTACGCGGAGGCGATCGATAAGCCCTTGAAGGATGTGCTCGCAAAGCTGAAGTACCCTCATGATGAGGTCGCTGCTCTGGAGCCGTGTGCGCTCGCCTTGAAGCGATCTGATCTTGTAACTGTGTAAGTCGGTCACTGTTGCGATTTAAAGCCTGATTTCGGTCCTGTAGTAATTCTCTCAATTCTTGGACCAAGTCTGCGGGAAGTTCGACCGTGACTGGTTGTGCAGGGATGGTGCTAGTGCCCGCTACACCTGTCGGTGGCGGTCGAGTAGGGATCTCAGCCACGCTTTGGAGACGAGTAGCGGCCCTTGGTCGGCCTCGAGGTGCCCTCGGTGGAAAGCGCGCGGGCTCCCACTGTGGTCGCCAAATGATTTGTACCTGAGCTCGCCTTGTAGGTTTCCTCAGAGTATCAAACCTTATCTGATTGCTGCTCTGACCGTTCTCAACGCCCAGAGAAAGAGGGCGGGTGTACCTGCAAATACACTCCAACGCCCAAGTCAGGAGCGAACGAGCAGAGTAACAAAGCTTGTGAATAGTGTGTACCTGACAACTGACGCAATGAATGCTTATATAGTGTGCGCGAATCCTGGTTGGCCGTTGGATGATCGTACGGACTCATCTGTGCCGTTGATCTTAGCGTTTTCACTCTTTTGCCCATTCTCGTTTGGGCCGCTCTTTTTTGCCAAAGCTGGAGTGGGCTTCGGCCCACTCCAGAACATAAATATTAGACGTTGCTATGATTTCTTTATTTCCTATAATTGAATATTTTGCCTTTCAGCTGCAACAAGTAAATACTAGATATCGTCAAATAAACTATTTTAAAATTTATATATTATTTTTTTAGTTTCAACGAGTAATCATTATACTTTGTTGCTATAATTTCATTACTATTAATTATCTATGGTGGAACGTTACACATTGTCAGAATATTTATTTTATGTTCTGCTTTTGAGTTACAGCGAGAAAATATTACATGTTGTTGGTTTAATTTTATTACTAATAAAATGTAATTCGTATATTTATTCGACATAAGAGCTACATTATTACTGCATGATTGGTAATCACTTAACGATAAAAAATGTCAATTGAAGAAAATATTCTAAAGTTATGAAACTTCATTTCTTATCAACTTGAACTATTTATTATAATTGAATTCTATCAATCTAAGTCTATTTATACAAAGAACAGATATTACTCGTGTAGTAAACTGCTATTAAACATTTCACACAAGATGAATAGCAAATATTATTCCACTTTATGAATTCTTATCACATAGTTTCGATAGATGATATAGATCAAAACAAGAACAATAATAAGGTTATCATTGATAAGTTACAGAAACACAACCTCCAAAGGCTCATTGCTAGGTAGATACAAACGTCTTCCACCTTCATCATTATCAAACGTCCCAATATCTGAACAATTACTAAGGCTATTGACACAGAATACCAGCTTGTAATTTTTTTTATATTCCCGAATGCCAAATGTTCCATTGATTATTTGTTTACCTGGATAGTTTTTGGGACCACCAATACCAACAAAAGATTTCTTGGTAATATTATCAACATACACAAGCCATTTTGGAGATTCAGCACACTTGGGTACGGGGTCCGGTGAAAATGCAATATCAAATGATACTCCTGTGGATAACAAAACACAACTAAGTCGTTAATACGTGAACTAGATTCGTGAAAAATAAAATAAGAAAATCAAAATCCTCAATTTTGGTATAAGCTACAATTCCAAAACTACAATTAAGCTAAAGCAAAGAGAAATGGTCTACCTGTATTTACAATTCCAAAACTATAATTAAGGATCATGAATTGGACTAGGAAGCCTTTGTCAGCGTCTTTGTGAGTTTGTAGGACTGTGACTATGGACATTCTAAAACTCCTCCACCATATATATAATTACTTCCTAAATAATCATAATAGTTTAGTAGTTGTTAATGATTGGTACATTGAAGTTAACAACTTATGGTTGAAAAGTGGTATTCAAATATTGAGTAATAGTATTACTAATGTACCAGTGTGAATAGTTAAGAATAAGTATTAGTTCGTTATTGTGGGGTTGCAGAATCAGAATTTATAGCATGGGTTTTACTAATCTGATGCAGTTAATTTTAAACTTTTGCATTGAGAAATAATTTCTTATTTATGCTTGTGTACTAAAATGAAAGAATCAAGGGGAAGGACTCAACATTTTTCTAGGGATTTTTGTTGCTTTGGTGTTGGCATTCTCCTTGTGTATGTTTCAGTCATTGTTGGCGTTCTCCTTGTGTAGGTCTTACATCTTTTTTTATCTTTAGTAGATTGCATTTTAATTCAGGAGGATATGACAATTGTTGGATATGTGAATCATGATGTAATAATTGTGGCTTTTAGAGGGTTCTTACATCTTTGTTATGTTTAGTATATTGCATTTTAATTCACGAAGATGTGATAATTGTTGGATTTGTGATTTGTGAATCATGACGTAATAATTTTTGACAATTATCATGACCTAATGGTGACCTTCGATTGTATGAATTTACTTTGTTTTCATTCATGTGTTAATGATGAAACAAAATTCAATCTTCTTATGACACAAGAAAAAATTTAATAAAATTGTTAATCCAATCTTTAGTCTAAAAATTTGATGATAAACAATAAGAAAAATGGATAATAAACATGGGCATCAATATTAAATTTTTAACCACGATAACAATTACCACTAATATTGGAGGGATTGACATTTTAAATATCTCATTTAAGGGCTCTAAAAATTTCTCTCTAAAAATATTACTTTTAGCGGCAATTAAGCAAGTCTTTACCAACACTCACGTTAATGGTCGGAAAACCTTTTAGCGACACAGGAAACACCGGCCATCATGAGAATGCCGCTGATAAATGTTTTATGGCATTTTATAATGTCGTTAAAAGCATTTTTATTGCCGCTAAAGCCATCTTTTGTAGTTGTAACAACAAACACTGCAACAATACAGGTAAACCAAAGTACGTCGCAAGACAACGAACAAAACAACAGCGCCCAATTAGACAACGAAATCACAAAACAAAAAGCTCAAAACTATGTCAAAAACGCGTATTTATTTAATAACATATTTTCTTGTAAAATATTCATTTATAATTAGAGTATTTTTCCTCGTGTTTTGACATCTTTTGATAGTAACCATGAATAGTATGACAATAAAGAAGAGTCTATTCATTATTTTAAATTTTAAAAAGTATTAAAAAATTTAAAATTGCATTCTCTAGCTATTAGCCAATTTAGATGTAGGTATTAATTTTTAAAAGAAAATTAAACTTTTCTCATATCATGAATTTTAATAAATTAGTTTGTTTTGAAGATAATAAATAAGAAAATAACAATGATTTCTCTATTTAAAATATTTTTTTATATTAACTTATTTAATTTTTATATTAAATAATATTTATTTTGGACTAAATGTATAAATAGGAAAATAAAATGATTTCTTTATTAAATAACTTTTGGTGATTCACTTTTGAAATTTAAAAATTAATGAACTATAACATATTATCTCTTGAAATTGAAGATAAAGATAAAATAATAGCCCACATTTTTTAGTAAGCTCAAAACGAGAATAACACAAAGAAATCAGAGATTGTTGATACAAGTGAGAGTATTGTTCCACCATAGTGCCGGAGACAAACTAGCATCTCTTCCTAGCCCAAAGATAAACCAACATCATGGCAGATATTTGATATATACGAGCTACAATCGAGTTTAGCTTGGCTTTTTCACCTTTCAAACACTCACCATTTCGAGCTAGCCAGATGTTAACAAGTCGTCAACCAGATTAAAAATTTAACCTTCTTGGATTCTTCCCAGTACATAGCTCGCCAAAATGAACGAAATGTTAGTGTAAGGTATGAGAACTAGGCAAAATAATATCAAGCCAGTGCTTCACCTCCCGCCACACCTTCCTCGAAAAGTCCCAATCCAGGAATAAACGTTGAGCTGCCTCACTGTGATTATTACAAAGCACACAGACAGCCCCTTCCTTCGAGAGAATGATATGACGCCTCAACAGGATGTCGCGAACCGGTAAAGCATTAATAAGCAATCTCCACCCAAAACACGAACTTTTGATGGAATTGAAGTTTTCAAAGAACTTTAAAATCCGAAAACTCGCTGTCACGTGCCTCTGAATGCGCTTAATCTCTTGACATCAGAAACAGGTAGCAAGATCGCAATGAGAAACACTTTGAGGGATCCAAAATCCAACTCCAAGAATCTGATCGATCACAATTAAAACACGCCTCCATTAAAATATCGATCAACAAAACACTGTCGTCTTTGGGAAACTGCGAACCAAACGAAGGCAGATAAGTTCCAGCGCCAACTCCTTTGACGCTACATACCAAGATCTACAATTTTGGCATTTTGCTGAGAACAACCTGGAAAATGTTAGGCAATGCAGTCTCAAAGGACGTTGCCCAATTCAATGATGATGCCAAAAACTCACACCACGGTCATCACCCTCCCCCTTCTAACATTTGCCTCAAACCACCCTCTTAAAAACACTCTTCACCCAATTAACCTACTAAGGTCAGCCACCATAAAGAGGAGTCTCTCCTTCTAACCGGTGGTAATCCGATAAAGAAAATAGAGCCCAAATCACTGTACCGGTAAGAAAAAATATCATTCCACGAAACTTCCTCATCCGACAAATTACGCCATTCCACTTAGCCAACAGGGAATTGTTAAACTACTCAATATTTTTAATGCCAAGGCCACCTTCCTTCTTAGGCTTGCAAACTTTATCCCACGCCACCCAATATATACCTCTAGCATAATCTTTTAGACCCCACAAGAAGTATCTCTTTATTTTAATCAAACTCTTGATTACCATCTTCAACGCTTTATAAAAAGATAAATAGTAAAGAAGAATACTACTTTAAGTTTAAAAAAAAAGCCAAGACATGAAATTGGGAACTTTTACCTTTTAAATATTTTAGTTTCTCTACCATAAGGGACGGATACAAAGCAAGCTAATCGTGGGCATTTGCCCCCACTTAGTTCAATATTTTAGTCTAGATATACTTAATAAAATGATTTTGCCCTCATAAAAATATAGATGTTGCCCCCATGAAATAGTTTTTATAAAAAAAAATACATATAAAAGTCATAAGGGAGAAAAAGAGAGCATACATTTCTACAAATTTACTTTCTTTATTCTTCTAATTTTGACTTATTTTCTTAATTTGAACACAAAAGTCGATACCAAACGCATTAGATTTTGGAATTAAAATTTTTTCCTATCACAATTATAGTAGTTTTTTTATATAAAAATATTATGGACCAATTTTTTGCCCCTACTAACAAAGATTTCTGGATCCGTCATCGCTACCATTTATCTTAAAACACAAAAAGGAGATAAATAAGCAAGTCCTATAAATGTCCTTGAATATTTAAATTCATATCAATATATAATAATAATAATAATAATAATAATAATAATAATGTAACCTTTAATTAGTTTATTGAAGTATCAAATATAACTTATAATTATATTCCGGTTGATACTTTTAAAGTAACTTATTAAAATATATTTTTTTACAAGATTTAAAATATAGTATTGATCGAGATTATATTTTAACAATAAAATCTAGTTATAACTGTCCTCGAGTTTGTAGATAATAAAAACTTCAATTGTTATTTGAGTTTATTAATAATTCAGTTTCAGTCACTCCCTTGTACAAAATTGTAATTTTTTTTATAAACAAATGTTAGTTGTTAGGAACTAGTTAGGGTGAGCGAATCAAGTTTCCTGCAGGATCTGAATCCTAGAACTTCTTCTTCAAACTTCGTCATGTCCTTTATCTCGCCATCTGAGCTATCTACCTGAAACTCTTACAAAATTTTCATTTATGTTTTATAACTGTTAATGGAAAAGATGTCTCTTCCATCCTCAAATCCAACATTCCAAATATCCCCGTTACATGATTTTAGAATCTCATTTAGTATTCCTAATTTTTCTTTTACTACATAGCCATTCATCCCTCCACTAAGACCGCTGAGCATTGGTGGAGTGTTACGTGGCGAAACAGGTCAAATTCTTACCATCAGGGACTCTATATAATGAGGCAAAATTCTTAGCAATAGTTACAGCCCTTGAAACTATTTTTAGAAAAAGAATGGTTAAAAGAGGGGAGACTAGTAGTGGAATTAGACTCCGAAGTAGCACTGACTTGGCTTGTTCTGGATTGGGCCAGTCGTCAGGTCTAAATCCAGTAGTGGTCGTCCAACCCAACAAGGGGAGGATCAGTTCAACTGGGCCCAATCCAGTAGTGGTCATCCAACTCAACAAGGGGAGGATCAGTCCAACTGTTTATTTGACCCCCAGTACAATTGGGCTATCCAACATCAACGATTCAGATCAGCCCACTCGAGATCCGACGGCTCTCCTGAGCCTACCTATCCCTATAAATAGCACCAGTCACCAGGTGTCAGGTACGCAATACATTCGAATATTCACTAGATAGTACTGTAGCTCGATATAGCTGACTTGGGCGTCGGAGTGTCCTTGCAGGTACACCCCCCGCGCGTTCAGGTCATCCTCATTCTACAGTATCAGACAACCAGTCCCTTGATCATCCCTACAGAAGACCTCAAGGTACGGTTCATTGGCGACCACAGTGGGAGAACACTATCCCACCAACATTCCCAATGGCTCCAAAAAAACCTCGAGGCAGACCGCGGTCGACCCGCCTGCAAAGCATGGTCTAGATACAAACACTGAGGTCGTTGCCCCCGGTCCCCAGCCAGGCACGACCCAGCAGGTTGACGTCACCCTTTCGGCCAATCTAGTTCAGGAGCTTCGTGACTTGCTCCGTGACAGGGATCAGCAGATCGCTTGCCGAGATGACCGCCTCACCCAGATGTAGGAACTAATAGCTTCCAGACGATGGAACACAACACCCGACCCGCGCCGTCGCAACAATGGGTCGCCCATCCCTTGGGCCAACCTACAAAGGAGGCATCGTTCGCCTCCCCGCGGACAGCTCATCCATAGATCTCCACCCCGTCGAAGGGGAAGAGGAGGAAGATTAGCCCCAACGAGACGGGCCATGAGGCCATGACCCCAGGAGCGGCCGTCGATCATGACTCAGTAAAAAATACTTAGTCAAAAATAAGATAATAACAGATGAATCCCCAGTAGCAGGTCGCCCCATACGGGAGATGATCGCCCCCGAGTGGAATTTTTAACGCAAGACAGAGAACGCCCACCACAAACGAGAGAGAGTGCGCGCCGCGGAGAAAAGACGCTCCCACCGAGAATAAGGTCGCCCAAAACGGGCGACCACGCCATGAAGGAGAGCTGTGAGAAGAGAAGGTGGTCGTCCGCGGAGAAGAGGAGTAGATCGCCCGCAGAGAAGAGCACCAGATCGTCCGTGAAAGAGAAGTGCAGGTCGTCCTCCGTGATGGGGAGAGCAGATCGCTCGTAAGTAGCAAGGGTGGTCGTCCGCGGAGAAGAGGAGCAGATCTCCCGCAGAGAAGAGCACCAGATCGTCCGGGAAAAAGAAGTGCAGGTCTTCCTCCGTGAGGGGGAGAGCAGATCGCTCGTAAGTAGCAAGTCACGCAGGTCGTCCGCCGTGAGGGGAAGAACTGGTCGCCCTCTAGGCTATGAATGGAGAGCAGATCGCCCCAAGGGGGGTGGTCGCTCCAGAGAATAATATTGGCACAAATAATATTAAAAATATTAGAAATTCACAGCGAAGTCAAGACGACACGAAAAGCACCCATCAGTTATCATACGATCCGTTACGATCCACGATCGGAGTGTGCGAACACTGACTGTGCGAACATTGTCGTTACCATAAGAGTGATGGGCATGACAAAAATGATTGCATGGCCCTCAAAGACACCGGCCATCGAAGTGGCCAAAGTCAGAGAAGAAGAGGAGGATGAAGACGATGATGTCCCAGATACAAGAAGATCAAGGGGAAGGAAAGTTGCCATGATGATCACTGGAGGCATCCCTACTGACGCCTCAACTAACAAGTCAATAAAGGGAAGGTTCGACCAGATCATGAGGTCAGACGAATACTGATCGACCAAGAATATGGAGGTCAGACGAATACTGATCGACCAAGAATATGGAGGTCAGACGAATACTGATCGACCAAGGAAGCTCCACGGACATCATTTTCGAAGATCTTCTAGATGTGCTGAAGATATCAAAAGAAGACCTAAGGCCGTATAGGGGAACAGGCCGTATAGGGGAACAGTCTTGACCAAATTTAATGGAGCATCCACCACACTAATCGGACGAATCAAGTTGATCGTCACTATGGAGAAGGAACCTCAAAAGTTCGACCTGCCGTGCGAGTGAAGTTCGAGCCGTGTTCGATAAACTGCGCGGTCAGAATACAACACTTAAACGAATTTAAGCACAAACGAAGCGGCCTAAGATTGGTCGCATCTCCGAGGGCGAGTTCAATCCGAGTCGAACTTGGTAAACTGCCCAAGGGCGCTTAAACAAATTTAAGCACAAACGAAGCAGCCTAAGATTGGTCGCACCCCAGAGGGCGAGTTCAATCCGAGTTGAACTTGGTAAACTGCCCAAGGGCGCTTAAAAGAATTTAGGCACAATCGAAGCGGCCTGAGATTAGTCGCACCCCGGAGGGCGAGTTCAATCCATGTCGAACTTGGTAAACTGCCCAAGGGCGCTTAAACGAATTTAAGCACAATCGAAGCGACCTGAGATTGGTCGCACCCCTGAGGACAAGTTAAATCCGAGTCGAAGCTTGGTAAACTGTCCAAAGGCACTTAAACGAACATGCACTTAAACGAATATGTCAAGGGGTAGGGCCGAGACCCGACCAGTCAAGAATAAAGACGACCTCACTCAAGCACGAAGCGCGAAAGAGGAATCTCGCCCTCACATTAGTCTGCATGCCATAACGTTGGCTGTGGTTGTCCGATTGAGGTATGTGAGCATGCGTTGGAAAGATAAGAAGCATGCCTAAAACTTTCATGCTAAGGTCAAAATATAATTCGAACGTCTCCAACCCCTTCTGGTCGCCCGAGATTGGGGCGACCACTTCTTGGTCGCCCGCGCGCAACCTTGGAGGGCTGTCTAGTCTGGAGACCATAACTTCGTCCATGTTTATCCGATTGGGGCGTGTAAGCATGCGTTGGAAAGCTAGGAAGCATGCATACAACATTCATGTTGGACTCAAAATATAATTCGAACGTCTCCGACCCATGATGGTCGCCCGAGATTGGGGTGACCACTTCTTAGTCGCCCGCGCGCAACCTTGGAGGGCTGTCTAGTCTGGAGACCATAACTTGGTCCATGTTTATCTGATGTGGGCGTGTGAGCATGCGTTTGAAAGCGTAGAAGCAGAGCTACAATTATTATGTTGAGCTCAAAATCTAATTCGGACGTCTTCAACCCCTGATGGTCGCCCAATATTGGGGCGCCCACAGCACGAAAATGGGCAATCAGCACCATGGAGGGCTGTCTAGTCTGACAACCTTAGAGGCATGGGCAACCAAAAGATACTCAGCATCGATCGTGCAAGGATGAACGAGCAAATGAACTTGAGCAAAGTAAATCATGCAACAAAGTACCAAAGCATGAATGATCAAATTCTGGGTTACAACAAAGAAGACCAAATGCAAAACAGAAAAGTACATCACGGCAATAAGACACGAAAGTAACTTCATTGCGCAAGTCGCCTGTAAATCGTCAAGCTCTTTAATCTGCTTACCGGCCGTCTCAGCCGTTTTCCTGGCCAATTTGAGTTCCTCCTCGGACAACCTCAAGCTACTATCCAAAGACTTGACCTTCCCTTCAGCTTCCTCCAAAGCTATCTCTAACTCAGTCGCCCTTAGCTTCGGCACTAGCTTTGGCAAGAGCCTCATCCCTCTCCCTCCTTAGAACTGAAAAAGAAAGAGACATGAGCAAACAACATATCAAAGACAACGAAAAGAAGTATACCTTGAGAGCTATAACTTAGAGCACACATACGACAGTCGTGCCAAATTACCAAACAACAAAAACCAAAGGTCGTATACCTTGAGCTCCAGATCAAGCAAGATTGAAAGAGAAAAATATCAAATCATCCGAAGTTATTCAGGTCCTACCAAGTTCGCCACACAAGTAGAAGAATGAACTAAGAAGAGTTGAAGGAAAAATACCTGGAATCAAGCAGTGTGGTCACCCGTGATGGTGGTCGCCCATGATGGTGTTCGCCGTAAACAAAGGACTGGCCGCCGCGAGCTAGGGACTGATCACACCACCTGGTTGGTCGCCCAATCCAGGGAGGTCGCCCTCAAATGTGCTTGTCCGAAACCCAACCTTGTAAATTAAAACACCAAGCCGTTTATTTCCTTCAAGCTCACTACATCAAGACAAAACAAGTGTAGGTAAAAGAGAGAGGAAAAAAGAGAATACCAGGAAATTTGGTCGTCAAGAGGGAAGCTCCAAGTCGCCCCTCGGGAAGATCGCCGCAAAACAGGGATGGTCACCGCTACTGTGGTCGCCCGATGAAGAAGCTCTAGTTCACTGGAAGCTAAAACCGAGGCAGGTCGCCCGTAGATGGTCGCCCAAGAAGGAGGACTGATCGCCTGAAATCCGTTGATGAGATCGCCTCCGTAAATGAGTTCGCTCGCGTGAATCAGTCTCTGGGTCGCCCACCGCGAAGAAGATCGCCGCAAAAGGAAGAAGGTCGCCCGGTGGTGTGGTCGTCCCAAAAGCAAATCACGATGAAGTGGGGAGATTAACAAGAACAGATCGCCGAAGAAGATGGGGTGCTCGCCCGATATGGTGGTCGCCCCAGAGTGTGGTAAGGTCGGCCCAGAGGTATGTTAGGAAAGAAATAAAAGTGTTTTTGATCGTGTGGGAGCTGTCGTTTGGATTCTGTGGGGTAGAAGGAGGAGTAGAGGTCGAACCCTCCGCAGGTCCTTTCCCAGCCCGTGAAAGCATCCGAGCGAAGGACAAACCTTTACCCACCATCTTATCTGCAAAAGAAGAAGAGAAAAATATTAGTCACAAAGAAAAGATGTTAAGCAAAATAAAACTCATGGGCAACCCAAAGAGTATGGGCGACCATGCTCGCGAGGCGACCCAAAGATTGTGGGCAATGATACAAGAACCAAGTCATAAGATAAAGAAGACAACAAACCTAAAGCCTCAACCTCATCAAGATATATAGCCAGATCTAGATCGTCCAAATCTAGATCGTCCATATCTAGATCGTCCAAATCTAGATCGTCCAACTCTAGATCGTCCATATCAAGATCGTCCATATCTAGATCGTCCAAATCTAGATCGTCTAACTCTAGATCGTCCATATCTAGATCGTCCAAATATAGATCGTCCAAATCTAGATCGTTCAAATCTAGATTGTCCACCTTCAAAGATCGCCCCGTCAAAGTCTCCTTGCTCGCCAAAATCAAAGATGGCTCGTGAGATCACTCCTAGCTCGCCCGTGACTGAAGAGGACCTCGGTCGTCACCGGTGGTCGCTCCTACCTCTCACGTGAGAAGCTCTTTGATCGCCGCCAGGTGAGAGGTCGCCCGAGAAGAGCCCTCATCCGAGAGGAGTGGTCTCCCCAGAGGGGCGGTCATCCAAAGAGGGTGGTCGCCCAAGAAGGGTAGCTCGTCCAAAGAAGGCTGGTCACCCAAGATGAGGCCCCAGTAGTGATCGATCGCCCAATAGGGGAAGTGATCGTCTCGAGAAAGAAAGGAAGTGATCGTCCCAAACATGAAGTGATCGTCCCCTATGGCTCACGAAGTGGTTGTCCGTCACAAAGGGAGCAGATCTGGCCCACCCCTATGGATCACGAAATGGTAAAATATTAAAAATATTCAGAACGTACCGCAAGGCCGAAGCAACGCGGAGGTTCATAACGCGATAAATGTATTCTTTGTGTATCAACGATCTGTTATGATCCTGACCCCTGAAGAAAATCCACAAGTATTAAACTGGGGGCACGACCATCAGAACTACTGATCAAGCCTACGCCCGCTCAGTGATCGACCTTGGCTTGGGGGGCAACTGTTCTGGACTGGACCAGTCGTCAGGCCCAAATCCAGTAGTGGTCATCCAACCCAACAAGGGGAGGATTAGTTCAACTGGGCCCAATCCAGTAGTGGTCATCCAACCCAACAAGGGGAGGATCAGTCCAACTGTTTATTGGACCTCCAGTACAATTGGGCAATCCAGCATCAACGATCCAGATCAGCCCACTCGAGATCCGACGGCTCTCCTGAGCCTACCTATCCCTATAAATAGTACTAGTCACCAGGTGTCAGGTACGCAATACATTCGAATATTCACTAGATAGTAATGTAGCTCGATATAGCTGACTTGTGCGTCGGAGTGTCCTTGCAGGTACACCCCCCGCGCGTTCAGGTCATCCTCATTCTATAGTATCAGACGATCCGTCCCTTGATCGTCCCCACAGAAGACCTCAAGGTACGGTTCATTGGCGACCTCGAGGTACGCTGCAGATTGTCTTTTTCTGCTTTTGCTTTGCTGACAGATTTATTAGCCCATCTCTTGTTTTTTAATTACTTCTATAAGTTTAGTTTTTAGATAGCTAGGTGTTGTGGACGTCTCTTTCTGGTGTCTTTTGACCAACTTCCCCATGGGTACATGATGTACAAACTTGGTGTACTTTTTTTCTTTTATCTTTAGCACGTGATTGAAGGTCCTCCCAAATCCTTCTTAGAAGATAAAGGAGTGTGTGTTAATGGTGTTGAACTATAAAAACATCAATAATATTTTCAATTATGGAAAAAAATTACTGTACGAATTTAAACTCATAACTTGTCAAATATAAATTAAAACAATATTACCCAATGTCACTTCTTAAATTTTGGGTGTCCTGGTCGAATCAAGGAGATTGTCGTTACACAACCTCTTTTTTGTTAACACCCCAATTTTAATGCCTAAATGTTGTTTTGGTATTTTTTTTTATCAATAGGAAGTTGTTTTAGTGTTTAGGATTGATGGTGTATTATTGTTATTATGAAATTGAATGTGAAGTGTGCTTTTGTTTTAAGAAATTACCATCACCAGATAGTTTACTTGGTCTCAGAAAGTAACTTATTTAATTAATTTTTTTTTTTTTTTTTACATACAGAAAACAACATCAATAAACCAGTGTAAGGTCCAAGGCTCCAAGCTACTAAAGTAAGGAATATGGGCCTCATAATTTGCCAATAGATTTATTAAGAAAAAAGAACTCATATTTAATATTTTACTTGATATTATTATAAACTTGTTTAGCTCAAATGATAAAGCACAACGCTCCTTATTTTGTTGACTTGTGTTGAAGTTCTACTTTTGATAGTTTTGTTCTAATTTTTTTGAGAATTTTTTGTGTGAATAAATGACAAACTTTTAGATCCTAATTCAAAATTTGCTTTAGACGTCCATAAATGTTGGGTCAACCTTGTCATCAAACACAATCACAAAAGGCTCATGATCTTGCTCGGTGAGAGTCAAACGTCTTCCACCTTCTTCTTCACCATTATCAAACCTCCCAATATCTAAACAAGTAGCATTTCCCGAGATGCAAAACCCTAGCTTGTAACCAGACCCATATTTTTGAATGTTAAACTTTCCGCTTAGTGTTTGCTGACCTGGATAGTTACCAGGACCACCAATGCCAACAAAAGATTTTTGGCTAAGATTTTCAACAAACACAAGCCATTTTGCAGATTCAGCACATCTAGGTCTTTGTACGAACGCAATCTCAAGGGGTGTACCTATGAACAACGAAGAGTAGCTCAATTGATATGATAAGACAATTGATCCACACCCAAAAGTTGAGTGGATTCTAAGTCATATATAAGGGAAGAAAATGGGTGTCATCGTTGGTTCCCTTAAAAAATAAGAGAATGTTATTTTGACAAAAAAGTGTACCAAAAGTGTACTAAAATACGAATATGTGTGGGATACGGAAGAAATACACGTATAATACATTTATTTTTTATTTTAAATAAAATATATTATACACGTATAACACTAAACTTAATTTAAAATAAAAAAATAAATTTTCATACTATGACCCTTGTATCTCTCTGTAATGGGTTCGAGCACCCATTTTGCCCCCATTAATAAACACCTTTCTTATAAAAAATGTATTATACGTGTATTCATACTTTTTGGTACACTTTTTTTGTCTAAATAACATTTCTCAAAAAATAAAGGCTTAATTGGATTTTCTTGTACATTTCTGTTTCTAAATCCATAATTTCAGTTCTCCTATTTTATTTTTCAAAAACTTGTTCCCGTAATTTTTATTTTTCGCAAGTTCTAACTCAATACTTTTTAAATTACTTTTAGATCCCCGCCTAGTACTCAGGTTCAATCCCCGACGGTGAAACAAATTGGAGTCAAGCTTTACTTACCTCCCGGCCGAACTCCGGATTATTCAGGGTACTTTTCTCCTAGACACGAGAGCGGGGTCAAATACCACTATACCAAAAAATTACTTTTAGATCCCTAAAATCATGGATATTTGTTCATTCGGAAACCACTATTCCAAAATCAACAGTTTTCAGGCTTTAAAAGTTCAAAAAGATAATAGTTTCAGGTATCAAAACTGCAATTAAAAACTATAGGTGTTGTTCTGGACTGAGCCGAGCCCATTCCATATTGGGCCGAACACCGGCCCGACAGCGCGCCTCACTGAAGGCCACTTCGGCAGTCCACTTGTCAAGGCCAATCACCGGTCGGGATCAACTCCCTAGATCCACCGGCGCGAAGCGCGCCATCTCACCTGCACGCCGGAGCAAGTCAAGCCATTCCACTTGGCGCCTATAAATACAAGCCTAGAAGCCAGATCAAGTATGCACCTCATTTTTGGACCTCTCACTGACTTTTGATCGCTAACTTTAGCATCAGAGTGTCTACACGTACTAACCCCCTTCCAACTCAAGAATGATGTAGACGACTTCAACTCAATCACCTACCGACTCCTCGACCCAGCCATATCCATATCCGAGTAAGGTACAAATCAGTTGCCAAATTCGTAAACAGTAAAGTATAAAAATACGAGAACTAAATTCAAGAAATATAAAACAAAAGAAAAAAACCAAAATCGTAAACATTGAAATACAAGAAATCAAAAATACAATTAAGGAAAAACAAAGTAAAAAGGTGTACCTGTGAATATAATATCAGTGCTTATACCAGGGGTGGTGAATCTGACGGGGATGGTATTGAAACCTGTGTAACTTTGTATGATAGTAACTGCGCACTTTGAGTCTCCAGTTCTGCCTAGACTTAATCCTCCACCATCTCCGCTTGAAAGTGCTGGAAAAATGAAGTATAAGACACCTGGCAAAATTGGGTTACCATTTATGTCTAGTACTTGTTCTACATCATTTGAGAAAGCTAAGGAGAGTTTGGTTATGAAAGCAAAGAGAAGGAAAGAGAGGGTGAGAGATAAGACAAACTTCATGGTTTTGATAAATATTGATAATTATAGCTAAGGATGTTTTTGTTTTTATGGTTTGGTGGGTTACTTATGGGTCTTATATATATTATAGAGGGAACGTCTCTTTCAGCCGACACTAGTTAATTAGTTAATTAGGATAAGCATTGCATGTATGTGTCACATGTTTGAAGCATACACTTGAGTCAAAAAAAGAAAATGTTTGAAGCATACGCACTCACCCTTTGACAAATAGTGGATAAGTTCCCAATCCCGAATCTATGCTTTTAAAGGTATAGTCGATTAGCTTAGTTTCGTGAAGAGCAACTCCTGAGGGTCACGTAGGACTTCTGGCTTCTCAGTATTTTTTTTCTCAATAACTTTCAAAGATCTATGATAGGTGTTTGGAAGCCCAACATTGTATATGTGTGATTTAGCCAATGAGCCATCAGTCATCAGTCGAGGGAATCATTGAGGACATGATGAAATTCTAGAAGGCGAGTGGATCAAGCAATTGTGAGGAGTTACGTAGAAGATCAAATGAAGAACAAGGAAATTACGGTCAATGATAAAATGATGTTATGCACTTATAGAAATGAAATTAAATTGATCACTTATATATGTTTACTCGTGGTGACCCAAAAACAAAACAATAATTGATAAATAGTAATTAAACTTTTTAAAAATAGATGTAGGGGCAATTTGGTAATTTAAGCAGCCCTATCTTTTCTTAAATAGATAGTAGATAGTAGAGTTAATAGAAAAAATAGATAGAGGTGACAGAGAACGAGAAAAGAGTGAAAGAGATGAGAAATAGAGTAGAATGAAATAAGAGAAAAGGTAGATCAATTTTATCGATTGTTTAGCTGAATTGAATAGAATGTGAGAAGACATATAGGAGGATATACTAACACAGGTGTCAAACTTAGCGACTCACACTAATTAACAATTCTGTGTATAAAATGATATTTATCAATCCAACTGTTAAATCGGAGGATTGAACTTATCATATTTGAATAGTTAAAAAAAATTCAAACCCAAAAGTACCTCAAAACACGTTGATAAGCGCCACACGTTCTATATTCTGTCACGAAATTATCACTTTTTGACGTAAATCGGTTATTGAAGAAATTATCAGGTAAAAAAAATTTTCCAAACCCTAAATTAGTTATCACAAAACACACTACTTAGCGTCGCACTATACATATTTTGTACATTGAATCAATTTTTTCATCAAATCGATTATGAGGAATGAACTTCGCGTATTTGAAAAGTTAAAAAAAATTGAACCCTAAAGTACCTCAAAATACACTGCTTAGCGCGACACTTTACATGTTTATTCACCTAATAAATTTTTTTTTGACCAAACTAATAATTTTTTTTGACCAAACTAATAATTTTTTTTTACAAAATCGATTATTGAGGAATGAACTTCGTGTATTTGTAAATTATTGTAAATGGGATCGGGTGATTCTAAACATATCACGTACTCTTATTAACAAATTCAACTATTTATCAAACAAGATAATTTAAAATCATGATATAATTAAGAAGAATTCTTAATTATTACACCACTTGTTATTCAGCACTATAGCTTGAAGACTTACTCAAATTACATAGAGCTACTATTATCATCAGCATCAACAAACACAACTTCATAGGGATCACCATCAGTCAATATAAGATGTCTTCCATTCTCATCATCATATCTCCCAATATCATTACAAAGACCAGGTGGAGCACTAAAAGTAGGACAAAACACAAGTTTATATCCAAAACCATGTTTTTGAATATTAAACAAACCACCTAAGATATTCCTTCCTTGATGATCTTCAACACCACCTATACCAATATACCAATACTAACTGGTTCTCTAGGCTTTTCACCACTAACCACAACCAACTTTGAGGATTTAGTAGTAACACATTGAGGAGGTTTCTCTTCAAACACTAGGTGAGGTTAAAACCTATACCAACAGAAATGTGACTGTGGGTATAGCTCTTAGTTTTTGTCCAACGGTCAGAAAACCCGTCACTATAGGCTATAGCGACGCCATTTTACCGTGGGTATAGCAAAATAAAGACCACGGAAAAATTTTCTGTCGGTATAGGTTTTCGGTGCTATACCCACGGTTTTTAACTCTTTACCGATGGATTTTTGCCGTCACTATATGTCAATTTTCTTGTAGTGACTATATTTAGTTGTGTAGTGTTTGTGAAGATGATACCGAGACTTATTCCCGGTATCTTGAATTGCACTGACATGCCAGTAACAACTTCGGAATAGTCTTGAAGTACGGTAATGGGACACGTTGAGTTTTTTGTTGTACCAAGTTTTACTCCACCACCTGGTGCCCCAAAGATTGATGGCATAATGTAGAATTTTCCACCAGGGAGAATAGGTCTTCCATTTGTGTCCTTTACTTGTTCAGCATGGTTAGTGGAAATGTGAAGGCAAAGAGGAAGAAAGAGAGAGTAAATAATGTATACTTCGTGATGGTTTAAATATTTGTCAAGGATATTTATTTTGTTGTATCTATCTATTTATAGAGTTGTAATTATAAGGGTGGCTAGCTTGGGATTAATTTGACTAAGAAGTCTACATCTTGATATATAAGTAAATACTATACTATTGTAACTAAAAGAGTGTAATACTATGTAAATTGCGGGTGACTAATCTGCACCGGAGTATTTGGCTGGTACAAAGACTCGATTTTGTCGGCCCATGTGCTTCTCTCCTCCAAACAGAGTTTTTGCCACACCTAAAATTCGAACCCAAGACTTTAGAGTGAGATCTAAGTCCAGTTACCACTTGAGTCGATCCGTACATATTCAGGTGGCAGAAATAACAATGTAGATAAAAAAAAATCTATATGGAATTTTACTATATTAAACTCAATTTTTAAAGTCTTACACGTACGAAGGAATGCCGCCCAAATTGTTATAGTTTTTCCAAATGTGATTATGTAGTTTTACGTTTCATGCATAAATAAGGTAGTAGTGTACTACTCCCTCCGTCTCATATTAAGTGTCCTGTTTGGCATTTTTCTTTGTCTCAAATTATCCTATATTTTAAAATCTCAATACAACATTTATTATTCATTTCCAACAATACTTTTACTTTAGAATATCAATAACCGTATCTTTGCACCAACCAAGAAAAGTGTAAGGGTGTTTTAGTTCTACCACATTTTTTACCATAAAATTTAGCATATCCAATCATTTTTTTAATACCCGCACATAACCTTAAACAACACTTAATACGAGACGGAGGGAGTATTAGATAAGGAATTGTGGATTGGGATTTGAGTCGCTATTTTCTGCCAAACATGACCCATTGTTATCCTTTCAGTATTTATAAAGAAAAAAAATAATCAAATAACAAATTAAAACAAGAATAGTTTAAAGAGAGGCTGCCGAGTGGCATGGAAAATAATAAATATCTAATAGACATCTTTGTTTTTTGTACATTAATAATATATATCTATGACTAGACACCTTCTTTTTTGTCCTTGCCTACCTTATTATTATCTACTAGTAGTAAAGTAATAGCCACCTCTGTTTTTTGTAAACTAATTAATAATTAATATCCAATAATACCTTGTTACATGCAGGCACCTGTGTTTCCATTTTCATTAAAATATGCTTGACTTCATTTTCAACTAAGTTAACAAAACCTTTTCACTACACGGCATCACAAGATTTGCGTAGTACTCATAAAATATCAGGAACGAGACCGTCGGTATAGATTAGTCACCAGAAAAGCTGGTGGATATTGTGCACCAATAACACAGTAAAAAAAATCTCTACCACATGTTCTATATATTTGTTTTTACACTACTAGAAAAGTTGAAATACCAACTAAAATTAAAGACCAAAAAAATAAATTGAACTTCAAATTTGTCATCGCTAACATTAAGAAATTAGAGACCAACATGACTTTTTCTTCCATCTCTAAATTTTTGTCGTTATTTCAGTTTTTATTGGGCCATAACTATAAATCTCTTAAAAACCGGTTCCAATAAATTCAACCTGCTGTACTACAGGTGGACTCACTTTGGCACCATACACTGAAAGTTGCATTTGTGCAACTTAAAAGCCACCTCATCATACCTCCCAATATCATTACAAAGACCAGGTGGAGCACTAAAAGTAGGACAAAAGACAAGCTTATTTCCAAAACCATGTTTTTGAATATTAAACAAACCACCTAATATATTTCTTCCTTGATGATCTTCAACACCACCAATACCAATACTAACTGGTCCTCTAGGTTTTTCACCACTAACCACTACCCACTTTGAAGATTTAGTAGTAACACATTGAGGAGGTTTCTCTTCAAACACTATATTTAGTTGTGTAGTGTTTGTGAAGATGATACCGGGACTTATTCCCGGTATCTTGAATATATTTCTTCCTTTATGGTCTTCAACACCACCAATACCAATACTAACCGGTCCTCTAGGCTTTTCAGCACTAACCACAACCCACTTCTGTAAAGTAATAGTAATGGCGGTTCTTTTAAAGGGCTGGGCAAGGCCATGGCCCTCCCTGGAAAAAAAAAAATTTATATACTGGAAATTATACATATACCCTTAAGTGTTTCTCAAATTTACCAACCAAACCAATCTTACTAGATACGTTTTCTTTTTCTCCTGCTCTGTTTCGTTTACTCAGTTCCCTCTTTCTCTCACGATCACGCAAGCGACGATAACAACACTCAACACACCATCGCACGATGTACCCTCACTCTCGCCGGCCTCCGCCAATCGTTGCCGCTACGCCGTTCATTGACGGTGCCGCCACCGTTTCTCTCCAAAGCTTCCGCTGCTACGCCTACGTACCATCATCGCCATTTGCCAGTAAGTTATTAGTTATGCACTTCTGCTTCTGCTTATGATAAACTAGCAACTGATTTTATCATTTTTGATTATTGGATTCGGTTTCGTTTTCCTTCGTTTTGAATTTCGATTGTTGGCTGCATTTTGCTTCGTTGCTGCTCTGTTGATTTACTCTGGATTTTGATTATTGGTTTGCTGCGTGCGTTTTGCTTCATTTTTTATTATTGGATTTGCTTCGTTGCTTTGCTGAGTTTTGTTTGATTATTAGATATGACTCAATCTTGTATTATATGATATTAATAAAACGAGTGGTACTGGAAGTAATTAAACTGACTGTTTTTTATTCAATCTTGTATTATATATGGCCCAATCTTATATGACTCAATCTTGTATTATATGCTTCGTCCCATTTGTATTTTAGTGATATTAATAAAAAGTTTTTCTAATAGTTTTATATTTGTAAAGATGAAGAGTACTAGGACAATTGATTATTTTTTTAAGAGGAAAGCTTGTGCGAATGAAAGAGATGAACAAGGAATAACTTCTACATTCGAACCGCTTAAAGTTCCAAGAATTGAAGAAGTGATAACTACTACGCCTCAACCTGTTGAAGTTGCGAGAGTTGAAGAAGTGATAACTACTACACCTCAACCTGTTGAAGTTCCAAGAATAGAAAATTTGAATAATCCAGATGATTTTTTAAACTCTTTAGAACGTGATCCTGGAAAGCGTTATCCATATGGACATATTCATCAAATCAAGTCGATGAAATACTAAGAGCTTATCTGAATTGGGGTCCGTATCAAATCCGTCTAGAAGAATATCCTTTGTCTGGTGGTAATGCGAAACATCAAAGACGGTTTCAAGAAACTTGGTTTAGTATCTTTCCTAGATGGCTAGAATATTCACCGTCAAAGGATGCTGCATATTGCTTACCATGTTATCTTTTTAACAAAGGAGCAAGTGGATGTTCTGGATTAGATGCCTTCATTACCGCGGGTTTTAGAGCTTGGAAGAAAGTGAGAGATGGAAAGCATTGTGCTTTTCTTAAGCACATAGGGAAGGATCCTTGCTCACAACACAACAATGCAATGAAAGCTTGGAATGACTTGTTGAATCAAGAGGGGCATATTAGGCATGTATTTCAAAAACAAGACTCGAGTCAAGTTATGAAGAATCGGCTACGTCTCAAGACTTCAATTGATAGTGTCCGTTGGTTAACACTTCAAGCTTGTGCTTTTAGGGGTCATGATGAAACTAGTGAGTCAAAAAACCAAGGTAATTTCCTTCGTTTGATAAAACTCTTGGCATCTTATAATGATGAAGTTTCAAAAGTTGTGTTGGATAATGCTCCATATAATTCAAAATATACTTCACATAAAATTCAAAAAGAGCTTTTGCATATTCTTTCTATTAGGGTGAAAAAGCATATTCGTGAGGAAATTGGTGATTCCAAGTTTTGTATCGTTGTAGATGAAGCTCGTGATGAGTCCAAAAAGGAACAAATGTCTCTTGTGTTAAGATTTGTTGATAAAGCTGGTTTAATACAAGAGCGATTTTTTGATGTTGCACATGTTAGAGACACTGCAGCTTTAACTCTTAAGGAAGCGGTGTGTGATATTCTTTCTCGACATAACCTTGATGTTTCTAGCCTTCGTGGTCAAGGGTATGATGGTGCGAGCAATATGAGAGGAGAATGGAATGGTTTACAAGCATTGTTTATGAATGATTGTCCTTATGCATATTACGTACATTGTTTTGCTCATCGATTGCAACTTGCCTTGGTTACTGCCTCAGGAGAAGTCAAGCCGGTTCATAAATTCTTTGAGAAGTTGACTTTTGTTGTCAATGTTGTTTGTTCTTCTTCTAAGCGTCATGATGAGTTACAAGCTGCCCAACTAGAAGAAATTGAATATTTATTAGAGATTGATGAAATTGGAAGTGGTAAAGGTCAAAATCAAATCGGTACTTTGAAACAAGCTGGGGATACTCGTTGGGGATCACATTTCAATTCTATTTGTAGCTTGATAAAAATGTATGAAGCAACTTGTCATGTTTTGAAAAAAATTGCAAAGGAAGGAACAAGTTATTCTACACGCGGGGATGGTGATAGAAGATGGTTGGGATAAGTTGTTTACTAATGTGACATCTTTTTGTTCAAAACATGATGTTGAGATTCCTGATCTCGATGATTTTCATTCAGCAACAAGATTTGGTCGCTCTCGTCTTGAAGAGGATCAGGTAACAATAAAGCATTACTTTAGAGTTGAAATATTTCTTACTACCATTGACAAGCAATTGCAAGAGTTGAATAGCAGGTTTAGTGAGCAAGCCATGAATTTGTTAACTCTAAGTTGTGCTTTGGCTCCTAAGGATAATTATAAAGCTTTTAATATTGATACTATTTGCACTTTGATTGAAAAGTATTATCCCATGGATTTCAATGAGCAAGAGAAGAATAGTTTGCCTTTTCAACTTCGGCAATTTGTCGTTCATGCCCGCCAAGAATCAAATTTGAAGAATTTGTCAACTATTCAAGAATTATGCTCGTGTTTGGTTGAAACTAATGAGAAGGAAAATTACTTCTTGCTTGATAGATTGCTCCGTCTTATCATGACTCTTCCGGTTTCTACTGCCACAACTGAGAGGTCTTTTTCAGCAATGAAAATTATCAAGACTAGGTTGAGAAACAAGATGAAAGGTGGGTTTCTAGCTGATAGCATGACAGTTTACATTGAAAGAGAAATTAGTGAAAGCATTAGTTCCGAGTCTATTATTGAAGATTTCAAGTCACTTGGAACACGTAGAGCATTACTTTAAGGTACACGGTTTAATTTTTTGTTGAACAACTTTGTGCTTAGTATGATTTGCATTTTAATTTATATATTATAATAGTATATTATAATACTTTACCACTGAATAGACACCTTTTTTTTGTCCTTGCCTATCTTATATTATCTACTTGTAGTAAAGTAATAGACACCTCTGTTTTTTGTAAACTAGCTAATATCTAATACTACCTTGTTACATGCAGGCACCTGTGTTTCCATTTTCATTAAAATATGCTTCACTTCATTTTCAACTAACTTAACAAAACCTTTTCACTACACGGCAGCATATTTGGAAGGAAAAAAAACCATCAACATGGGCGGCGATTCCCAGCCGTACACTTGTACAACTTGGAACAATATTATATTGAGTTCAATATTAATCCATATGATTGACCCAAAAAAAAATATTAATCCATATGGTTATTGTTTACCAACTTTATTATTCTACCACATACCAATAAAGGTTGGTCTGTAACTAAGTTTTCTACCCTAATGTCTCATGTTCAAATCTTGGATATAAACTCCGTTAGGAGGGGAGAAAGCCGAGTACAAAACAATCAAAACAACAAGACTGACAAACATCTCTTAGTCTTGATTGTTTTGTACTCAGCTTTTTTATAATAGTGTTCTAACAAAAAAATTATATAATCTTCCTTCAATTAAACACTCGTTGTCTTCTCTTTTTCATTCTTCAAACAGTTCGATATTCACAAAACTCAACATGTCCAGTTTCTGTACTTCAAGACTATTCTGAAGTTATAAGTGGCAAGCCTGTGAAATTCACCATACAAGGAACAAGCACTGGAATTATTCTCACATGGAATACAGAACTAGATATTGCATTTGAAGAGAAGGCTCCTGAGTGTGCTGAATCTTCTAAATGGGTTGTTGTTATTGGAAATTTTTCTAGTGATGGGTATGTGGGTAGTATTGGAATTGGTGGTATTAAAAACCATCAAGGAAAACAAATTAGAAATGGTAGTTTTAGTATTGAGAAAAGTGGTTTAGGGTATAAGTTTGTGTTTTGTCCTAAATATAATCCTCCACAACCTGCTGTTTGTCTTGATGTTGGAAGATTTGATCAAGAGAATGGAAAGCTTCTAATAGTGTCTTCTAGGACCCCCTTTGAAGTTGTCGACTTTGTTGATGCTGACGCAACTGATCATAGCTCTATATGTACCTGCTTCTAGTGTTGAATAATTAATAGTTTCTTGTGATGTTATAATAAGTTCTATTGTCGATCAAGGTAAAGGGATGAGGTCTGACCCTCCCACTGAGGTCGCCAATGTTCTGTACTGTACTCCTGACCTTAGAGGTCGACTTGAGGTAGTTGGTAGGTGTGATCCTTGATCTTCAATGTTCCAGTCGAGGTTGGGTTGTTGGTCCTGCAATGACACTCCGACGATCAAGTCAGTAAGTTAGTCAAGCAGAGTATGTTATGAGTAGAATAGCCTACCATTAATGAGCATTGAATATGGTATTTATAGGCTTTGAATGGTGTTGACCTAATGATTACGAACCGTTGGATGTGTTGGCTATATCTGAAGCGTTGAATTATGGGCTCACCCAAGAGGATGGGCCAGTGAGAAAATGGGCCTTCTAGGGGTGTTAATAGCATATAGAAACATTACCATAACAGTTGCCCCCCAAGTCTGGTCGATTGATAGTCGACCTTGACTTGTATGACTCGTGGCTGTATTGCGACCTTGGTGTGACCGAATTCGAAACGCCCGAGCTTCATCGTTGCCCGATCTTCGTCTTTTGTCGTTCCTGGTAGAATCCAAAAGACGACGTGTTGGAAAACGCGCCGTGCTCTGCTTAGGGCATTAAATGCATCGATCTTCTGACAGGGCACGTCTTTTGATGTTTGTTAATGATGGTGATGCCTCGAACCACGCGCTCAGTTCAGAAAATCCACCGATTGGGCCTATCGATTCAGTTCAAGGCCCAATTTTTCCAACCCACTATAAATAGGGAGTTAGTCTTCCCCCCCCCCCCCCCTTTTTTTGTTTCAGATCACAAACGTTCTGACTGACGACTTTGTTGATCAAATTTGGTCGAGCAAGCATAAGGTAGTGAGGGTCGGAGCTTTCCAGTGGATTTCAATCGTTCGGGATCGTAAAGAGAGATTTCCTCTCGATCCTACCCCCTTCTTGTGCCTTCTACGAAGTTAGTCCCTGTCGCTTTTCTCTTTGTCTTTATTTACTTTCGAAAAAGAAAAAGGGGGGAAGGTTGAGTTCTTCTGACCCGCCAACATCCCTCAGATTGGGGGCCGTCGGGTCGGGTACTGACTTGTTTGCGGACCCATTTGAGACTTGCGACCCTGACAACTCGTCCCCATTTCTGCAGGTCCGGTCTGGCGGTCACTAAGCAAACTCCGAGACAAATCACCGCCAAACCCCCTGAGCTAGCAAGAAAAATGGCCTCGGACGGGTCCCCTGGCGATGGAGCTCCTGATGGAGCTCTCCGACAAGATTGTGTCGATGGTCCCGACGCTCAGGATAGGATCGAATCTACCACCCTAGACGAACAAGATCATCTGGATTCGGCTCCGACAAGTGAGCAGGCCGATGAAAACGTGGATGTTGAAAATCTTACGCCTGACACCGAAGTTGTCGAAGCAAACGACGAAGACGGTGATGATGATGACAACGATGATGGCGATGACGAAGAAGTCCAATCTGGCGAAAACCGAGGGAGTTGTCAAACTCGGGAATCGGACGAGGCTGAAACTGAGACGGATGATTCTTCTGGTGGCGCTTCTGTTGATCAAGAAGAAGGCAATGGCGACCCTCAAGGAAGCAGTCGATCTTCGGCTATGTCTATAGACGGATATTCCAGCACCTGCCCTGGTGCTTTAAATATTCCAGCCAGGGAAGCACGCCCTTATGATTGGGTTTCGAGTTCAGTGTTCGAGTTCAGCCAGGGAAGCACGCCCTTATATATATACGGGTAATTACCCGCCCATTTGCAGGTAACTTTTGCGAGTACCCTATGGGTATGGGCTCAAATAGAGAAATTGTTCCAACTTCCAATATGCATTGGAATAGATAGAAACCTTTACTGGGGTTGTCGCACGAAGAGCAGAGAGAGGCATCAGAACTGCTGGACATTCTGGTTCTGATCTCGCCAGACCCTGTCTCAGCTGATAAATGACTCTAGTTGCTGGATAAGTCATCAGCGTACAGAGTAAGTTCAGCATACAAAGCGCTAGTCCTAAGGAGCGATGAAGCTATAATTGAAGACGAAAAAAGAGGACTGCTAAAAAGACTGTGGAACACTGCTGCACCGTCCAAGTTCTTGGTCCATGCGTGGAGAGCGTTGATGAATTGTTTGCCAACCCGTGTAGCATTACAGCAGCGTGTGTTTTGTGCAGCAAATGAAGAGGACATAGCCCACTTATTCTTCGGCTGTAACCTCTCGGTCCAAGAGTGTGGCAGCAGGTTTGTATTTGGTTGGGCACATCACAGTTGTAGTCGGAGGCCAAAAAGCGAAGAAGACTCGGTAAATAGGAACAACATTATATTTAGGGGGGACAATTAGTGTATCAAATATGGTACAATATATCAAACAATTGTCTTGGAGTTGGTATGTTAGTAGGGTGGGTGCTAGTTCAGATTTTTCATTTGACAAATGGTGTGAAAACCCTTCATCTTGTATGATCAATATGTAATGATAGAATGTTGTTCTCCCTAGCCATTCCAACTCCCACGGCCAGCAGAAGCACCAGGATTAAATTGATTATTTGCATCAAGAATCAATTAATATTTCTAATAGCATTATTATCACTTCATTTGATGCAGCATATGTATATATATCCAATTTAGAATATTTTTTTGAGACAATTCAATTTAGAATATTATCTAGGCTTTAATGCAACATAAAATCAAATATCATTCACTTTATACACTCACTTTGTAGATATATTTTATATAAATAGAAGATTTATTGAAAGGAGTACAAGGGGTACTCCAACCCAAACAAGTATAAAGGTCTATTTTAAAATCTCCTGGGGCCAAAACCAGTGGAAAAAAATCGAAAGAGCAAAAAGAGTGCCTCAAACAAAATGATAAAAGACATTAAACAATTATAACTTGCCAATTCTATCAAATTTGGGTCTTGCACCAACTTCACATGAGGTAACAGCAGACAAAGAAAAACCATAAAAGTGCACCCCTTGGATACCATCGAGCCATAAAAGTATCTCCACATACACAAGCTAACCACATTCCAAGAACAACAAACAAACCACACACGAATGCCTAACATAATGTAATGCTATTGCTATGTAAGAGGGTTGAAGTACCCCTGTGCCTCCTAAATACAATTTTGACTTATCTAAAAATAAAATAAAAAACCGCACACGAATACCCTATGAACACCTAATGTGAAACTTCGACACACTATGTACGATGGGGTCTTTTAGTCTACATCTTTACCATTTTGTTTAACCATATAATCCATTTTTTTTGCAAATGGGGCACACATTCTGTTTAACCAACCATTGTGTGACGCAGCAAATGTGAAATTGATGCACACAAAAGTTCATCATTCCAATTTCTTCTCCGTCTACACAATTTTCCTGGCATATGGTGCATGTTTCTTTATTTTCAAGTGTCACTTGATCAACGACCTCAAACTATAAAATAAAATAAATAAGTAGATTATAATCACTTAAATAAAATCAATAAATTCATAATCATAGTAGTTTCTTAACAACCTAAAGCATAAAAGTAAGAATACAAAAGAATCTTACAAGTTCGCCTGTACTCAGAACTCTATAGTTAAGAAACATTGCAACATCATGCCTGTAATTGGAAAATCAAAGAAATATCAAGTGGATGCACATGCACAATGTGTAGCAAAATTACAATAAAGACTTTCTTACAAGTTCGCCATCCAGAAACTTTTTTATTGGTTTACTAGTAAGTAGTAACTAGATTTATAACAACACTAAAATTTAAGGTAAAAAGGCACGGACAATAAAATTAGACACAATAATTGATAGTACACGATGAAATAGCTAGGTTCTTTGTTATGACTACGAATAGTTGATTCCCTAGTCACTTTTCATTTCCTACATTTATATGGTATTACCCAAGCCCACCTAAAATACTATTCAAATGGTTTTTAAAATAGTTTCTTATTCATAACAAAGAACCTAGCTAATCAAAGATACCTTAATCAAAGATACCCGAAACGTTCTATCCTTCTCCAAAACATTTCAACAACACTTCATTTTGGCATCTCCCAATCTTCCTTGAAAGGTTACTTCACTAATCTCTTCATCTGCTACACCTATATAGTAATATAACAATAATCATTGAGCCAGCCAATGACGTGATAGTTTTTGGTTTTCGTTGTTTTCCTTTTGAACTATTTGACTTTTTTCGGTTGTTTTCGGTTATATATATATATATATATATATATATATATATATATATATATATATATATATATCATACGAAGGCCATTAATGAAACGCGTATTTTTTGACTATTCGTTTACGGGCAACCTAATCCATTCGGTTAGGCACAACCGAACAAGTGTTTTTTGAGACACACCCTTTTTTTCAATTTTTAGAGGGTTCGGGGCACCCCCACCGAACACCCTTTTTTTCTCCCCCAAAATTAGTAGATTATAATCACTTAAATAAAATCAATAAATTCATTATCAATCATAGTACTAAATATGCAAGAGAAAATGTATTTTTAATTTGAGGATTATTACCTTCTTTAGTTTGGCATCAACACTTCTGTTGTACTGTCTTAATCAAAGAAATCACAGTCGTTGGATATCAATGTTGGACACTATTAACACATGCAATAAAGTAGGGCATCTGAGAAGTCATAAAAATATAAGACGACAACCACAGTTTTCCAAGTGACCAATCTTGTAATGATAGTCGATTAACCAAGTTTTGCTGCACTGATTATGGATCTAGTGAAGACATAGACAACACACGATTAAACATGAGAAAAGACGCTAACAAAATAAAATTAGACACAACAATTGATAGTACACGATGAATTACCTAAGATTAATCATATATGTGGTGGTATTCATCTAAGTAGAATGAAATCGCAATTGATGTAACCCCCTAGCATTTCAACATAATCAATTCAGTTATCCATACATTACTGCAACCAAATGTTATGAACACATATAAATGTATATGAGTAACGCAAAAAAAGTGAAAGGATGCTGCGACAAACCTCTACGCGAACGCGCATAATGGAGGAAGAGAGCAAGAAAAATACCCTAGTTTTTTTGGGGGGAAACGGCGCTAGCCTGTGATTGTCAAAGTCAGGACTGCGACTGCTTATTTGTACGAAGTGAAGCAAACCTAGGGTTAAAATTAGGTTAACTTTTAATATATATTTATTTGTAATATTACAAAGTAGAAAATAATTATAATTTTTTTGATATTTTTTTTTGATTTTTATTAAAACTATATTTATTTACTGCAAAGTATATTTCTTTACTATTAAAATTATAAACAAAAAATGACACACATTTTGAAAAAATAATAATTGAAAATACACATTATTTACATTTAATAATCAAGTCGATTAAATTAAAATCATCGAGACATATGCATATTTAAATTTAATAATTTTGCAAGAGAAACCGTATGAATTTTTTTTTTTGGATTACGAATTCTTTTTGGAAAATATGATAACTGCGGAAGAGACATTTTTTTGGGATTTCCGGTAATAACTCAACAAGACATATTTTCGGAAGTCAAAAACGACTTCCGGAAATACGTCCTGTTGAGGTATTTCCGAAAATCCCAAAATGTCTCTCGTGCAGTTATCTCGGAAATAGGTGTTTCCGAAAATCTCATGGAAAAACGCTTCTGCAGTTATCCTAAAATGAGATATATCCGAATTTTTTTTTAAAATCGTTTTTTTTTGTCTTTTCAATGGCGAGTAGATCAAGATGTTTAGAGCGAGGCAAGTCTTCACGGGTAGCAGTCGGAGATGCAGATCAGACTCCTTCTGCTCTTAGTACCAGGACGAGGAAGATTAGGTTGGTCAGGCAAGTCGGTCACGCTTTTGTGAGTAATATGTGTGTCCGTGACCGGGACATAGGTAAGGCTGATGAGGCTGCAGATGCTCCGCATTAGCAGCAGTATGATGATCCTATTCAGTAGAACCGCATTATGGAGGCTGTAGACGCCTCGCAGCAGGAGCATTATCACGAGGCTGTTCAGCAGGACGCTGCTGAGTAGGAGCTAGATCAGGGTCATAGGGACCAAGTTTTGTTGCATCGTCTTCCTACCCAATTGGTGTCGAGGCTTTGCGTGGGAGAGCTATTAGTTTTAATGATTAATTTACTTTTTTTAATGTCATTTAATATGTTTTAATTTATATAATTTATTTTTATACACGACTGTGGAAAAGTTAAGGTTACAACCCATGGTGGGAAGAATTTTAGGTTTCGACCTGCACATCACCACCCACATGTACAGAGATGGTTAGAGCAGGCTCGTCTGTTGGAGCTTAATTCTACACCTCTCCACCGCATCAATCACGAGCCCATGGTGTGGCATTCTGAGACCAGCTCATTCCACCTGCCTTTCGGGGAGATGACTATGACGTTGGATGACGTGTCCTCTTTGCTCCATTTGCCTCTCACCGATACATTTCTTCAACCTGGGGATGGATTTTCTGAAGAGGATGCCATTCGTGATGGAGGCGAGTTGTTGTGTGTAGACCACGATTCTTGCTGGGTAGAGTGTCGGTTCACTAGGGGGATCTTAGAGACTTTGGTGCTTCTCCTCGTCCATGTTGCTGCAGGTGGGTGAATAAAAAGAGAGTACTCTAGTAGATACAATAAATGCTAAAGAGAGTACTCTAGGTAAGGGATAAAGTTGAGTAAATTTCCTAAAAAATGCCTGAAATACAAATTAATAATGAATGTAGGAGATGAGATTTAAATTATACACAATGAAATTTGAAAAAATGACAAGGGATGTGTTCTAATAATAATAGTTTAAAATGAAGCTTACAAATAATTTGACATGTGACTTAGCAGGAATGAATTGTTGTCATGAAATTTATAAATAGTATAACATTTTATTCTCTATCTGTAGGATGGAACTAGCAAAAACAAGACCAGAGGTTGCGGAATCTGCCATGAAATAGGGCACAACCGACGATCCTGCTTCAAAGCAGTTTGCAGCCTTGATGTCTTGATTTGTTCATGAGAGACCAATGACTCCATACCTCTATTGTTTAAACCTTTCTAGACTTTTGGATGATTTATGCTTTGTGTTCAATTTTTTATAGTATTTTTGTCTCATACTTTGGTACATCAGAATATGTATAAATGATGTCTCCTTGAAATCTTAATTTTATGTGAACAACATTCAGATTGCATCCTTGTTTATGGTGATCCGTTATGGTATAGAATTTTCCATGCATGCAGGCTATTCAGGACATAATTTAGTTTTTTTTGGTTCAGAGGGCATAATTTACTTTAAAATGATTTAGTATAGCTTCTCTCTCTAATTTTTTTTTGGATAAATAGATATTTGGTTCTTAAAAACGAACTGATTATAAATAGATATTCGGATCTTTACCTATGGTTTATTTGTAATATAAGACCTCGCGTATTTATAAAAGTAGTTTTCTTTATATATCTACCTGCTGATAAAAATTAAAAAAAGCATGCACGTATTTGTCACTTATACCAAATAAAATGACAAATAATTGTCACAAATGTAACAAAAAACAGGGTACAAATATTTGTCATTGATAATTATAATTTTTAAAGACTATTATAAATCTACTATCCATTATATTCTTTTCATTATAATATACGAGAAAAATGTTTATCAATGATGCATAAATAAACACATGATAAATTTTTGTCACTTATAAACAAAAAAACACAGGACAAATAATTGTCATTGATACATAAAAAAGAACGGAAAAATATTTGTCAAAATTAATATAATTTTTTGTACAAAATTAATAAAGGGACAAAAATTGGGCCAAATAATCTCATAATATTTTATTTTTGATACCTGACGGAGAATAATATAATGGCTTCACCGAATTTGTCGATATAGTATGAAAGTCTTCGACAGGAAAACATGTATTGAAGGGTGTGAGATCATTTTGTCTAAAAAAGGAATTGAAGACTAACAATTTAATAAGAATATATATCATTACACACTAATTTTATAAATCATTATTCTGCTTTTATGTCCCAACTAGAAAATCTTTTCTCTTATATTTGATTTGTTTATATATATATATATATATATATATATATATATATATATATATATATTAAGTATTTATTTTTTATATATTTGGGCTAATTAATTCTGCCTGAGTCGATTCATATAAAGAACACGATGAAACCCGTGCGTATATATGCACAAGTATACCGCTAGTTAGTATCATAACCAACTAATTTATTCAAGTCATATGTTAAATTAGTCACTTCCAAAATGTTGCAACATATTACTCAAATAAAAAAGAGAGATACAAATAAAAACACCAATTTAAGTATAATTATAATACATGGTGTGAAATGACTAAAATAAAGGTCATAAAGAGGAGGGGTCCGCGGGAGTACATATTAAAGAAAAAGAGGGGTCAGGGTTAGTACTAGCAAAAAATATACATAAAAAGACATGAAAATGTAAGAAAAATAGGTATAAATGGATAGCATATCACCATATACCATATACAAGGGTTCAGTCTGAATGTTGTTCCCATAAAATTAATTTCAAAGATACATCATCTATACATATTATGACGTACCAAAAGAAGAAGCAAAAATACCTTAAAAACTTGAACACAAATCTTAAACAACCACTCAAAAGTCTAGAAAGGTTTTAAAAATAGCAATATATATGATCGAAGACACTGTTCTCATGAAAAATATTTCAAGAAAGATCGTCGATTATTTCCTACCGCACGACAAATTCCGCAACGCTAAATAATTCAAACAAGATCGTCGGTTGTGTCCTACCGCACGACATATTCCGCAACGCTGAATGTTCTGTCTTCTAGTTCCATCCTACAGATTGAGAATAAAAACTTATATTAAAACGTTATGATAAAATGCATCCCTATTACTTTTATCATATTTTTGTGTACCATATAATTCTCATCTCCTACACCCATTACTAACTAATATTTTTTACATTACTAAATAGTAATTCCCAAAAGGACTTCTTAGAATTTTGGATAAGAACTTAACTCATATCCACACAATTGGCATTGATATGAAAGAGGCATGGAAATAACTAAAACACAAACACACACAAACAGAAGCAAGACAATGGAGAGGAAGAATTGCTAAAAAGAAAGAGAAGAAAAAGAAGTTTGTGCTTCTCGCAAAGTACCGTTATGTAAAGAATCGGAACATCGCAGTCCTTAGAGACGTGTCCCCGTTGCTTACATCGGCTACATGTTTGGTTTAACACTTTGAGCTCTTCTTCAGTTAGTCTCTTTAAAGCCTACACAAAAATGCATATGTAAACGTCAATAGAGCTATATATTAGAAAAAAGAAAAGAAGGGATACAAATTATCACAAAATTGGCTTGCATAAATGATTATGTATTTCAAAGACATCATGTTCAATATCAGGTATAGATTGTCCATTTTATGTCAAAGAAACAACATGTAAATGTGAAATTGATGCACACAAAATTTCATCATTCCAATTTATTCTCCATCTACACAATTTTCCTGGCAAATGGTGCATGTTTCTTTATTTTCAAGTGTGACCTCAAACTATAAAATATAATAAATAAGTAGATTATAATCACTTAAATAAAATCAATAAATTAATAATCAATCATAGTACTAAATATGTAAGAGAAAATGTATTTTTAATTTGAGGATTATTACCTTCTTTAGTTTGGCATCGACACTTTTGTTGTATGTCTTAATCAAGGAAATCACAGTCGTTGGAGATCTATGCTGGACACAATTAACACGGGCAATAAAACAGAGCATTTGAGAAGTCATAAAAATATAGGACGACAACCAGGATTTTCCAAGTGACCAATCTTGTAATGATAGTCGATTAACAAAGTTTTGCTGCACTGCCTATGGATCTATTGAAGACAAAGACAACACGCGATTAAACAAGAGAAAATCCGCGAACAATAAAATTAGACACAACAATTGATAGTACACAATGAATTACCTGAGATTAATCATGTATATGGTATTCATCTAAGTAGAATGATATCGCAATCGATGTAACCCCCTAACATATCATCATAATCAATTCAATTATCCATTCAATATTGCAACCAAATGTTATGAGTACATATAAATGTATATGAGTAACACAAAGAAAGTGAAAGGCCACTACGGCAAACCTCTTTGCAAATGCGAGTAATGGAGGAAGAGAGAAAGAAAAATACCCTAGTTTTTTTGGGGAACGGCGCTAGCCTCTTTGTCAAAGTGATGACTGCAACTGGTTATTTATAAGAAATTAACCAAACCTAGGGTTAAAATTAGGTTAACTTTTAATATATATTTATTTGTAATTACAAAGTAGAAAATAATTACAATTTTTTTGATAATTTTTTTTATTTTTATTAAAACTATATTTAATTACTGCAAATTATATTTCTTTTTACTATTAAAATTATAAACAAAAAATGACATACATTTTGAAATACAAGCCTGCACGCCGGAGCAAGCAAGCCATCCCACTTGGCGCCTATAAATACAAGCCTAGCAGCCAGATCAGGTACACACCTCATTTTTGGATCTCTCACTGACTTCTGGTTGCTAACTTTAGCATCAGCGTGACTGCACGTACCAACCCCTTTCCAACTCAAGAAAGACATGGACGACTTCAACTCAATCACCTACCGACCACTCGACCCAGCACTATCCATATCCGACTAAGGTACAGATCAGGTGCCAAATTCATAACAGCAAAGAATAAAAATATGAGAAATAAATTCAAGAAAAATAAAACAAAATCAAAAAAACAATTAAGGAAAAAAAAAGTTGTAAAAAGGTGTACCTGTGAATATAATATCAATGCTTATACCAGGGGTTGTGAATCTTACGGGGATGGTATTGAAACCTGTGTAACTTTGTATGATAGTAACTGTGCACTTTGAGTCTCTAGTTCTGCCTAGTCTTAATCCTCCACCATCTACGCTTTTTTTTGAAAGGCAAACGTAGGTGTATATATATAAATAAAAGCCGAGTACCAACGGTACTCAACCAAATACAACCGAGAAAAGTCATACTCCCCAAAATATCGCTCAAAAGTAGGTACTATCTCCTTGAAATACAATCCATAGGATCAACATACCACTCATAAAATAAACAAGAGGAAGAATTACCCCTAGCTTGAAACCACAGCCAGGAAAGGGATAATTTCCTGTCAAAGCATCTCCAAAAATCAGGTACGCATGCAGAAAATATACATATGTTTCTTAGGTCCCATAGAACCCAAAGAACAGTATGCCAGATGAGCATCAAACCACGTCTGCACCTAGATGGGCCACCAACATGAATGAACTGAATAAACAATGACGGAATATCCTGCTGTAAGACAAAAGCAAAGCCCAGCCAACTGACGATAGCAGACCAAATCGCTGAGTCAAACCTGCACCTACAAAAGAGATGGAGGGAGGACTCCTGAAAATCCCCACACAAGATACACACAGTAGCATCCAAATCTGAGATCACCCTAAAGTAAGTTAATTGCACAAGAAGGGGGGATTGAATTGTGCTTCCCTTTTAAATTTTATCCTGCAACCTTCTCCAAATGATCTTAAGATAAACTTAGAGTAGAGAAGGTTAAAGTGTTAATTCAAACAACAAAGCTAGCAAGCAAATATGAACTGAAGATAAAGTAACTTAGATGATTTTGAGTTGGTGTTGAAAATTTGTTTCAAGTATTAAGAGTATACCTTACAGAAGTTTGTCTTAATTTGAAAACTTATCTACAGAAGGTTGAAGTAACTAACCTTCTGTAGGATTTGAAAAACAGTTTATAAGTGTATGAAATCTAAAACACGTAATAAGGAAAGCAAGTAAAGACACAGTAGAGTTATAGAGGTTCACCCAACTATGGCTACTTCCTCTCCTCACTTCCAAGTGAGTATTTCCACTATTTTCCAAATAGATTTTACACTTGCTCTTGTTCACCAACAAAAGACTTTCACCACACTCTCTTTTGATCAACACACAAAAGACAAGTGTTCACTTTCACAGCTTAGCCAAGCTGTATCAACCAACTAGAAAACTCTCTCCTAGCTTTCTAATGGTTCCTTTTTCAAGTAGGTTAACCTACACAACTCACCTCACACTAGGTAGTTTGTAGAGAAACTAACACAATGATTCTTACAATAAGGGGTTTGGGTTTGGGATGATTAGGAGTTTGACTACAGATTAATACAATGTATTTTGTAGGATAAGCAAGCTATCACACACTCACAAAGTAGTCCCAACAATTGAACGTGATATTGCTTTGAGTGTGGACGAGAAGGTTGATTTGGTTTTCAAGAAGCTTGAACTTGTGTAGATTGCAACTCACTCTCATGGTTTGAGACTTCAGAATTCTGTCTTTAAATAGGCCTGGAAAGGGAATAGATCCATTGAAAAACTTGGAGGTAGCCGTTGGGAGTGACCGTTGGTCCTTAAAGATGCATTACTTGTTGGGCAAAGGACTTGGTTATCCGCAGAAGCTTTTCCAGCCTGTAAAACAGCTTTATGCACATCCTTCAACCTTCTGGAGTTGACATTGTACTCTCTTCTGATTATACACTAAGCCTATGACATGACTTGACACTTTAGGCTTTGCTTTTCCAGCTTGCAACGAAGCTTCTTGAGTTTCATGGTATGAGACAAACACCTTTTGTTCATCTTAGGAATAATCATGCATTCCCTCTTTTGGTTTCCAACATTCTTCAACATATTTATTGCATATTATCTTCATTTAATGCTCCGGAACGCATTAATTCAGGTGTCAAGATATTTGTGTTCTAGATGCTTGAGAATGTAACCTTCTCAACCAACTTTCTGCAGTTATGCACTTCTTGTCATGAACTAAGCTTCTTCAATATGTTGATGAGGTCAACCTTCTATTGACTCATGGTCAGACTATAGTTGACTTCTGGTCAACCTTCTTTTGACTTATGGTCAAACTATAGTTGACTTCTGGTCAACCTTCTTTAGTTCTGGTCAAATCTTCTGTTGACAATCTTTCAAGCTTCTGCAAGTTAACCTTCTTGAGACCTTTCTTACCATAGAACTTTCTTTTCATTTGGTCTTAGATAGAGTCTCATTTTGCTATGTAGTACATCTGTTCTACATCACTTGAGCACACAAATTAGATCACACATAATTAGAAAACTAAAATCTTACTTAGTTTGTTTCATCAAAACCTAGAAAGAGATTCTTATTTCAACAATCTCCCCCTTTTCGGTGATGACAAACTTAGAGTCAGTTTTTGAGTTTTCTATCACTTAAAGATATACAATATACGCATTGTGATCATATTGGAGATATTGATGAATTTAAGCAATTTAAAACTTTAACATAGCAAAAAGATAATTATAATATATCAATTCAAACATGATGAGTACAAGACTTGATAATTATCATTCAGGAAATACTAATTAAAGTACTGGCATGAAGTTCATAAGCATAAGCATAATAATGTGATGTGACATACAAGTGCCATAATCCACATAGCAAAATATTCAAAAGAAATTTTAAATTGTCAAACTACAAACCCCAAATTCACTAATTACTAACTAAGTAGCTAAGCAAAAACTTAATCTCCAATCTCCCCCTTTGTCATAACCCAAAAAGGAGGAAGAAGCAGAAATTAGGTTGCTATTTGGTTGGAGAAGAATCATCTGAGGAGTTTGAAGAGGTAGCGGGTTGAGGAACATCCTCAATAGGACCAGGTGGACAGAAATCAGGAATAGCTAGATTTGGAAGGAGGAGAAGGATAACATTCTGCAGCACCCGTTACTGGAATTCAAAATTCCTTTGAGCTTCAACTCTATTCTCCCTTTGCAAAATCCCAATGCATCTCAACAAATGGTTGTGTTGAGTTCTCATCTTCTTCATTTGTTTCTCATGGTGGCCTCTCATTTTCCTCATGGCTGCCATGACTCCTTGATTATCTCCCAGAGACACATCTTCAGTTTCTGAAGGCTTGCTACCAGAAGCTTGAGCAGTCTTGCTTGCAGAAGGTACTTTAACATTTTTGCAGAAGGATCCAATGGATCCAAACTTCGAAGGCATGTCAGATGGAAACTTTGAGGGTAGATCATATTGCATCCTAGGGATAGAAGAGTCATAAATTGGTGTTTGAGACACCAGAAACTTGTTTATATCTTCTGAAGGAAGGGTGATGCTAGGAGAAACTTTGGGATTTTCTTGCCATTGTGAGAAGGGATTCACAAAATGGCTAGTGGATCCTTGGATATCATCAAGAGCAACAGTGGTTATTGGAGTGAGTTTTGGAGTATTGAGCATCTCAGTGAGAGCAACAGATGCAAGGAACTCGAGATTTTCTTGAGTAGGATTCACTGGTGCATTGGCATGCTCTTCTTCTTCTTCAGGCTCTTCTTCTTCTTCAATTGCAGGAGGTTGATTCATGTCTAGCTCCCCCTGAGCTTGATCATTCTCTTCTTCTTCTTCTGATGACTCTTGCTCACCCTGAGATGATCCATAGGGAACTAATGGACCAGTTGGAGAAAGAGGAGGTTCATCTTCTTCATCAGAAGGTTCAGCAGCTGGAGTAGGAATACCATCAGCAGCAATTGGAGAAGGTTCAATTGAAGGCTCTACCCTGGGTTCAAACAGAACTAAGGTCATGCAGGGTTCTTCTTCAGGAGCAACTTCAACTTGAGCTTCATCACTCACCATCTCAGCATCTTCACTCAAATCTTCAATGTCCTCATTCATCTCTTCATTTTGATTAGACAGAATTTCAAAAATTTCCTTCCAGCTTTCAGAAGGTTCAGTATCCGTGATTGAATCAGAGATTGGTTGATGTGTTGGAGACCCTAGATTAGCTTCTTGATTGATGAAAGGAGAAGGGGAGTTTGTGAAAGGTTCAGTTTCTAAGAATGGTTCTGGACTTGGTTCTTTTGTTGGGGATTTTGGTGAAGGTTGCTTTGGAGAGGGTTGAGTTAATGGTAGTTGTGGAGAGTGATGTGGTGATGGTAGTGGGGAAGGTACTTTTGGAGAAGGGTGTGGAGAGGGTTGTTTAGGAGGGGTATCAACAACAGAAGCTTCTGCAGAGGCTTCTACAGAAGGTTCTACAGAGGGTTCTTTTGAAGTGGGTTCTTTTGGTGAGTCTTTTGGTGAGGGATTGGTGTCTTGGGTGTTGGTTTCATCTTTCTTTAGGCTCTTTGGAGAGGGTTTTGAGAACACATTGACTTTCTTGCTAAAGGGCTTCAATCTCATTTGTTTGGCACTCTTTAACCAAAAAGTGGTTGTGTCTTGGGTACACAGTTCATCATCTAGGTTTATGTCCCTTAGCCTAAACAGTTTGGTTAAGAACATTCCATAGGGTAGTGAGGTAGATTGCCTAAAGGTTTTAACTATGTCAATCATGTAATTGAAAATGATATAGGGCAAGCTAATCACATACCTATTTATCATGTGATAGATTATCAGAAGGTCAATGTCTTTAACCTTCTCAAAGCTTCCTGCTCTAGGCAACAGAGAATGAGTGACCATGTTGTGAAGGATTCTGGTTTGATCCTTGAGGGCAGTGGACACGAGATCATCCTTTGGATTTTTCATTAGTTTCTTCAACACTTGTTCCTTTGACACATTAGCCTTTTCATACCAATCATCTCCATATAGAAAAACCTTTGTGAGAGGGATCTCTAATGCTACAGCAAGCATTATTGGACTGACTATCAAGGTAGTTCCTTTGACTTGAGTAGTGAAGCATTTCTTTTCTTCACTCACGTTCATGCTTCCATAAAATTCCTTCACAAGTTCTGGGTAGATTACTTCATCTTGTGAAAGGATTTTCTCCCAACCTTGTTCTTCAATGAGAGGAGATAAGTCCCAGCCAGAGTTCTTCATCTCATCCAATAGATAGATCTTTCCTGTCATAATTCCTCTTTTATCCCATTTTTCTTGATCAAACACAGCAGAAGGTTGAATTTCATCCTTCTTCAGTTTAGATTCTTCCTTGATCATCTTTCCTTTTCCCTTGTTCTCACTGTGCTTAACACTAATCTTTGGTTTCTTCGAGGGAGGAGGAATAGGAGCACCAGTGCTTCGTTTTGGAGCAGAAGGGGGCTTTTGAGGTTCAACGTTCTTGGGTGATTGCGTCAGAATCATCGTTTACCACTATTGGCTTGTTTATCTTTGAACTAGGCCCTTCCATTTTCTTAGTGATGCTTGTTCTGATCCTTGAAGATCTTCTTGAAGGAGTCATGGATGATCTGGAGGAATCAGTTTCGTTTTGAACAACGTTGGTGTTTGAAGGTGGAGGAATGGGTGATGTTTGAGAGGATGGAGTGGAGGATGAAGAGGTAGTTACTTTCTTCATACCTGGAGTTTTAGTTCTTGCCATTTTTCTGGATTGAAGATTGTTTGAGAGAGAGAGAGAGAGATTTCGGTTATGATGGATTTACTTGCGTGAATTGATGAGAAAGAAGGACTATGATTTGACGGTTTTAGGGGGTTAGGTGGAAGGAAAAAGGATGAACTAGCCGTTAGGATTAGAGAGATGTCATTTACGATGGGACATAATGGGTGAATGACAGTTCCTCTTTTCCAAGAAAGTTTGAGGACGTGTTCTAGGTGACCGTTGTCAACCTTCTTCAGTACAAGCTTCTGTAACTTAAGTTTCTGTAACTTAAGTTTCTGTTATTTGAAGTTTTTGTAACTGAAGTTTCTATAACTTGGATTTCTCACTATTTGAGGGAAATGTTTCCTAGGATTTCAACCTTCTTAAGATGAAGTTTCTCTTAGTGAACCTTTCTCATTACTTGAGAAGGTTTGGGATTTGACAATTGTAAATTTCCTAAGGGCATTTTGTAATATGCAAAGCTTCTTTAAGAGAATTGTAGCTTTCTTCTAACAAGGGTTTTGTAAATATATCAGCTAGTTGATGTTTAGTATCAATGAAAATTAATTCAACATTCTTTTTCTAGACATGATCACGAATAAAATGATGTTTGATGTCAATATGTTTAGACCTTGAATGCTGAATGGGATTTTTTGATAAATTGATTGCACTGGTATTATCACAATAAATAGGAGTGCATGTGTACCTTATTGAGTAATCCTCCAATTGATTTTTGATCCATAGAATTTGTGAGCAACAACCAGCAGCAGATACATACTCTGTCTCAGTAGTTGATAGAGCAATTGAATTTTGTTTTCTACAGGACCATGAGATCAAGGATTCTCCCAATAGTTGACATGAGCCACTTGTGCTTTTTCTATCAACTCTATCACCAGCATAATCAGCATCACAGAACCCTACTAGGTCAAAATGAGTATTCTTTTTGTACCATAGACCAATATTAGAGGTTCCAACTAGGTATCTGAAAATTCTTTTCACAGCTGTAAGATGAGATTCTTTTGGAGAAACTTGAAACCTCGCACATAAGCCAACTGAAAACACAATGTCAGGTCTACTAGCAGTTAGATAAAGCAGTGAACCTATCATACCTCTGTATTCCTTTTCAGAAGTTGGCTTTCCTTCTTCATCCTTCTCAATTTGCATGGAAGGATGCATAGGAGTTGCCATGGATGGCCTTTGCCTCATTCATCTTATACTTCTTGAGAAGGTCTTTGATATATTTTTCTTGACTAATGAAAATACCCTTATCAAGTTGTTTGATTTGAAGACCTAAAAAGAATCTTAGTTCTCCCATCATACTCATTTCAAATTCACTTTTCATGAGATTTCCAAAATCTTTGCAAAGTTTTTCATTTGTTGAACCAAAGATAATATCATCAACATATATTTGGACAATCAATAATTCTTTATCAAGAGATTTCTTAAAAAGAGTAGTATCAATGTTTCCTCTTGTAAAATTATTTTTGATCAAGAAACTACTTAGCCTTTCATACCAAGCCCTAGGGGCTTGTTTGAGTCCATACAAGGCTTTAGTGAGTTTAAAAACATGATTAGGCTTCTTTTGATCAACAAAGCCCGGAGGTTGACTGACATAAACTTCCTCATTTAGAAAACCATTTAGAAAAGCACTTTTCACATCCATTTGAAATAATTTAAAGTTTTTGTGTGCAGCAAATGCAAGTAATATTCTAATGGCTTCTAACCTTGCTATAGGAGCAAAAGTTTCATCATAGTCAATACCTTCTTGTTGATTGTACCCTTGAGCAACAAGTCTTGCCTTGTTTCTCACCACCTTACCATTTTCATCAAGTTTGTTTCTGAACACCCATTTGGTTCCAATGATTGATTGATGCTTAGGAGGTGTAACCAGATTCCATACCTCATTCTTCTCAAATTGAGAGAGTTCTTCAGTCATGGCCTCTATCCATGATTGATCTTGTATAGCTTCATTTATGGATTTTGGTTCTATTTCAGAGATGAGAGCCACTCCAACTGTATTTTCTCTAAAGGATGTTCTGGTTCTCACTGGATCAGAGGTGCTACCAATAATTTGATCCTGTGGATGGTGAACAACCATTCTCCAACTCCTTGGTAGTTGAGAAGGCTGATCAGATCCTTGAGTTGCTTCATTTGATTTTTGAGAAGGTTGATCAGGAGCATCTTCTTCTTCCTTCTCAAGATTGTTGGCTTCATTCTGACCATCTTCATTTTCTTTGTTGATTTCATCAACATCAATCACTTCATTTGACTTGTTAGTTTCATTAAAAACAACGTGCATGCTTTCTTCTACAGTTTGAGTTCTAAGGTTATAGACTCTATAAGCCTTAGATGATGTTGAATATCCAAGAAAAATTCCTTTGTCAGTTTTGGAGTCAAACTTTCCTAAGTTGTCTTTGTTATTCAAAATGAAACAAGTGCAGCCAAATACACGAAAGTAAGCAATGGTAGTTTTTCTGTTTTTCCAGAGTTCATATGGGGTTTTCTCAAGCAATTTTCTAATGGAAACTCTGTTTAAAATATAACAAGCAGTGTTTACAACCTCAGCCCAAAAGTATTTCTCAATTTTTGAATCTTCTAAAAGAGTTCTTGCCATTTCTTGCAAGGTTCTATTTTTTCTTTCTACAACTCCATTTTGTTGTGGAGTTCTAGGACATGAGAAATTGTGAGTGATTCCATTTTCTTCAAAAAAGTTTTGAAAAGAGAAGTTTTCAAATTCTCCCCCATGATCACTTCTTACAGAAACTACCTTTGTTCCTTTTTCATTTTGAACTTTCTTCAAGAACACTTTGAATGCTTCAAAAGCTTCATCTTTGTTTTTCAAAAATAATACCCAAGTGTATCTTGAGAAGTCATCTACAATGACAAAACCATATCTTTTTCCATTTAAGCTAGCAGTTTTTTGTGGGACCAAATAAGTCTATGTGAAGCAACTCAAGTGGCTTTTGAGATGTGATCATGTTCTTAGGTTTAAAACTTGATTTTGATTGTTTTCCATGAACACAGGCTTCACAAACTCTATCCTTTTCAAAATTGATTTTTGGTAACCCTCTAACTAATTCCTTTTTGGATAGTTTTGAAATTGTTTGCATGTTTATGTGGCCAGCTCTCCTATGCCAAATCCATTTGTCATTTTCAAAAGTCATAAGGCAAGATTCTTGAGATAGTTCATCAAGACATAGACTATATAGATTCTTATTTCTAGATGCAATGAATAGAACCTTACCAGATGAGATATCTTTAATAAAACATTTATCAGCTTTGAAAGAAACTTCATGACCACTATCACACAATTGACTGATGCTTAATAAGTTATGCTTTAAACCTTGTACATATTGAACATTTTTTATTTTAGGAGAATTAGAATTACCTATAGTACCTATACCTTTGATGCAAGCTTTATCATTATTGCCAAAGATGACATAGCCTCCATCTATTCTCTCCATTGAGAGAAATTTATTCATTTCTCCTGTCATGTGTCTTGAGCATCCACTGTCCAAGATCCACAGCTTTTTCTTGGATGCTAAGAGGCATTCCTGTTTCAGATGTTAGTAAAGTCTTAGATACCCAATGTTTGTTGGGTCCTTCATGGTTAGCTTTCTGAAAATAAGGACTTCCCTTTTTCTTTTTAAAGCATACAGAAATATCATGACCAAAACGTTTGCAGTATGAGCATCTTACTCTAGACTTTCTGTTTTTAGGAACTTTCTTGAAACTATGTCAAGAGAGTTCTTTTTCAGACTTTTCACTTAGTTGTTGTTCTGTGATAGTTCTTTCCTCAATCATAGATAAGAGATTATCTTTAAGAGGGTTGTTTTGTTCCTCAAGATTGGCTATGTCTATCTCAGATTTCTCACTAGTCAACATATGTTGTTCATTAATCCTAGTGCATCTATATCTAAGCATGACAGTGATTTGTGTTAATTGTTCATTAATCCTAGTGCATCTATATCTCCCATGAGACACGAGTTGATAGACTCCATACTTGAAGTAGGTAGGTTTCGAGAAGGTTCATCAGAATTGGCCATGAGACAGAAATGAGTAGAGTCCTCTTTATTTTCTGAGTCAGTTCCATCTGATTCATCCCAAGTGGCAAGTAGAGCCTTTTTCTTTAGTGTGAACTTCTTGTTGCTTCCTTTTAACTTGGGACATTCATTTTTGAAGTGCCCAGGTTTGTTGCATTCATAGCATACAGGTGTGGTTTTGCTGGTGCCTTCACCTTTAGGTTGATCTTTCTTGAAGAAGGGTCTTTTATTGTTGTTTTTCCTAAAAGCCCATCTTCTCAACCTTCTTGTGATTAGAGCCATTTCATCATCATCATCAGAGTCATTTTCATCATCTTCACTTTCTTCTTGAGATTCTTCTTGAGATTTGAGAGCCATAGATTTAGAAGATTGTGGGGTTTTTTGAGAAGCTTAAAGAGCAATGGTTTTTGCTTTCTTGGGATGAAGTTCATCCATAATCTCTTGCTCATGAACTTTTAAGGATCCAAGCAGATCTTCTATCTTTAGTGTAGATAGATCTTTAGCTTCTGTTATAGTAGTCACTTTGGGTCTCCATACCTTTGGTAGACATCTTAGAAGCTTTCTAACCTTTGCTTGATTTGAGTAGGTATTTCCCAGAGAGTTCAAATCATTTGTTATCGTTGTGAATCTGCTAAACATTTCAGAGATAGTTTCTTGTTCCTCCATTTTGAATGTTTCAAATTGGTGGATCAGAAGGTTGATCTTAGCTTCTTTAACTTGATCAGTTCCTTCGTGAGCAGTTCTCAATGTATCCCAAATCTCTTTGGTAGTTTGTTTCCCAGCAACTTTGTCATATTCACTTCTACCTAAAGCACATGTTAGATAAAATTTAGCTTTAGAGTTTAGGAGTACCATACGTTTGTCTTCAGGTATCCATGTACTTCTGGGTTTGGGAAGTGTGCTTCCATCATCAAGAGTTGTTGTAGGTTCATAAGGACCATCTTCAACAATTCCCCAGAGATCAGTGTCTTGAGATTCTAGAAACAATCTCATTTGATCTTTCCAGTAATAGTAGTGTTCACCGGTGAATCCTGGAGGCCTATTTGCTGAAGCACCTTCAGGAAGAAACATTATTGAGTTTGAATGAGTCATCACTTCTTCCAGGACCTTTCCTCTCACACTGTGAAGTGTGCTGAGCTCTTAGAGGTGAGCTCTGATACCAACTGAAGTGAGTTAATTGCACAAAAAAGGGGGGATTGAATTGTGCTTCCCTTTTAAATTTTATCCTGCAACCTTCTCCAAATGATCTTAAGATAAACTTAGAGTAGAGAAGGTTAAAGTGTTAATTCAAACAACAAAGCTAGCAAGCAAATATGAACTGAAGATAAAGTAACTTAGATGATTTTGAGTTGGTGTTGAAAATTTGTTTCAAGTATTAAGAGTATACCTTACAGAAGTTTGTCTTAATTTGAAAACTTATCTACAGAAGGTTGAAGTAACTAACCTTCTGTAGGATTTGAAAAACAGTTTATAAGTGTATGAAATCTAAAACACGTAATAAGGAAAGCAAGTAAAGACACAGTAGAGTTATAGAGGTTCACCCAACTATGGCTACTTCCTCTCCTCACTTCCAAGTGAGTATTTCCACTATTTTCCAAATAGATTTTACACTTGCTCTTGTTCACCAACAAAAGACTTTCACCACACTCTCTTTTGATCAACACACAAAAGACAAGTGTTCACTTTCACAGCTTAGCCAAGCTGTATCAACCAACTAGAAAACTCTCTCCTAGCTTTCTAATGGTTCCTTTTTCAAGTAGGTTAACCTACACAACTCACCTCACACTAGGTAGTTTGTAGAGAAACTAACACAATGATTCTTACAATAAGGGGTTTGGGTTTGGGATGATTAGGAGTTTGACTACAAATTAATACAATGTATTTTGTAGGATAAGCAAGCTATCACACACTCACAAAGTAGTCCCAACAATTGAACGTGATATTGCTTTGAGTGTGGACGAGAAGGTTGATTTGGTTTTCAAGAAGCTTGAACTTGTGTAGATTGCAACTCACTCTCATGGTTTGAGACTTCAGAATTCTGTCTTTAAATAGGCCTGGAAAGGGAATAGATCCATTGAGAAACTTGGAGGTAGCCGTTGGGAGTGACCGTTGGTCCTTAAAGATGCATTACTTGTTGGGCAAAGGACTTGGTTATCCGCAGAAGCTTTTCCAGCCTGTAAAACAGCTTTATGCACATCCTTCAACCTTCTGGAGTTGACATTGTACTCTCTTCTGATTATACACTAAGCCTATGACATGACTTGACACTTTAGGCTTTGCTTTTCCAGCTTGCAACGAAGCTTCTTGAGTTTCATGGTATGAGACAAACACCTTTTGTTCATCTTAGGAATAATCATGCATTCCCTCTTTTGGTTTCCAACATTCTTCAACATATTTATTGCATATTATCTTCATTTAATGCTCCGGAACGCATTAATTCAGGTGTCAAGATGTTTGTGTTCTAGATGCTTGAGAATGTAACCTTCTCAACCAACTTTCTGCAGTTATGCACTTCATGTCATGAACTAAGCTTCTTCAATATGTTGATGAGGTCAACCTTCTATTGACTCATGGTCAGACTATAGTTGACTTCTGGTCAACCTTCTTTTGACTTATGGTCAAACTATAGTTGACTTCTGGTCAACCTTCTTTAGTTCTGGTCAAATCTTCTGTTGACAATCTTTCAAGCTTCTGCAAGTTAACCTTCTTGAGACCTTTCTTACCATAGAACTTTCTTTTCATTTGGTCTTAGATAGAGTCTCATTTTGCTATTTAGTACATCTGTTCTACATCACTTGAGCATACAAATTAGATCACACATAATTAGAAAACTAAAATCTTACTTAGTTTGTTTCATCAAAACCTAGAAAGAGATTCTTATTTCAACACACCCCTCTACTAAACAGGTTAGTTCTAGTAGTTACTCTATCCATGATTAGTTGCCAAGAGAAAGCAACAACCTTAGAAAGAGCATAGCTCTTCCACACCATGTTTAGAACCTGAAGCACCACCATCTATGCTTGAAAGTGCTGGAAAAAGGAAGTATAAGACACCTGGCAAAATTGGGTTACCATTTATGTCCAGTACTTGTTCTACATCATTTGAGAAAGCTATGGGAAGTTTGGTTATGAAAGCAAAGAGAACGAAAGAGAGGGTGAGAGATAAGACAAACTTCATGGTTTGATAAATATTGATAATTATAGCTAAGGATGTTTTTGTTCTTATGTTTTGGTGAGTTACTTATGCCTCTTTTTTATATATATATATATATATATATATATATATATATATATATATATATATATATATATATATATATATATATATATATAAAAGCATGTATGTGTCACATATTTGAAGCATATATACGCTTGAGTCAAAAAAAATGTTTGAAGCATACGCACACTTTGATATATAGTGGATAAGTTCCTAATCCCGAATTTATGCTTTTATGCCTAATTCGGAGGGTTGAACTTGTCATATTTGAATAGTTAAAAAAAATTCAAATATGAATAGTTAGAAAAAAAAGGTAATATATACAGATCATCAATGGTTAGTGGAATTGCGAAGGCAAAGAGGAAGAAAGAGATAGTAAATAATGTATACTTCATGATGGTTTGAATATTTGTCAAGCATATATATGTTGTTGTATCTATATGTTTTGGAAGGTCAAACCCTTTCTATTTATAGAGTTGTAATTACAAGGGTGTCTAGCTTGGGATTAATTTGACTAAGAAGTCTATCATGTTTATCTACATCTTCATGTATAAATAAGTACTATACTATTGTAACTAAATGAGTGTAAAAACTTTGTAAATTTAAATGTATATATGTTCACGAGTTTGAACCTTATTGTAACTAAATGAGTGTCAAACCCTTATTCAATAGTGTTTTGACTAATTGATTTTTAATTAATGACTTGTAATCACTTTTGTTTGAACCTTATCTAATACTATCTCTGGTCCCTATTATAAGAATATTTTGCAGTTTTAGGTTCATTGTAAAACTAATGTGTCTGACTTATATTATAAATCAAATACATTAGTTTTTCAATGAACCTAAAATTGTAAAATCTTCTTATACATCAGTAACTTTTAATTATCACTCTTTTGACTTTATCATTAATGTTTTTTGAATACAATAAAAAATATAATGGTGCTTAATTAGGGGTTATTTTTCTATATATGCAAATTTTAAATAAAGACAATCAATTTAATTTCTTGTTTCTAATTAGTGTTTTAAAACTCGGCTCGGGCCGGCCGGTTGGACCGGTCTAACCGGGAACCGGGGGGGTAACCGAGTCGAGCCAGCCCTTGGATCGGATATGCAAGAACTCGCCCTGAACCGCCCTAAACCGGCCGGGTTTTATTAAACTCGGTGACCCGGTGGGTTCTCTCAACCCGGACCGGTTTTTGCACTTTTTTTAAAAAAAAAAACAAAAAAAAACAAACGACGTCGTTTTGGATTAAAAAAAACCTAAAATAGAAACACTTCTCAAACACAGAGAAAGAGATGAGAAGAGACTCACGATAGAAACAGTCTCAGAGAGAAAGAGTCTTCATTCAAACCCTATTCTCTGGGCGTCGCCTCACTGTCGCCTCGCCGTCACCGTCGCCTCGCCTCACCTCGCCGTCGCCTCGCCTCGCGCGCACTGCAACAGTTCTCTGCGTTTTCAGTTCTCACTTCTCAGTTCTCTGCGTTTTTCAACAACAGGTAAGTAGTTGAACTTGAACTTGAAGTTCTGATCTGTTCTGTATCTTCATTCTCTGTTTAATTTCAGTAGTTTACTTTTGTAGTTGATTTAAGTTCTATTTTTCAGTAGTTTACTTTTGTGATTCTGTTGAGTTGATTTTATAAATTGTAGTTGATTTAATTTCAGTTTTGTGATTCTGTTGAGTTGTGACTCTGATTTGTGTAACTTAAACCCTGTTGATTATCCTAGGAAAATGTCTGATGCACCAAATATTTCTGCTACTCCTGCGGCTGATACACCAATGTCGCAAGAGGCTTCGACCGAAAATGCAACCTAAACGAATATTAGAGGAAAAACTGATATACGTTGGGGACATTGTAAAAGTATTCTGGAGAATGGCAAAAATGTTATGCTATGTACATACTGTGATAAAATTATCATATTAAACTCAATTTTCAAAGTCTTACACGTACGAATCGCTGCCCAAATTGATATAGTTTTTTTTTTCCTTGCCTATCTTATATTGTCTACTAGTAGTAAAGTAATAGACACCTCTGTTTTTTGTAAACTAGCTAATATCTAATACTACCTTGTTACATGCAGGCACCTGTGTTTCCATTTTCATTATAATATGCTTCATTTCAATTTCAAATGCAAATAATCAATTTTTTGACTACACGGCATCATATTTGGAAGAAAAAAAACCATCAACATGGGTGGCGGTTCCCAGCCGTACACTTGTACAACTTGGAACAATATTATTGAGTTCAATATTAATCCATATATAAATATTGTTTACCAACTTTATTATTCTCTACCACATGTACCAAGAAGGATTGGTGCGAGCGGTAACTAGCTCGGATTCCATCTCAATGTCTCATGTTCAAATTTTGAATGTGGCAAAAACTTTGTTAGAAAAAAAAAATCTAATGGATCGACAAAGTCGAATATATGTGGCAAAAACTCTGTTAGACGAAATAAGAGACTAATATGAATTTTTCCGTCTCTAAATTTTCGTAGTTATTTCTGTTTTTTTCTAGTAGTGTTGTATAATTCATTTTCATACTTACAGTATTACTCTCCTAGTTACAATAGTATTTGTACATCAGATATGGATAAACATGTATGACTTCTTATGCAACTTAATCTCAATCTAGCAACTCTAAGAATTACAACTCCTCCACAACCTAAAAATGGTAGTTTTAGTATTGAGAAAAGTGGGTTAGGGTATAAGTTTGTGTTTTGTCCTAAGTATAATCCTCCACAACCTGCTGTTTTCTAATTAAAAGAGCCTATTTCTTTCTTATATTGTTGAAGTTTTGGTAGATATAAAGTCACGAACTACTTTTTTTTTTTTATAAGTCAAAAGCTTTATTAAGGTGGCACTAGGGGTGCCTCAACCCAATTATAATGTTTCATAATCAGTTCAAGAAAGGGGTTGGATCATTGCTTCATTCTTCAAAATCTATTGTAGTGTGATCCCCCCACTCTATGAGCTATCCATCCCCAAGTTAGCCCTTTTACATGGTTAAACATTTGAGATACATTAAGTACACCCCCCTAAAAATTATTCTATTCCTATTTATCCAAATGACCCAAACAATTGCTGTCCAAAATAGAAATCTGATTCTTCCGTTCTTCTTCCTTCCCAGCAAAATCCTATGGCTGATGTGATGATCCCAAGCGCTGCTACACTCCTTCGTTACGCCTAACCATTCCAGCACCTTCGACCACAATTGCGCCGTGAATTCACAGTGGCGGAAAAGATGCGCCACATCCTCATCCTACCGAGTACAAAAAACGCAGCACAGATTATTGGGGCCCAAGAGTATTCCTCGCTGCTGCAACGATGCGCGAGTGGATAGCCTATCAATCAGCACTCTCCAACCATGAACTAGGAATTTCAATGGTGCAGCTATGCGCCAATACTGCTTCAGAATTTTAGCCTCCTGCTCGTTTAAATGTTCACTGTCGCTGCTGCTTAACAGCTTGTTGTAGGCTGACTTTGCTGTGTATTGCTTCGAGCTTGATTCCATCCAACACCACGAGTCCTCGCAATCCTTGAATGGGTTAAGTGATTTCAATAAGTCTTCTAATTCTTCAACCAAATCTGCTTCTTCTTCAGATAATTGGTGAGTCCATCTCAGCATCCAACACCATTTATTTCCTTCCCAGTAACCAAAGTCTGAAACCGTTCCATGTGGAAATTCGAACAGCGGCAGCAGCTGTGAATAAATATCCTCCAAAGGCCACGGGCTACACCACCGAAGAAAGTCACGAACTACTATTTTCATCAAATTACTCACATATATCACTGATGGAACGAAACATCCAACATATCATATAAATAAGGTAAGTTTGATGTAATATCCAAATAAATATTTAATTATTTTGGGTATTACATTATACAAAAGTCATGTAATTTTTTCTTTGACAATAAGTTATATGCTCTCGTCGGAACACAAATGCAATATAACAGTGTTCCCTCGCTAGTAATGAATAGTAATGAAACTACACCAACAATACGCAATGTTTACTCGGAAGAACTTAAAGATCGAAACATACACAAAATATTTAAAAAATTGCACTTTTGGCCCTTTATATTTGGGGTTGGTGTCACTTTGGCCCATTATCTTTTTTTTCTAGTTTTCATCCCTCATGTTTTTTGTGTGTGTCATTTTGGTCTCTGCCATTAATTTTTTCTAACGGGCGTGACACTATCAATTAACTGCTGACGTGGCGTTTTAAATGTCACTGCTTACTTAGAACTGATTTAGTGATGTGGCACATAAGACACCTGTGAACACCCAATTTTAACCGGTATTTTTTTTCACTTTTCTGAAAAAAAACACAAAAATATGTTTTTGCGTATATTCGATTCTTAATCCCTCAAAAAAGGTCGTTTTGCGCTAGTTTACTAATTTTCCGTTATTATTACTTTTTTTAGTGGTTAAACAAAATTAGAAAAATATACTAATTTAAAAAATACAAAAAACCGAAAAAAGAAGAAAGGCCCGACCCGAAAATGGCTTGCAGCTGCTGCCATTTACCCTATTTCTTGCTCATCAAGTTTGTTCACGGTTGATTGTTCCTGAAAATGGAAAGAAACTATTCACAGCATTAATGTCCTGATTTTGAGTTTTTTTAGTATAAAAAGAGAGCAAATCATACAGGACAAGGGGGACAACAACAACAAAAAATACACACACAATACGGAGAAAACAGCAAATCCTCACACAAAAAAAGAAGGAATTCGAATACAGTCAAGAGCAGATTTTCCACAGAGGAGCAGTAGCAGTTTTCGGTCCAAAGTAGCAAAAGGGAGCCTTTTTCCAGAAGCTGGAGATCTAGGTTGGTTTTTTTTTTTATTAGTTTTTCAAAAATGTAGTCTTAATCTTGTTTCACCATCATGATCAGTGTTTAAAAATAGGTTCAGTTTATAGCTTTTGTTTTTTTAGAAATACTGATAGTGTAAATATATTATTATTATTAGAAACAAATTAGTTTTTTTTATAAAGTTTCTTTTTATGTATATATAAAAAATCAAAATCGGCACTGTATATAAGTTAGGTCCAGTCACTACGCCAGAATTAGGAAAAATAGGCGCTACCTTAAGCAGCGTTTATTAAAAAGCGCTAGGTAAGGGGAAACGGTCAAAGGGATAGGCAGCGTTTATATTGAAAGCGCTGGGTATTGCTTAAAAGCGCAAGCCAATAGGTAGCGCCTATATTTGGAAGCGCTGGCTATTGCAAAAAAGCGCAAGGCCAAAGGTAGCGCTTATACTGAAGCGCTGGCTATTGCTTAAACGCGCAAGGCCAATAGGTAGCGCCTGTATTGGAAGCGCTGGCTATTGCAAAAAAGCGCAAGGCCAAAGGTAGCGCTTATATGAAGCGCTGGCTATTGCTTAAACGCGCAAGGCCAATAGGCAGCGCCTGTATTGGAAGCGCTGGCTATTGTTAAAAAGCGCTAGGCAATGGGTAGCGCTTCTTGCTAAAACGCTGCCCATTGCTCTTTTTTTTATTTCGTTATTTTCCTCTCTTCTCAACGGGTATCACGCACAGTCTCTTGCTCTCTTCTCTCTCGCGCTCACTCTCACACTCTAGCTCACCATTTTTGTTCTCACCCTCATTTTCGTGCTCACTCTCATTTTCGTTCTCACACTCATTTTCGTTCTCACCCTCCCTCGTGGCTGCTCTCATTTTCGTTTCTCCAAAGCTCATTTCTTCCCACTTTCGTTTCTCTTCCATACTTCTCCATTTTTGCAAAGGATTTCGGTTCGTACTTGGAAGCTCATTTCTTCCCCATTTTCGTTTCTCTTTCACTAAGGTTAGTATTATTACATGTTGTTCTAATTATTTTAATGGCATTGGTAACTTAGGTTAGATGATTGAAATTTAATGCTTGATAATTGGTTCTTTGAAATGGTGTTTCTAAATATGAGGGAAAATGTAGGTGTAGTGTTTGTTGAAATGTCCAAATGAAATGCTTTTTAGTTTAATGTTGCTCTAGGTTAAGGGATTTTATAAATTTGAGATATTTAGGATTGCTTGTTGTTCTAGTTATTTTAATGGCATTGAAACCTTAAGTTAGATGATTCAAACTTGATGCTTGTTGATTGGTTCTTTGAAAGGGTGAAGTGTTTCTAAACTTGAGGGGAAATGTAGGTGTAGTGTTTGTTGAAATGTCCAAATGAAATGCTTGTTAATTTAATGTTGCTCTAGGTTAAGGTATTCTTGTGTTGTATTTATAAATTTGAGATATTTAGTGAAATGCATGTTAATTGAATGTTGTTCTAGGTTAAGGGATACTTGTGATGTATTTCTAAACATGAGAAATTGAGGATTGTTGCTGAATATGTGAATTGTTGTTAGGTTTTGCGAGTTCGTTTTGTTGGAGCTTTGCATTCGCTGTTCGAGAGTTCGGTTCATTTGCTGGTGCGTGGTTCGCCTAGGTTGGAGTTCATTGTTGCTTCCACTTGTTCAGGTACTTTTGTTGTTTAAAACTAGAGTGACTATTTATTTATTTAAAACTGAAATTGCCTCTCTTATTTATTTTATGTGTTCCTTTTCTTTTAGTTGTGCTTGAAATGAAAGATTGATACCTAACTTAGTCTTGGCAACAACAATGATTCTAAAAATCAATTGCTAATAACTGTTTTGATTGAACCATGATGATTTATACTTGAAAAAGAATATAAGTTATGTGGACTTGTATATGTGTGGTGAATGAAACTAGCAAAGTAAAATCAAATATGCCTAAATATGCGAATTGTTTGTTGTTTGTCACCTATAATAGGTTTTTAAGTTCTCTTATCAGGATTTTATTATAAATAAATACTGAGAAATTATGGATAGAGAGTGGATGTCTGCCAATCGTCTGTCCAAGGAATATGCTGCTGGAGTGGATTATTTTGTGAAGTGTGCTGTTGAACGTTTAGGGACTTCTAGTAACATGAAGTGTCCTTGTTTGAGTTGTTGTTATGTAAAATCAGTTAATGCAGAGGAGTTGGCAGGACATTTAAAGGGTTACGGAATAGATCAAAGTTACACTTGTTGGACAATGCATGGTGAGGAAAGAAGTGAATCTTCAAATATGGGTAATAGTACTGAGAGATGTGCACCGGTTGACACCGAAAGACCTACATTTGAAGGGGGCGAATTTGAAGAGATGGCAAAGGCTGTTGAAGACGATCTTAATGATTGTCCTCAAATGTTTGAGAAATTGATAACGGATGCGGAGACACCGTTGTATTCAGGTTGTACTGAATTCACAAAACTATTGGCTGTGATAAAGTTGTATAACTTGAAAACTTGCCACGGATGGACGGATAAGAGCTTTACGGAATTACTCGCACTGTTGAAAGAAATGTTGCCGAAGGATAATGTGCTCCCTTCTCGGACCTATGATGCAAAACGAATGTTAGGGTCCATTGGGTTGAACTATGAGAAGATACATGCTTGTCCCAATGATTGCATTTTATTTCGGAATGAACATGCCTCGTTAAAGTCGTGTCCTAAATGTAATGCATCGCGATATAAAAAGAAAGAATCTGCTCCAGAAAAGGTGTTGTGGTATTTTCCCATAATTCCTCGATTTAGGCGCATGTACCATAGTTCAGAAGATGCAAAACACTTGACATGGCATGATGATGAAAGGATTAAAGATGGCATGCTACGACACCCGGCAGATTCTCCGCAATGGAAGAAAATTGATATTGATTATCCTGATTTCGGGTTGGATCCAAGAAACCTACGACTTGCATTGTCTGCTGATGGATTTAATCCGCACGGCATTCAGAGTAGCTCCCACAGTACATGGCCCGTGATTTTGGCGATCTATAACTTACCTCCATGGCTTTGCATGAAACGCAAATATATGATGTTGTCTTTGTTAATTTCTGGGCCCAAGCAACCGGGAAATGATATTGATGTATACTTGGCTCCGTTAATTGAAGACTTGAAGCTAATGTGGGAGACTGGAGTAGAGGTGTATGATGGGTTCAGAGAAGAAACTTTCACCCTGAGGGCTATGATTTTTGGCACAATTAATGACTTTCCAGCATACGGCAATCTATCTGGGTACAGTAACAAAGGTCAGTGTGCGTGCCCTATATGTGAAGATAACACTGATTGGATGTGGTTGGAACATGGTAGGAAGAATATCTACTGTGGTCATCGTAGGTTTTTGCCATCTACTCATTCGTATCGATTGTTGAAAAAGGCATTCAATGGGAATATCGAAACCCGTAAAGCTCCCATGGCTTTGACGGGTGAACAACTATTTGAAAAGGTGAGAGGTTTGAACATTAAATTTGGGAAGCCTTTTGCAGGAGAGCTTGCCAAACGGGGGTGGAAGAAAAAGTCTATTTTCTTTGAGTTGCCATACTGGAAGTCATTATATGTAAGGCACTTCATTGATGTGATGCATGTTGAAAAAAATGTCTTTGAAAGTGTCATCGGTACCTTGCTCAATATGCCAGGAAAGACTAAAGATACCATCAACTCGAGGTTGGACTTGCTTAGTATGGGGTTGAGACCAGAATTGGGTCCGTTAAAGAAGGGTACACGTACATATCTACCTCCGGCAGCTCATACTTTATCTAAAAAGGAGAAGACCGTGTTTTGTAAGTTTCTTCATGGAGTTAAAGTTCCAGAGGGTTACTCTTCAAATGTTATGAACCTTGTATCGATGAAAGACCTCAAGTTAAAGTCTTTAAAGTCTCATGATTGCCATGTACTAATGGAAAATTTGCTACCCATTGGTATACGTTCCATTTTGCCTAAGAAAGTACGCAAGACCCTAACCAAACTTAGTTTCTTCTTTAAGGCGATTTGTAGTAGAGTGATTGACCCTGGAAAGTTGCCATCATTGCAAAGAGAAATTACTGTCACTTTGTGTGAGCTTGAGATGTATTTCCCACCTTCGTTTTTTGACATAATGATTCATCTAATAGTTCATCTGATTAGGGAGACACAATTGTGTGGCCCATGTTACATGAGATGGATGTATCCGTTTGAGCGTTACATGAAGATATTAAAAGGTTATGTGAAAAACCGATCACGACCCGAGGGTTGTATTGTTGAGCGCTACATAGTTGAAGAAGCTATTGAGTTCTGTACCGGCTATCTATCTAGTCTTGAATATTCTGTGGGACTGCCAAGGTCTCGTCACTTAGGAAGCATTAGTAAAGGGATGTCAGGAACAAAAATAGTGATGGTATCAAGGAAAGAACTAGATGAAGCACACTTATATGTTTTGCACAATGATACTGAGGTTGATTCATATGTTTCCAAGCACATGGACATACTTAAGAGTGATCACCCATATAAGACTCAAGTTTGGTTAACAAAAGAACATAATCGGAGTTTCATAGTGTGGCTAAAAGCGCACATTGATTTCGAATTTGCTATGAATCCTTCCTCGATTTCAGAAAGATTGAGATGGTTAGCAAAAGGCCCAAATATGCAAATTTTCTCTTACACCAGCTATCTAATGAACGGGTACACGTTCTATACAAAAAACCATGATGATCAAAGTAAAATGCAAAATAGTGGGGTGACTCTTGTAGCTCAAGCTTTGCATACATCAAGTGCCAAAGACAGAAATCCCATATATGCGAATATGTCATACTTCGGGGTCATTGAACACATATGGGAATTGGATTACAACATGTTTCGGGAGCCTGTGTTCCAATGTAAGTGGGTTGACAATAATAGTGGTTTACAGATTGATGAGTCGGGGTTCATGCGGGTGAATTTCAATAAGTTAGGATATAAAGATGAGCCTTTTATTTTGGCATCCCAAGCTCAACAAGTGTTTTATGTCACTGATCCAGTTGATACAAATTGGTCCATTGTTTTATTGACAAATAAAAAATTGGTGAATGACATTGAGGATCAAGCAACCGATGATGATGGTATTGAGGACGACCCTTTCTTTGGGACGTCACTACCAATTGTAGGGGAAAGTACTCCTATAGAGGATTTTGTGTATGTTAGAAACGATCATAGTGATGGGATTACGATTCGTCAAAAAAAAAATACTAAGACGCGAATTGCAAATACAATTATATCCAAGAAAAGGAAAAGGTAATTTAGACTTACATCATATGCTTTTTATCTATTTCCAAGTAGTTATTTTACATAGTTTTCATCTTCTTGTCTATTTATTTATTTTGGATAGATAAATATAACAATAACAATGATTATGTTTTATTGCAGGTTAGATGGCGGATCATAGTGATCATCACAGTGATCATGACAGCGATCATCAGTGTGAGGTTGAAAAGTATATCAGAAGGCAGGCTCCTCGTGGAATGACGGTCAAAAAAGATATCATCAATCGAGTAAATAAAGGAAAAGGAAAAGTACCAGTAAGTTACTAATTACTAATTACTAATTAATTTATTAATTCAACACTTAGTTTTAATTGTTTGTTAACTAATTTACTAATGACATAATGTAGGTGTTGTGGAATATTAAGGGCCAGCCAATTGGGGATAATCGCGCAGATTTGGTTACCTTCCTCGGTAGTAAGGTAAAACAAATGATACCAATTACAATCAGTACTTGGAGTGAGAAAAGTGCTGTTTTGGGGAAACACAAAGAGGAGTTTTGGTTAACAATACAGGTATATAATTTTACATCTCTTTAGTAATCTTATTTAATAAATTTGTAACTATATATATTTATATCATTTTTATTGAATATGTGTATGCAGAAATATTTTGATGTGGATGAGTCTCGAAAAGACTGGTGTATGAAGGAAGCTGGAAAGCTACATCGGAATTTCAGGGGTAGTTTAAAAAAAAAATGGTTGTTTGATAATAGTGGAAACCTCAGATGGAAGCCTCCAGCGCCATATAGTGGATTTATTACGGAGGAGGATTGGGTTACATTTGTTAGGAGACGCACCGAAGATAAAGATTTCATGGTTAGTACTATAATCTATTAAGTTATAACTTAAAATATAGTTGACAATTATATATTATACATTAATGTATACTTATGTCTCTAAATAGGAACTATGCCAAGCGAATCGAGAGAGAGCTTCTGGTTGTGAGTACCCTTATAGAGGCGGTGCTAGTGGATATCAAGTTTTTGAAGAGAGATTGGTAAGACACAATAAGCTTGATTTCTCTTTGTTTAATAAATCTTTTGATTTATAATTTCTTAACATTTGGTAAATTTAAATATAGTTGGAGGAGAGTGGGAAAGATCCTACTAAAGAAAGCATTGAGCGACATTTTTTGTGGGTAGCAGCCAGACAAAAGGATGGAGAGGTTGTGGATCCCAAAACTAAGGAGGTGACCGACAGAATTGTAAGTATTTCCAAAATTCGAATATTGTTTTGAAACTTTTATGATATTTAAAATGTATAATAATTTTATTTATTATACTTTTGTTTGTGAATCAGGAAACCATATCAGAGTCTGTGTCACAGGGGGAGATCACTGATTGCTCTGAAAAGGAAATCCTGACTCGTGCCTTGGAAAAGGAAGAATACCCAGGTCGTACAAGGGGTTGTGGATTTGGCGTTAATCCATCCAACTACCTTGGGTCAAAGAAGAGAACTTATGAGGAGCATCATGATTGTAAACAAAGTAGAGAGTTGCGGGTATTGTATGAAGGTCTAAGGTCTGAACTTAGTCAAATCAAATTGCACTATGGGTTGGTTTCGCCTGCAGTACCATCCCCTGCCACAGATAGCGCACGAGATAGTTGCACCATGGCGTCAACTAAGGTATTAATTTTTTTTTTGAGGATAAATAAGAAATTAATTATTAAACTCTCTTTCTTCTACGCAATGTATTTATTAATTTTTGTTTATAATTGATTTAGGACAACAATGAGTGTGAGTGTGAATTGTATATCTCAAACTCACACCAAATGGTTGCAATAGGCTTCACATGTGACCAATTGGGAACTTTGATGCACAATTTACCCATACCTCCAAATCATGTTAGAGTCAGAGTTGATTGTGCAATTGTGGGGGACTGCATTTTGCCTGCTCCAATACCCAGTATAGATTTACTAACTGTGCAAGATGCAGTTGGTACATTTGTGGCATGGCCAGCACACCTTATTGTTGTAAGTGACAATATATTTGTAACTAACTAATTATTTTATTTTGTCATTTATTGTGTGCTAGCTAACAAATTATTTGATTTATATATAGGTACGCCAAAATGCAAAATCTAGGGGCAAAAGTGTTAGCAAGGCAATATCTACTAGCAAGAAAGTGTCTCGGTCCGGCCGTTCAACACAAGTTTCTCAGCCTGCCCCTCAAAAAGTGACTCGGCACTCTCCTCCTCCAATAGTGACTCAGCCCTCTCCTCCTCCAACAGTGACTCAGCCCGCCCCTCCTCGAAAAGTGACTCGGTCCACCCTTGCTCCAAAAGTGACTCAGCCCGCCCCTCCAAAAGTGTGTCAGCCCTCCGCCTCTTCCATTGATGATTCTAGGATTATTTTGTATACCGAAATGCATGCACAATTCAAGATGGATGATGAAACCCCGCTTGTATTGGAGATGGATGACAACATTTTTGGAAATCCCGATCAACTATTGATAATCCCAAAACAGGATATTAATGATTTATGTCAGATGAATTGGGCAACCAGTGTTTGTATTAGAGCATATATCAGGTACGTATGTAATTTATTATTTAACATCATTGAGTTTATTTTATTATATTGTTAAGTTAATTTATATATACATATACCTCTAATTGTAGGTGCTTGTATCATAACATTTTGGTCCCTTCGGAGCGGACACAGAGATATGTGTTCTTGTGTCCGGATAGTACACACCTCCGTAATGTCAGGGAGGATCTGTCTAATTATAACGTCCTTGTGGAACAAAACAAGACAGATGTTACAAATTATATCACTCGACGCTTATCGGATGCTCAACATAGAGGCGTCGATACCATGTTTTTGGCACCGTGTCTCGTAGGGTGAGAGATTTAATTTATTAATTCTTATATAACATGCATTTTTTAAATACTAGTCAATTACTTATTCAAAGTTTTATTTTGTAGGGATCATTGGATTTTGCTTGCAATAAATCCTAAGACAGATACGGTGTACTACATTGATTCTGTGCATGGTCATTTCAACACCCACCCAGACTTGGTTGACATATTTAATAGGTGTGTGTATTTCGATCACTCTGCATATTTATTTGTTTTAGTTGTTAACTATATGTATTTTTAATAATATAGTTATATCCAATTGTGTTCAGTTGTTTGAAGGAATATTGGGGATTGGAACAATCACAGACAAAATGGGTGCCAATAGTGGTAAGTTTGTAATCAATCTTCTCATATATTTATTTACATTATTGTTGTCAAAAAAATGTATGAAATTAAATTTAACAATTAACTAATCTTTTGTTTTGTAGTGTCCGAAACAACCAAATAACAATGATTGTGGGTATTACGTAATGAGATTTATGAAGGAAATTATTACCCACAATCAAATGGTTATCCCCAGACAGGTATCTTTACAGAACTCTTTTTTATTTTGGTTTAACCATATATTTCAATTCTAATTTTATTTAATTATATAATTTCAGTATTTTCCCGATTGTCGGTGGAAGACATACTCTACTGCACAGATTGATGAGCTTAGAGGAGAGTGGTGCCGTTATGTCTCGCAATTCTTTTGATTTTAGATAGATTGTAATCTTGTAAATTGTTAGAGTTTTATTTGGATACATGCATATGAATTGGTTCATGCATATGTAAGTTGCTAACTTGTTTTAATTTAGATACATATTGTAAGTAGCTTGCTAGTTTTGGATACATGCATATGAATTAGTTCATGCATATGTTAGCTGCTAACTTGTTTTAATTTAGATACATATTGTAAGTATCTGGCTAGTTTTGGATACATATTGGTAGAGAGTTTGATTTGGATACATATTAATTTGTTAATATTGTAAGTTGCTAAGTTTTGGATACATATAATAACTTGTTAGCTAGTTTGTTTTGGTTTGTGATCATATTGGTGCATTGGGATATATAGCTAGTTTATATATATATATATATATATATATATATATATATATATATATATATATATATATATATATGTTGTTAGTATATAATGGATTGGATTGGTATTAATTGGCTGTATATGACCAGGAAATTATCAAATATAAAAAGGAAAGTACAAAAAAACAAGAAAAAAAGGAAAAAAAAAAATTAAACAATGGGCAGCGTTTGGTGGGAGAAGCGCTGCCCATTCACCTAGCGCGTATAGCAATGGGCAGCGCTTGGTAAAGGGAAGCGCTGCCCATTGCTAAATGTGCTAGGTGAATGAGCAGCGCTTGGTGGGGGAAGCGCTGCTCATTCACCAGCAATGGGCAGCGCTTTCCTTTACCAAGCGCTGCCCATTGCTATACGCGCTAGGTGAATGGGCAGCGCTTCTCCCACCAAGCGCTGCTCATTCACCTTGCGCGTTTAGAAATGGGCAGCGCTTCCCCTTACCAAACGCTGCCCATTTCTAAACGCGCAAGGTGAATGAGCAGCGCTTCTCCCTTCAAACGCTGCCTATGGCTATTAATGAGCAGCGCTTCTCAAACGCTGCCCATTTTTGGGGAGGAATCACCAGCGCCAAATTTAGCAGCGCCCAGAAACGCTGCCCATGGCTAAAAAAAAACGCTGCCCATCCCCAAATCTGTTGTAGTGAGTAGTTGAGATCAGGAAAACAAAACCAGGATTTTGAACTTGATATAGGTTCAGTCAAAAAATTGAGGTTTAGTAAATCTGTTCTAAAAAAAAATATAGCAATTATTTTGAAATAGTTTGTTAACTAAAAAATTTAGATCTTTAGAGTTTTATTTTAGAGAATAGGGAAGAGAGTAAGAAATCAAAAAAAAAAAACAAGAGAGGCAGTAGAGGAAAGAATGAGAGGAGAAGAAAAAAAAGGGAATAAAAAAATCAGAACTTACACGAATTCCGACCACCACAGACGGTGGCCGTTCACCGGAGCTGTCACTGTCGCCGTCACGAACCACCGGAGTTGTCGCCGTCAACAACACCCCTCCGTGAACCCTCCTTGTTCGCACGTCTCTCTCTCTTTTTCCATAATCTTCTCTTACCCTCTCTCTCCGGAAATCACTCTCTCTCTCTCTCATGGTGGAGAAGATTTTTGCTCTCTCTCTCTCTCTCTGTTAAGTGTGTAAGGCGCTGGGAGTGTAGGGATTTAGGGTTCCCTTCTAAAACAATGCATATATACCACCTTATTGTTACTTTTTCTATTTTTTTATTTTTAGTCCAGATTGCTATTCCCACTCCATGCTTTAGTTCATACAACCCCTTGCGCCAAAACCCACGTGAACTGACTGCCCTGTTAGTGGCACCCCCATAAATTAATAAAACAACACCCATTCTGTTAATTACACTCCTATTTTACTATTGCCCCCTTTTCCTTTTTTTTATTATTATTTCTTTCAAAAAACAATTTCTTACCAAAAAAATCTATAAAAAAAATGGTTTTGATTGAGGTGTACACCATTTTTCAGGAAGAACTACGTGACTTTTGAGTTCCTCATTGCACTAGAGGATACGTAGGAGCGGGGCTTCCCCGTCAAGTCAAAAATTAAATTTTCTAAATTAGTCTTTATTATCTTCTACTATTAAATATTATTTTTTTGGGTAAACAAATAATTCATAATTTATTTGCACAATCGAATTTAAGGTAACCGTCTTAGAACGGATGTAGTGGAATTAGGTTTTCGCCCTTCACTTTGCATAATCGACTCCCGAATCCAACCTAGTTTTCGCAGACCAATAATCCTAAAGTTGGGTTTTTCTCAATTTTTCCTATTTAATAAATTGGGTGGCGGCTCCCAAAAATAACAAATTTTGAGCCATCTACGTCGGGGCCCCGATCACAACAGATGGCGACTCCGCTGGGGACACGTGAGAGTCAAGCCTATTTAATTTGTTTGTGCAATATGTTTTTATGCTATTATTTGTTGTATATGAACCCTAGGGTAGAAGACTTAATTTGAATATTGTTGTCTGGTTGTTTTGCAGGTACCTTTCCTCATTATTTTTATTTTTAGGGTTTGAGGTTTGTATGCTTCCTTCACACACTACACATTTCCGACAAAACACACATTGAGAGTTGGGCTTACACCGGAACCTAGAAAGGAACACATAGGTTAGACCGAGGATAGGTAGTGGAGGTCATCTGGGATGTACATCCTTGGGGCTTCCATGAAATCCTCATCTAGAGTACGATTCTTCTATGCGGGTATTCATGCTTTGGGTGTACACCCTCGTGTGTTTGTCCTCTAGAAGAGTACTTGGCTCTAGAGACCTTAAACCTCAATAGGTTAGAACAGCCAGCTTGTGAGTACCCATGATAGTAGACCCTAGATCTTAAGGCCCGATAGCATGGGTTGAGCAAATTAGGTCACAAAGGAAGCTACTCTACCTCTTACTTTACTCTTCATAAAAAAATCATTTTTCCATCAACGTTTTTTATTTCAAAAATTATTCAAAAAATCTCTTCACATGCATCTTTTCATTTTTATTTCTGCATAAAAATAACACAAAAAACAACATAAAGATTACATTGCAATGCATAAAAATTATTAAAAAAAAAAGATCATATTGCATCTCGTGCATAAAAACCATAAAAAAAGCATGTTGCATTTGTAGTAAAAAAATAGTGCATTGAAAAATATAAATTCATCATTTGCAGTTTTCTTTGCATGAGTTCTTAGAAAAAATATATATCTCTGCATATATTGTGCATTTTCATTGCATTATCATTCATCATAAATTACATATGTTGCATTATACCATGTATCATTCAAAAGTATAATTCATTTTTCTTGGCATGAGTACTTAAAAAAAATTGTTTATGCATGTAGTGTGCATTTTCATTGCATTGTCATAAATTTCACCACATTTCATTTTTTTTCTCTGTGCATAAACGTAAAATTTTTTTTTATCAATCCTCGTAGCATATTCCCTTCAAATGGGGCAAAAAAAAAACAAAAACTGCATTGCATTTCTTGCATAATTAAAAACATTACATCTTAGGATGAATATGCTTGCATACATACCATACCATGCATTCCATGACACCTTGTTTGTTTTGATCCATTCTCATGTAGCATAAAATTTTTCTTTCAAGAAATAAATAAAAATGGAAGTTTTGAAGTCATTGAGTTATGTTGACAAGAATAAAGAAAAGTTAAAATTTTTGTGCTTACGTGAATATAGATGCCAATCAAGCTTAGACTCAAGGAATTGGATCGTTCTCTTGAAAGTTGTTGAGAAATCACTAGACGGTTAGAGAAGTAATGTGAGAAAATGTTTCACGGGGCACAACACATGGGCATTTTGGGAAAATAGAAAAAAGGAGGAGACATAAGGTTGACAATAAGTTCTTGAAAAAAAAGCTTAAAGCGAGGAAAAGAAGGGGAAAAGATGATTGTCATTAGCACTTGTTTAATCATGTTGTACGAAGTCAAATAAGTTTGAAACTAAGTTAACTTTGTTGAAGCTTTATACTAATGAATTTTCATAGATTTAAAAAACCCATTTTTGTCCTTTCTCACTCTCTTCCCTTAAAAACTGACCCCTTCAAATGCTTGCCTTAAGTGATAATTCTCAAAGCCCTTTTGGTTGCGTCATTCCAGGATGAACTAGTGAACAAATATCAGATTTTGAAAGTCTATTTCCCAAAAAAACAAAAAAAAAGAAACAAAAAAAGAAAGAATAAAAAGCAAAAGAAAGAGAGAGCAAAGAATTTGTCAAAAGAGTGAATGTTTTTTCGAAATTAAAATTTTGAAAATGAGGAATCATGATTCAAAATGAAGAGTGGCCATTTTTTTTCCTTCTCTATCCCAAACAAAAACGAAGTATCGTATCCATTGATGTCCCTTTTGAGCCTGTAGTTCCCTTTTCATTAAACCCCGGACAAGGATCGACACTACGTTAGAATTGAGTGCATTTAGATTATCATATAATTTCCAAAGATAGAAAATTGATGACACACAAATCAGGAGCACTGGAGGAAAAGAAAAAAAGCGAGGTTGGAAAAAAAAAACAAATGATTGTGAAGGGTGAAAAAAATAAAGAGAGAATCAGCCATATATCAGGTAGATGTGAAGGCTGAAATGAGAGGAGAAAAAAAAAAGTGAAAAAAAGGAAAAAAGGAGAAATGAAGGAATCAAATGGTGTTGTCATCAAAACACATAGAAAGCTGAATGCACTAAAGATCCTTGATCCATTTAACCCCTAAAACCTTTCTTTGAGCTTTCTAATCACTTTTCTTCCATAAAACATTTCTTTGAAGCCTTCTAATAATTTTTCTTTCATAACCCATAAACCTTAGCCGTAAAACATTGTTCTTCCATAGCCCATAATCCATACACATAAAACATTTCTTTGAGCCTTATAATCAATTTTTCTTCCATAACCCATAACCCGTAGCCACATTACAAGCCTCTAAAAGTCCACTCTGATTGAAGAATGATTGTTTTCATTTTCATAATATTAGTTTTGAAATAAATCATTTAAACTTTTCTTTGCTCTAAAAAAAAATGAAAAAAAGAATAAGGCCCGCTAGACTGAAAACCTGTAAAGGCAGTCTAGGCAAAAATTAGGGTTTTAAAAAAATAAAATGAAATAATAAAATAAAAATACAATGTCCGCTAGACTGAAAACCTGCAAAGGCAGTTTAGGCAAAATTTAGGGTACAAAAGGGAAATGAGACTTACAATGATCATTTGAGTAGTTCACAAGATTTCTCCTATGCCAAACATGAGTATACATTGTGGCAAATTTTGTGGAAAATAAGCTTGAGTCTCAATAAATCCCACACTAAGCAACAATTTTATAAGATTCTCCAGTAGTTAAGAGTTTCTTGCTATTGTACTATTCTCTCAAGGCAGTGTCTTTCACTGGCTAAGGGAAAAATCTTACAAGACCATTCATGAGTCAAAATTTCTTTCTACACCAGTGTCGTTTTATCTTGAAGAGCGTCTATTGCCACACAGAGCCAAAAATTTGCAAGACCCATCAGAGTCAAACCGGTATAGTACGCTAATGCATCCTACTCTTGGGGCGAATCCTATTTACCAATACTGGGGCAGAAATATTTTCGTGACCCTTGATGAATCAGATTTTGCTTGCTACACATAGTAGTATTCTCTCCGTGGTAAAACCTTTCATCAATTCCCAACCTGTTTTCAGCAAGTCACCTACCTTAAGAAATGTCCAATCGGAGTTATCATATACCTTTTTTCCTATCATCTTGTGTCACATTTGTCATCCCTAATGCTTTCACCTAAAAATGAAAAAAAAATCCCCCTCACTTCAAACCTTCAAAAACCAAAAATCCAAAAACAAAAAACCAAGAAAACGCAGGAAAGTCCATCTTGTCATTACCTTTGAGTCCATGCATGCTCATTAAGTAAGGTTTCAAAAATAGTCAACTTGGAATCAATGATAGGATTTTGAGAGCTAATGACGATCTATAAAAAAAAAAGAGAATATCAAACTTGAAGGTGTTTTGCTTTGAAGAAAGAGAAGTGATCATAAAAGAAAGGAGATCTTAGAAAGCTAGCAAGGATGAAGACAACCTTCCATCTGAGGACGAGCTTGATTGATTTCAAATGAAGCATGCACAAAAACAAATGTTTTCAGTGAACCTAACTTCTATGACACGTCCATCTCAATTTCAACTCAAGGCTCATGCATAACTCATACATCTCATGTCATAGCACTATGACACGTCCATCTCAATTTCAACTCAAGGCTCATGCATAACTCATACATTTCATGTTATAGCACTATGACACGTCTATCTCAATTTCAACTCAAGGCTCATGCATAATTCGTACATCTCATGTCATAGCATACATGCATTTCATGTCAAAGTATGCATTCTACTTCATGAATAGAAGCATGCGAAAATAATCAAAAAAGAAAAGGAATCGTCCAAAACAATGCATCCATTGCATTTTATTTCATGCTACCGGTGACGCCCTGGCATTGTCTTTTAGTTTTGTGCTACCGGTGACGCTCTGGCACTGCATGCTACCGGTTCTGCCCCGGCATTGCACATTTATTTTCATGCTACCGGTGACGCCCTGACATTGTCTTTTAGTTTTGTGCTACCGGTGACGCCCTGGCACTGCATGCTACCGGTTCCGCCCTGACATTGCACCTTTATTTTTATGCTACTGGTGTCGCTCTAGCACTGCATGCTACCGGTTCCGCCCTGACATTGCACCTTTATTTTTATGCTACCGGTGACGCCCTGGCATTGTCTTTTAGTTTTGTGCTACCGTCTTAGAACGGATGTACTAGGGGTGTAGTGGAATTAGGTTTTCGCCCTTCCCTTTCCATAATCGACTCCCGAATCCAACCTAGTTTTCGCAGACCAATAATCCTAAAGTTAGGTTTTTCTCAATTTTTCCTATTTAATAAATTGGGTGGCAACTCCCAAAAATAACAAATTTTGAGCATCTACGTCGGGCCCCGGTCACGACAACACCAAATTGAAACTTAAAAAGAACATAAGGGACCAAATTGAAACTGAAAAATAAAATTAATAAAAACAAAAAAACACATTCATCTTCTTCCTCCAAACACCAACTCCATCTTCATCTTTTCCAGCGAGCCACCACCACCAAAAATCAATAACTCTTCCAATTTTAATCCGTAACCTCTCTCCCTCAAACCCAAAACCCCCTAATTTCTCAAACTTAATCCCTAACCCCAAAACCCTCACTCTTAATCGTCGCTCTGTTACTTTCTCCCACTGGATTTGATTCCAGAATTTACACACAGATTGTTTGTGAGGTTGGCTAGGAATTGAAATATACGATTTCTGAGACGAGGAGGGCAATGTTAACATCAATAAATACGGACTGCAACGTGATTTAAATAAAAAATAATTAATTAATCAATAAAAAGTATGCATCTTCATAAGCAGGCAAGCAGCTCAATGATGATTGGGTTAGATCTCGCATTTTTTTGGCCCAAAAATAAGAAGAAGAGACTTTCATTGTGAACAAATCATTCAAAAATTGGGGGTTTGGGGTTAGGGATTAAGTTTGAGAAATTGGGGGGTTTTGGGTTTGAGGGGGGAGATGTTAGCGATTAAGAGTAGAAGAGTTATTGATTTTTGGTGGTGGTGGTGGCTCGCCGGAGAAGATGAAGATGGAGGTGGTGTTTGGAGGAAGAAAATGAACGTGTTTTTGTTTTTGTTAATTTTATTTTTCAGTTTCAATTTGATCTCCTATGTTCTTTTTAAGTTTCAATTTGGTGACACGTCAGGAGTTAACTGCCAGCCTCGCGTTCGTTAAAAAATTAACGGCAGGGACCAAAATGACACACACAAAATAGATGTTTAACAGTAAACTATTTATGAACTTAATGTTTTTCGAATGAGAGAAAAGTTGGAGAGAGAAATGAAAACGTTGAGAGAAGGAAATGGAAAAAGCAAGAAAAATTAATGTGGTGAGAGAATGCAAAAAGTAAATTTTTTATAGAATTTACAATAATGACCTTAAAACGGTGAGGTGTAAAAATTCAGTGTCCATTTTTCTAATTAAAAGAGCCTACTTCTTTCTCTTTCTTATATTGTTGTTGAACTTTTAGTAGATATAAAGTCAAGATCTTCATATTTTCATCAAATTAATCTTAATTACCATAAAAACAAGTAAAACGAAAAAATAATCAATAATAAATCATAAGATAGATATTTCTTAGATTTTTATTTCAAATGCGAAAAATGACACAAAATTACATCTATACCATATTTTTCGCACCTACTTTCATATATTTGGAAGATTGTTTATTCCAAGGAAAACAATCAGAATATGCATTTTTTGGACTACAATTTACACAGCCACCATTCGTCGAGATATTCCAAGAAAGTGTGGTGCAATATGCATCCCGATCGCCTTCGAAAACGTCTAAATAATGAAGAACTACTTCCCCTTGCCATGTAAAGCTGCAAAAGAATAATGTTGACAACCAGATGTTTGGATTAAATGAAAATTGGTATGATTTTCTTGGCAAGATCGTATGGAATCCAAGATCGTCATTCTTAGATTTGCAATGTAAGGTCAGATTTTTTGGAGAAATATTATTGGTAATTTCAACTAATCTTTCATTGAACTTTTTAGCCTTACTAGCCTCGAATGCAAGTATGATTACCAGAAGTGATATTGATATCACCTTGGAGGTAATCTTGTTTATAGGAGCCATAGAAGATTGATGCAAAGTGTCTGTAAAGGCAAACATCCGTTTGATTTTATAGAACATTTTCTTTCCAGCTTATTCAATAGTGTTTTGACTAATTGATTTTTAATTAATGATTTGTAATCACTTTTGTTTGAACCTTATCTAATACTATCTCTGGTCCCTATTATAAGAATATTTTGCAGTTTTAGGTTCATTGTAAAACTAATGTGTCTGACTTATATTATAAATCAAATACATTAGTTTTTCAATGAACCTAAAATTGTAAAATCTTCTTATACATCAGTAACTTTTAATTATCACTTTTTTGACTTTATCATTAATGTTTTTTGAATACAATAAAAAATATAATGGTGCTTAATTAGGGGTTATTTTTCTATATATGCAAATTTTAAATAAAGACAATCAATTTAATTTCTTGTTTCTAATGCATAATAAATATATTTTTAAATATTATATAGAACTAAAATCATTGACCTGTGTGCGCTTAAAGTATGCAACCAAATTGATGTAGATAGTTTTTATTTAGCAAGTTAATAGTAGCATAATGCCCACATGTGAAGAACTCAAGAACTCGAAGATATTGTCAAGTTTTTCTGTGATTTTTAATTCAAAGTAATCTCTATATATATATATATATAACATTTAAGAATGAATTTCATTTATAACTTTTCCATGTGTCATCTCTTAAGCATTTTGGCAATTAATATCCTTTTGTAATTAATGTTTTTTAGAAATTTTTGTGATTAATGCTCCAAATATAATTAATGTTGCATCTTTTAATATCCTAAGCATTTAATAATTTATCTTTTCATATTAATTTATTTATATCCTAAGCATTTGATTTATTTTAATAATTACATTTAAAATTTTAATATTAATTAATGTTAAATCTTTATTGCTAATAAATTTTTTAGCATAATAATAATTCGGTACAATCACACAGATTAAAGAAAACACAAGGAAAAACACAATTTTTCAATATAGAACATATCTATAGACTATAATAGTATATAGAAAACAACATATCACATGATGTGCGCATGTGCTCATAAAAATAATAATAAACCTCTTTGTATTTCAAAATTTAAAATCTGCAAAAGTATAAAGATTAATGCCTAATTATAAATGTTTCAAAAAATGGCTAACTATAAATATATATGACTATCTGAACGTTGAAATATAGTAACCATTATTTTACAAATTGTCAACAAAATAAATGTCAAAATTTAATCAGCCTATCTCCAAATTCAAAATATAGTAATAGTTATTTTACAAATTGTAATAATAGCCATTTTATGCTTTGATATAAAAATAGATGACAATCATATCTTCTTATTTCCATTTGCACTTTATAAAATGTCTGTATTCCCCAACTGCTAGAAATATCAGAAAATCAACTTTCAATCAAGTATAAAAATATTAATAAACCTATTTGTATTTCGAAATTTAAAATCTGCAAAAGAATAAAGATTAATGGCTAATGTGCGCATGTGCTCATAAAAATATTAATAAACCTATTTGTATTTCAAAAATTAAAATCTGCAAAAGAATAAAGATTAAAGGCTAATTATAAATGTGTTAGCTTGCATTTTCGACACACTCAATTAAATGCAGTCAATGAAGTTGACTTGTTATTTATGAGATTTTGAGTTATAAAGAGTTTAATTTCGACTTAGAGAAAGTTATACTAAAGGAAGTTTCGACATTAAACTTGGCGAAGTCGAAGAAGCTGAAGGCGGTGATCTCCACAAGAAGGAGTTTTGAAGACTGATAATGAAGTGGAATCAAACAACCGCTGTCGAAGGGTTGTGGCAGTTATATTTTTAAATATTCTGTACAGTTATTTTCTATTTGTATAAATAGTAGTTTTTCATAGGAAAAAGGGGTCACAAAACGCATATACTGAATTCTCATACTCCAACTTCCAAGTCAGAGAGAAAAGCGAGTTGCAGAACAATGTATGCACTTGTGCACCAATTTCTGTTCATTTAATGCAATTTAATTCTGTTTTCTTAAGTTTTCTTGCATTTTACTTGTTTTTCGTACATTCTGCCCAGAATTGTATCTTTCTAAGATAACTTCGACAGTTTCGACATCTTCGAAATTGACAGTTATCTTCATCTTTTTCATTAAAACCGTATAGACAATCAAGAACACTCAATAATTTCTGGAAAATCAATGCACAATATGTCTTAAGATTTACTAGTTGATCTTGCAAGTAACAAATTTTAAACTAGCGGTTGTTTACCAAAAATCACGGTAAACAAATTGGCACGCCCAGTGGGACAGTTTGTGCTAAGTTTCAAAACATTTTGAAACAATTTTGTTCGTTGAAATTTTACTGAGTTTGTTCTTAAATAAAAAAAAAACTTATGATTTATTCTTTGTGTGCATTTAAGAAGTGGCAGAAGTGTGCCAGAAATGGTTCGCCCTGTTTTGAATCCTGTATCTAATGCACAAAGTTCACAAGAACAAACGTCAGTTAGTGACGCTAACGCTGCAAATGTCATGGGAGTAACTGCTTCTATGCCATCTTCAACGACAGTAGGGGTAATTGCCCCTGTGTCTATGTCAACCACTACAACGTTGACACAATCTAGTACGATGGCCTCTGTGCCACCAACAATAGGGCTTCCGACAAGCCCTCCAATGGTTAATCCCTGCATTCCACAATTTACGTTGCCTATGATCAATAGAGATTACCCATATGGTATGCCAACAAATGGTTCGGCATTTCCTTCTCTTCAAAGTTCACCAGAGAGAGTGTATAGTCGAAACGCTCAACCCGCGCTAACCACATCGTCTTTGTTAGCACTAAGGCAACAAATGGATGATAGCAATCACGACATGGTTAATTTGCTGACACAACAAATAGGTACTGTGTTTAATCCTTTGATTCAAAACACAAATAATAGTTACCAAATGTTAGCAACACAAATGGGGAGGATTGCTGATTTCTTCGGCACTCCACCATTGCATAACCAACAAGATCTTCAGAATCATAATGTCAGGCCTGTCGAAAACCCTTTAGAATGGCCTAACAATGGGATTCCCTTAAATCAGAGACAACCACCTGTTGTCGAACAGCCTGTGCAAAGGGAACCTGAAGTGATCTCTGATGTGGTGTTGGTCAATAGAAACCAAAATGCTAATGAAGTAGTCAGGCAAGTCCAACAGAATAATTTTGGAGCCCAAAATAATTTAACCAATCTTGTCGAAACTATTATAGCCTAGAATGGTCTCAATTTATGTCTACATAGGCCTAATTTTGTGTCAGCATTGTCAGAGTATGTCTTACAAACTGAACTCCCCAGGGGATGGAAAATCCCTAAATTCACAAAATTCGCTGGGGAAACTAGCGAATCTACTGTCGAACATGTTGCCCGTTATCTAATAGAGGCAGGAGACATAGAACACAATGAGAATTTAAGGATGAAATATTTCCCAAATTCTCTAACTAAGAATGCTTTCACTTGGTTCACCACTTTGCCCCTGCATTCTATTTTCAATTGGGGTCAGTTGGAGAAGGCATTCCATGAACAATTCTATATGGGTCAATCTAAGATTAGTCTTAAGGAATTGGCTAGTGTTCGACGTAAAGTGGCAGAGTCTATTGATGACTACTTGAATAGATTCAGACTCCTCAAAGCAAGGTGCTTTACTCAAGTGCCTGAGCATGAGTTAAAAAGAAATTAGATACTCTACACTTAAGAGATATGGCACAATTGGCCGATAGGGTTCGACAAGCCGAAAGGCTTAAAGCTGAAAAAACTAGAACTAATCGTTTCCATAAAAAAGAAAAAGTGGCATATGTTGATACTAACGACAGTGACCAAGAATTCGACATAGCCTATGAGGATGTTGAAGAAAGTGAGGTCAATGCTGCAGAATTAAAACCTGGGCCTCCTTATACATGCAAAGTGTTAAGGCCATCAGATGGGTAAAATCCTGTCGAACCTAAAAATGATAAGTTTGTTGCAAAAACGTATACCTTTGATGTTACTACATGTGATGAGATTTTTGATCTCTTAGTTGCTGATGGTCAAATTATAGTGCCTAAGGGCCTGAAAACACCACCATTAGAACAACGAAAGAAAATAGGTTTTTGCAAGTTTCATAACTTCTAAGCCATAACACTTCTCGTTGTGTTCTTTTCATAGACCTAGTCCAAAAGGCTCTTAACGAAGGCAGGCTGAAATTCGGTGGAAAATCGAAGCCTCCAATGCAGATTGATACTGATCCTCTTCCTGCAATGGATGCAATGTATGCTGAACCTGTCGAAATTATGGTTATTGAAGCCACTACTGAAAACACTGCTGGAAATGTCAACTTAAAAAGGGCTACTGAAGTCCCAGAGGTGAGTGTCGAAATGGTCACTGAAGACCAATACAATGAGAAAATGAAGGTTGCTTTCCCTAAAGCAGAAGAGGAGTTAATTGATTTCCTCAACCGCTGCAAGATAAGCAACACTGAGGTGATGCTTTGCCCAAGATGCAGTTCTGTTTTCGACAAGAATGCGGCGAAAAGCCTTGAAGGCTTCAAGCCTCAATTGAAGTGGAAAGGCAAATGGGTTGATAACAGGCCAAAGTTCAGCTTCAACAAAAGAGGTATACCATACAAGGTTGTGCCTCCAACGAAGAATTCCCAGAGAGATTTTGTCAAGTCCTTTGTCCCATCATCAAGATCGCCTGTCGAGAAATGAGTGTACTCTGGTGGCAAGAACTGTGGATACAAACCTGAATACACAACGATGGCCAAAGGAAGTACAAGTGCTGCTGGCCAAAATAAGGCGTATGAATCCAACCAGTATGCCTACAACAACAACAACAAAGGGGAAAAACCCTATGACTAGGACACAGTGGCGAAGGTACCAACGCCAAAAGAGGGTTGATGCCTCAAAGAATGCTGCAGACAAAGGCAAAGGTAAGCAAGTGCTTGTCGAAATGGCTAGAAAGCCAGCAACAAAAAGAATATTTCCATCTTTGTCAACTGTCAAAGAAGGTCTTAATTTAGAAGACGAAGAAATGGAATCTAACTTCTCAGACTCTGAACCAGATTTCGACGTTTTGTGTAATGTCGTTTCAATTCTACCAGTTGAATACGATGTGATTTCAGAAGTGAACGAAGTCGAAGAAGACTTTGAAGAAGACATGGCTATTCACAAGCTAGTTTGCTATTATGTTATGAACAATGGCTGTGTCGAAGAACAACACGCTATGTTTGAAAGGCCAGATGGGGGAATGAAGACTCATCTCAAACCTCTGTTCATTCAAGCGAAGGTCAACAATGTAGGGGTAAACAAAGTTCTGGTCGATGGTGGCGCAGCAGTTAATTTGATGCCACAGCATTTGCTGAAAAAGATTGGCAAATCTGATACAGATTTGAGGCCACACAATGTAGTACTTACCAACTACGAAGGTAAATCTGGCCATTCTCTTGGGGCCATTGAATTGGAACTGGTTGTTGGAAGCGTGAAAAGATCAACGCTGTTCCTAGTTATTCCTTCCAAGGCAAACTACAATTTGTTGCTTGGCAGGGAATGGATACATGGAGTGGGGGAAGTGCCGTCAACCATTCACCAGAGACTAACCATTTGGAGAGAAGATGGATTAGTAGAAAATGTTGAAGGTGATCAGAGTTACTTCATGGCAGAAGTAAACAACATAACTAAGAAGACCTTCGACAAGCAACTGGCGAATATTGCGCCATGCTTACCTTTTGAACTTGGATATGTTCACCAAGATAATGCCTTTTCCTCAGTCAAACTTCACTCAACTCATGGATTTATTTGGGAGAGGGAGATTATAGGTGAGGTAAACTACCCAGAAAGTACACTTCCACCAACTGGGTGGGAGTTCGTAGATATTTAAATATGTCTAATCCCACTGCTTGGGAAAGAATTACGGCCTATGTGGCCGAGAATAAGCAAAATGCGGCTTTAGAAGCCGAAAGGCATCAGAAAATGGTTGCCAAAACCAGTGAAAACAATGATAAAGAAAATATGGTCGAAGACCAAAGGCTTGACTGTGTCTATGATGATGAGCCTTTAGGTTTTGAAAAAGACCCAATGGGTTCAACCAAGAAGATACAAGCACAAGATCCCTTGGAAGAGATTGACTTGGGAGATGGCTCTGTAAAAAGGCCAACGTATATAAGTGCTAAGATTGATAAAAACTTGAAGGTTCGAACAATTGAACTATTGAAGGAATTCAAAGATTGTTTCGCGTGGGATTACAACGAAATGCCTGGATTGAGTCGAGAGATGGTGGAGTTGAAGCTGCCAATTCGACCAGATAAGAAACCAGTGAAACAAACGCCAAGGAGATTTGCACCACAGATCATGTCGAAGATCAAAGAGGAGATCGAAAGGCTGTTCAGAAACAAGTTCATCATAATTGCAAGGTATGTAGATTGGTTAGCTAATATAGTTCCTGTTATTAAGAAAAATGGGACTCTTAGAGTCTGTATAGATTTTAGAGACTTGAACAATGCTACACCTAAGGATCAATATCCAATGCCAGTGGCAGAAATGCTGGTTGATTCAGCAGCAGGATTTGATTATTTGAGTATGCTTGATGGGTATTCTAGGTATAATCAAATCTTCATTGCTGAAGAAGATGTGTCGAAAACAGCGTTTCGATGCCCAGGGGCCTTAGGCGTTTATGAATGAGTAGTAATGCCTTTCGGCCTAAAAAATGCTGGTGCTACATACCAAGGAGCAATGAATTCTATGTTTCATGATTTTATATAAAACTTTATGCAAGTTTACATAGATGACATTGTTGTTAAATCTTCATCAGAAAGTGGTCATCTAGACCACCTTCGACAATCATTCGAAAGGATGAGAAAATATGGATTGAAAATGAATCCACTTAAATGTGCCTTCTGTGTACGTGTAGGTGACTTCTTAGGATTTGTTGTCCAAAAAAAGGCATCGAAATTAATCAAAACAAGATAAAAGCAATCTTAGAAGCGAAAGCTCCTTCGACCAAGAAAGAACTTCAGTCTCTGTTAGGAAAGATCAACTTTCTTAGAAGGTTCATTTCAAACCTAAGTGGCAAGACTCAAGCATTTTCGCCATTACTTCGACTGAAGAAAGAAGATGTGTTCAGATGGGATCCAGAACACCAGAAAGCTTTCGACGAGATCAAGTCTTATTTGATAAAACCACCTATTTTACTACCTCCTATTAGATATAAGGTGATGAAATTGTACATAGCAGCATCAGAACTGACTATAGGTAGTATGTTAGCACAAGAGGATGAAAATGGTGTCGAAAGAGCCATTTATTACCTCAGTAGGGTTTTAAACGATGCTGAAACAAGGTACCATCCAATTGAGAAATTGTGCCTTTGTTTGTATTTCTCATGTACAATATTAAAGCAATATATAAAGCCAGGTGATGTTTATGTGTATTCGCATTTTGATATTATTAAACATATGCTGTCGAAGCCAATTTTACATAGTCGAATTGGCAAATGGGCTTTAGCGCTTTCTGAATATTCATTAACGTATCAACCATTAAAGGCAATTAAAGGCCAAGTGGTTGCTGATTTTATTGTTGACCACTCATTGGTCGAAGCAACACAAAATTTTGTTAATGTTCAACCTTGGAAGTTGTATTTCGACGGATCCAGCCATAAAAATGGAACTGGCATTGGGATTTTAATAGTTTCCCCAACAAAAATCCCAACGAAGTCAAATACAGAATCAAAGAATTTTTGCTCCAATAACGAGGCTAAATACGAAGCCTTAATAGCAGGACTTGAGATCTTGCAAGAACTGGGGGCAAAAGACGTCGAAATAAAAGGCGATTCAGAGTTAGTTGTGAAGCAATTAACTAAAGAATATAAGTGCATTAAAGAAAATCTAATAGCTTACTTTGTGATTGCCAATGCTTTATTAAAACAGTTCAATAGTGTTGACATTAAACATGTGCCTCGAATAGATAACCAACAAGCAAATGATTTGGCACAAATTGCTTCAGGCTATAAAGTTTCTAAAGAGAAACTAGAAGAGCTAATAGAAATTAAAGACAAATTAATTTCGACAGATCCCTCTATGGCTGAAATGTCAATGCCAAAACTTGGGGGGGGGGGGGGGGGGGGGGGGGGGGGGCAGAGGTGTCGAATTTGGAAAATTTTAAAATTTCTGAAATTGAAGTTTTTGCCATTGACAATATGTCGAATGATGATTGGCGAAGGCAAATTGTCGAATACTTGGAAAATCCAACAGGAGTAACTGGTAGGAAAACCAAGTACAGAGCCTTGAGCTCTATGATCATTGGAAATGAGTTGTTCAAAAAGACTCCTGAAGGAGTTCTGCTTAAGTGTCTTAGTGAAAGTGAGACATATTTAGCAATTTCCAATACTCATAGTGGGACTTGTGGATCTCATCAAGCAGGTCACAAGATGAAATGGCTTTTATTTCGACAAGGTGTATATTGGCCAACTATGTTAAAAGATTGCATAGATTTTGTCAAAGGTTGTCAAGAATGTCAAAAACATGCAGGAATTCAGCATGTACCTGCAAGTGAACTACATTCAATAGTAAAACCATGGCCATTTAGAGGTTGGGCTTTGGATTTGATTGGCGAAATCAGACCAACTTCGTCGAAAGGCCATCGTTTTATATTGGTCGGAATAGACTACTTCACCAAGTGGGTGGAAGCTATTCCCTTGTCTAATGTGGATTAAGAAGCAGTTATTAATTTCATTCAAAACCATATCTTGTATAGGTTTGGAATTCCAGAAACCATTACTACAGACCAAGGTACAGTTTTTATTGGTCGAAAAATGGTAGAGTTTGCCTCTGAAACTGGATTCAAGTTATTAACTTCGACTCCATATTACGCACAAGCCAATGGTCAAGTGGAAGCAGCAAATAAGATCATCATTAATTTGATTAAAAAGCACATTGGGCAAAAGCCTAAAAATTGGCATAAGACACTTGACCAAGTGTTGTGGGCTTGTCGAAATTCTCCTAGGGAGTCAATCAATACTACTCCTTTTAGGCTTACATTTGGACATGATGCAGTTTTGCCAGTCAAAATTTGTTTACAATCAGCCAGAATTCAAAGACAATTTGAAATCCCATCAGATCATTACTGGAATATGATGTTAGATGAGTTTGTTGATTTAGACGAAGAAAGACTAATTGCATTAAATGTCCTTATAAGGAAAAAAGAAAGAGTGGCTAAAGCTTACAACAAAAAGGTTAAGTCGAAAACTTTTGCCTTGGGAGACTTAGTTTGGAAAGTTATATTGCCTATGGACAAAAAAGATAGAGTCTTAGGCAAATGGTCACCAAATTGGGAAGGACCATTTCGAATCTTGCAAGTATATACTAACGGTGCCTACGAAGTCGAAGAATTAGGTCCTGATAGTCGATTTTTGCAGATAAATGGCAAGTATTTGAAAAAATATAAGCCAATATTGCAAGAAGTTAAAATAACGCAAGACTAGAGAATAAAGAGAATCCAAATATGGCATTGTAAAATTTAAAAGTGCCAAAATATTGTCAAAACATAGAGCAAATTACAAAGATTTGGAAACAAAGAAAGCTAAAATCTAAAGTTCAAGATTGGCCTTTAGCCTCTCAAAAACAGCCTTGGCGTGCTCCAATCTTGTAACAGTGAGGGCTTCGTCTTCGACCAATCTCTGAACTTTTGCCTCATGTTGGTTGTGTTTCTCTAGATGTTCGATTGCCAGGGCTGCCTCCGCATTAATAACAGGTTCCAAAGACTCTAGAGTTTTCTTGCGAAGTGAAGTCTTCTTCTTTTCTTTTGCTTTGATCTTCAAATCCAAGCTCTTGATTTGCTCTTGATATTTCGAAATGGCTTTATCACAATCAGCCATTTCTTGGGCACTGCTTGCTGCTTGAGTTTCCAGAGAAGAGATTTTGGCGTTTGAGGCTTCGACTGCAGCCCATTCTTCTTGTTGGAGTTTGGCCTCGCGCTCTTTGTTTCCAGCATCATCCTTTTTCTTTTGGAGATGCCTTGCAATTTGTTCCAGAAGAGGTTCAATTCGATAAGGAAACCAATGAGAGATTTGCTAGATGTCGAGTTGTTGAGTTTGCGCAGCAAGGCTTTGATCTCAAAAGCAGTTATGTGATTTTGTTCCATGGTTTGAAACAAATCCACTTCAAGAACCTTAGCCCGAAATTCCTGAATGAGATCTTCTTTCGAACTCTCAGATATTCCGCCAACAGAGTTGGTCGAAGAGCTCTGCCTTTTCTCAGATGAAGCCCCCTTGTTACTTAGCATCAATTTTAAGGCCTCGAGAGGGTTCTTGCTTTTTAGCTCTGTCAATTCGTCTTGACTTAAGGTGTTGCTAGTCGAAGGCACTACCTTAGAAGAACCATTGTCTTTTGGAGATTCATCGACATGCTCTGAGTTGCCTTGAGATTCCTCTCTATCAAACTCAATAGCTTCATCATCATCTTTTTCCTCTTCGTCATCTTCATCTTGATTTTCTTCCTCTTCTTCTTTGTCACTTGGATTGGGAGTTGGGAGTAGAGCGTCTTTTTCGATTTCGACACCAGCAGTGTGATCACCTTCGTTCATCTCATCATCTTTCTGCTCTTGATTATGGTCAGGAACTTCTTTCTCAAGTTCATTCTTATCAAAAGAAGGCTCATTGATTATCAAATCATTTATTTGTTGGTGAAGGGCCTCTTCTGTTATGTTGATGGGGCTGTCTTGAGTTTCTTGTTCCTCGACCACTTTCTCAGTTATTGGCTCGATAGAAGGAGAGAGAGTCGAAGTTGGCGTTGGTTGTTTCTGTTAAGGCTCGACATTGTTGGCATCGTTTCCCTGTTACAGTAGATTGATGAGTATTTTGTCACATTGAATCAAAACGACTAAGGGAAAGATAAAAAAAACTTGTCATTTACCTTTGAAGCAGTTTCTCCAATGCGAGAACCTGCACTTTCAGGTTTCTTAGGTGCTACCTTTGAAGCAGTTTCTCCAATGCGAGAACCTGCACTTTCAGGTTTCTTAGGTGCTTTCACTTTCTTCTTTAAAGGCTTTTCTAGGCTTGTTTGAGCTTTATCTTTATGTGCCTACTTACCTTGTCCTCGTTGTTCGACAGGAGCTTGTTTGGAAGGAGCTTTTAGAGCCTCTTGAGAATGTTTTCTTTTCTTTTCCCTTTCAACTTGGACTTTGGGAACATCAGTTTGATTAGGGCTGTTTGTTGGGTTGTCAGACTGAAAATTCGACACTCATGTTAGCATAAGCAAGGAAAGGAAACTCAAATAATATTAAAAAAGCAAAGAGGTAAGAAGTTCGACCTCTGAATCATCACTCACAGTTAGCGTATCAGTTTTCTTCAATTTTTTAGAAGGAACATCAGTAGTGGAACTACTTTCCCTTTTGCGACTCTACAAAACAAAGACTAGTCAGGTGTCGAATTTAAGGTTTGAACATAGAGGAAAATATTGCAAAGGTACTCACCTCTTGTTTCTTTGTTTGCTGGAGTTTGCTTTGCTTTGAAGAAGTGCTGGTTTCCTTCTTCGACACCTTTTTGGGTGATTTTGTTGCCCCAGCAGCAGAAGTTGTTGGAATAGGAACAACTACAGACATTCGACAAACATGTAAGTAAGTTCATACATGAAAAGAGAAATCAAATTTTTTTCTAAGAGTCTTATACATCACCTGTGTCGACGAGGGATGTGATTCGAACATGCTGAATGTCCAAATGGAGATCACCTCTAAACGTGTATATGTTATGCTTAGTCGGAGTTACTTTCTGGGCTGTCTTAGTTATAATATAGTTCTGTAACGCCATAGTCGAACCACACACAAACCATTCAGGAATTGGTGGTCGAAATGCCAAGGCCAGTTTACTGGTTGGCAAAGGCGGAAACTTAATTTTATGTTTCAAAGCAAAATCAAATTTGTTTGTTACATAAGGTGGAAAATGCATTGTCGGAATTTTTTCAATAATTTTTTGCTTTAAAACTTTAGCAGCTCCAAAAACAGTTCGACTAAGACAATTTGGATCATATACAGTTTCGAAGTAATTTTGAAAGGCTTGAATTTCTTGAATATGCATACCTTGACTCTTGTCTTTCTTATTCTACGAAGGAGGAAAAGCAGAAATTAGGTTGGATAACAACGTAGATTCTTCGACATCAGCAGACTTAGATGTGTAATAATCTCTCCACCACTTAAAGAATTCCTTGGTACAGGCAAATGATGGTTCAAACTTTAAAGGATTGAAAGTGGGAACATTCTGAGTAGCTTTGTCGAGACGTTTCCAGAAGTCTCTTTCATTGTTGGGATGCCTTAAGTCCTTTTTGATTTTATAAAAAGGAGCAGGTCAAAGTTGGCATAACCCAAATTGCCTTGCCACCAAATTTGGTTGGTATCCTGCCATTCCAAATTGAGCCTTGCCTTTTCCAGTTGAGATTTTGGTCGCAGAAAGTTTGGAGTTAGGTAAGCCTGCCAGATTTGGTTAATTTCCTCCTCATCTTCGATAGAGGCTGCTGGGAATTCCATTGTGAACCAATTTGGTCCACGAGTTCTATGAATGAATGGCGCCATTGAAGGCGTGAAAGTATCACAGTTCAAAAACATAGTGAAAGCAGCGGAGAACAGGTCTTCTGTTGACTGACCTATTTCCCTAGGCTTTAACACAGCAAGCCTCATACCTTCAACCCTTCTGTGTTCGACCATTTCAGCATGGTCATTGGGGCAATATAATTGTAATCTCGACTCAAAAGTGGCAAGAAGCCACAATTGAAACAGCCAAATAGGGTCTGAGACCAGTAGTGAGATTTGAGGTTTAAGTTCTTTCAAGTCAAAAGACCCATGTCCTAAAGCTTCATAGAGAGATCCTAAAATGAGTTTGCTGAGGCATATGTTTCGACCTTCATGGAGCTGAATGGCCAAGTTAACATACATCTTAGCCACCTGAAGTGACGAAGAGCAGAAGATATAGAGGGAAAGCCACAGAGTAAGGAAGGCAATGTGTTCTATGTCGGAAACTTCCTCGTTATCAGTTATATGCTGATCTTCAATGTACCCAGAAAATGTGGCACGTTTGAAGTCGAACTGATAGTTGTTGTTGGTGTTGTTGGGATTGAAAACTTCCACTGTTGGCTTAAGACCAGTGATGGCAGCTACATCCAGCAAGGTGGGAGTGAGCATGCCACATTTTAGATGCAGACTGTTGGTGGTGAGTTCCCAAAAATGTAGTGCTGCGATAAGCATAGGGCTTTGATACTTAGGGCCATACCTCGACAGCTGAATAAGGTCATAAATCCCTTGGGATTTCCCGAACTCGCCCTTCTTCGACTCGATTTTGTCGAGCCATTTGGTGTAGAGCTCATTCTCTGCCTGGGGTGAAGACCTAAAGACCCTATTAGGGGTATTCATAAACCCCATTTTGTAGGGTCCCTTTTGGAAAATTCTAGGGCTATATTTATAGTAGCTGGGAAAATTTTCTTGAAGTTTTGGTGTATCTTCATGTGATTCAGGGAGAGGCCCAAGAAAAGCATGTTTGTGAGGTTCAGAGGAAGGAATCAATACCCGTGACTTCCAGATTTGAGCGCGAGCTAGATCAAGTTCAGCAACAAAATTTTTCCTTCCAGAAGCGTGAGAGCTTGAAGCAGAAGCCATTATTTCAAGTTTGAAGGTTTTAGTAGTTCTCGTAAAAACCAGAGCAAGCTTGGAGAGTTAATGGAGTTTAATCAATTTTTTTTTTGATCTGTTGGGGCTTGTTCGCGTGAGGAAGATGAAGAAGATTGAGAAAAAATCGCAATGTCAGAAGTTCAAGAGAGTTAAAAAGTGGAATGAAGAAGGAGTAGCGCCTTTTATAGTTGCTGAATATATATAAAAAAAAAGGGGGCTATAAACGTTTGGGTTTTGCATTTTTAGGGAGTGGCCCACTAGCAATCATGGCCTGACAGTTATGGAGAAGTGGATTTTGTGGGGAGTTCCAAGGCAAACGTGGCCCACTAACTCTGAAAAGTTGGCGCAATAAAGTGGTTTTGCTTTTGAAAAAACATCCTTTCAATTCTAAGCAATGATGATAATGACGTCAGCAGAGTTGATATAAAATTGTTGAGTAAGATTTCAAAAACCTCATTTTCTCTCTTCATTCCAAATTCGGTCGAAAAGGACATTTTTGGGGGGCAATTTGTTAGCCTGCACTTTCGACACACTCAATTAAATGCAATCAATGAAGTTGACTTGTTATTTATGAGATTTTGAGTTATAAAGAGTTTAATTTCGACTTAGAGAAAGTTATACTAAAGGAAGTTTCGACATTAAACTTGGCGAAGTCGAAGAAGCTGAAGGCGGTGATCTCGACAAGAAGGAGTTTTGAAGAATGATAATGAAGTGGAATCAAACAACCGCTGTCGAAGGGTTGTGGCAATTATATTTTTAAATATTCTGTACAGTTATTTTCTATTTGTATAAATAGTAGTTTTTCATAGGAAAAAGGGGTCACAAAACGCATATACTGAATTCTCATACTCCAACTTCCAAGTCAGAGAGAAAAGCGAGTTGCAGAACAATGTATGCACTTGTGCACCAATTTCTGTTTATTTAATGCAATTTAATTCTGTTTTCTTAAGTTTTCTTGCATTTTACTAGTTTTTCGTACATACTGCCCAGAATTGTATCTTTCTGAGATAACTTCGATAGTTTCGACATCTTCGAAATTGACAGTTATCTTTATCTTTTTCATTAAAACCGTAAAGACAATCAAGAACACTCAATAATTTCTGGAAAATCAATGCACAATAAGTCTTAAGATTTACAAGTTGATCTTGCAAGTAACAAATTTTAAACTAGCAGTTGTTTACCAAAAATCACGGTAAACAAAATGTTTCAAAAAATGGCTAATTATAAATATGACTATCTGAACGTTGAAATACAGTAACCATTATTTTACAAATTGTCAACAAAATAAATGTCAAAATTTAATCAGCCTATTTCCAAATTCAAAATGTAGTAATAGTTATTTTACAAATTTTAATAATAGTCATTTTATGCTTATTTCCATTTGCACCTATAAAATGTATGTATTCCCCAACTGCTAGAAAATAGTTGACAATCATATCTTCTTTGATATAAAAGTTGTTTTCAATTTCTTATTACACCCATTTATTTGGAGTATTCTTGGCCTCTTTGCTTCCTATGATTAAAGTGAAGATCTATAATGTCTACTTTCTTGACTATAGCAAGTAAGGAAGTAAACTATCTTGGTAAAAAGGAAAAAGAAAATAGGATTTCATAATAGAACTGGGGGACTCGAGGCCTCTCCGATTGAGAGAATAAATCTGTGATTCAACATGATTGGTCTCATCCCAGTTTTTTAGAGTTGGGTCAGATAGGCAATCAACATGATTGGATGTGATAAGATAGTAGCCAATTTCATTTTTCAAAGAAGACAATGGAGGAAAACAAAGGAAATATCTTAAGTCCCACATCGAAATACCAAAACTTACATTTCAGATTACACCCTAGTATTTCTAAACAATAGAAATATCAAAACTTACATTTCAGATTACATCACAGTATAAAATTTCCTGCTTAGATATACATCATTGCAAGAATAGCCGAAACGATACATAACTTAAATATTAATTCAAGTCATATCGTCGATTACAGAGACAACATAGGGATCATAAACAAAGATGAAAGAACTAGTGATAGGCCGCAAGTGCACGGTTCTATCGCGTAGTAAAAATATCGATCCCACAGAGACTTTGTAATTACCGATTTTGTTTTCGATTGTGATTAGCTAAAAGAATGATTTGTAGAAGAGATTTTTGATTAATTGAAATTCAGGAATAAAAGACGCCTTGGGATCATGGTTAGATCACAATGATGGAAATAAACAACCCTTTAACTATTCTCTATCTTATTTTGAAATTGTTTTGAGGACAAGGTATTCTTTTGGTGTAATTCAAGCTTCCTCTCGGAATGCAAGAACGTGTCTCGAAACAATGATCAAACCTATTCTCATGGTTGATCATCGCAGAGACCCATTAAGCACAACCTTATTGTCCCAAAGCTAGCAATGCTATTCTCATGCTTTGCTTTGCCTTGTCTAATTCCATTTGTTCCAATATCAAACTTCACCTCTCGGTACTTCGTTTGATATTTGTTTAATAGAAATTTAGTTTGATGGAATTAGATTAAAATCAAGTTTTAAATAAGATAGAGTTTAGTCTTGGATTTGTTTAGGGACCCATCATTGGATTGTGTCCCACAATCCCAAGACTAAAGAAGTCTACTCACTCATGATCATAGTAGACAAGGGAGTAGAAGAGAATGACATAAAGGTAAATGACATAAAAATAAATAACAGAATGTAAATGACAAGAATGTAAAGAAAGCAATATTATAGAGAGCTGAAATGTAAAGTGCTGAAATGTAAAAGAACTGAAATGTAAAAGTGCTAGAAGATAAATGGCAGAAAAATAAAGAACAAGAAAGTAAAACAAAACAAGTAAACAAGAACTAAAATGAGAGCAAAAACTTAGATAAACTTTGAGTGTAAATTTCAAGTATGCAAAGGTGCGATTACAACTGAAATAAGGTCCTATTTATAGGCTAGGATCAGTAGACAAGCTGATCAATTCGCATCAAATACAATAAAGTCCATAAAGAGAGAAAGAAAACAGTTTTGAAACTGTTTTCTGGGTCCTGAAGAGTTGCACGGTCCGTGCAACATTGGCACGGGTCGTGCTAAGTGAGAAAACAAGCGAAACTGGAGATTTTAAGGTCTGCACGGGTCGTGCAACATTAGCACGGGTCGTGCAATGTTTCAGGTGCACATTAAAACTGACTTTTCAGCAACCAATTTGAACAGCACGGATCGTGCTGCTTCTGCACGGGGCGTGCAACATTTCTGGCTAAAATTCCTTGGCTTTTCGGTTGAGCACGAGTTGTGGCACGGTCCATGCTATATTCCTTGTATCTTGGCACTATTTTTCTCCTTGTTTTGCACTATTCTTCCTTGCTTTGCACCTTCTTTTATTCTCTTCTGATTCTTGGCCTATTCTTCATGCAATGTTCATTCTTTCTTCAATTGTAATCCCTGAAAATAAAACTAATACTTGTAGTAAAATGGTTCAATAATGGAACTAAATTCCCACAATATTTATTCAAATTAAACATTAAAAACACTCTATTTTTGGACTTATCAAACTCCCCCATGCTTGAATCTTTGCTTGTCCTCAAGCAATAACAATCAAAATCAGCAGCACAAATTAGTAGAAGAAATTTTTCATTAAAGTTCAATCAAATTTTATTTTTGAAAGGCTTTGTTCTCAGGGTACACTTATCATACTTCTCTATGCTTTTCATGAATTTTTCAACCCAACAGCTACTCCAAGTGGGTGTGTACACTCATAGGTCCGGTCCAGTCCAGTCACCAACATAGTCACAAAAATTTCGCTTTTGCCTTACTTAGAAATAGTCTTCCTAGATTGTGCTTCACTTGATTACAAAGATAAAACAAATTTGACAATTGATCCACATTTGGTGGTCAGGGCACACTTGAGATTTTTCAGTTGCTTCACTTTTTGAATTTTCTAATCAGCCGGAACAACCTAGTTTAGATATATTACCCTGACTTCAGGGTATACTTTTGATTTTTCAGCTGTTCCGCTTTTTTGAAATTTCTACTTAGCAAAAACAACCTAGTATATGTATATTACCCTGACCAACTTGCTTAATTTCTATTTTTCTTTGTTGTATCAAGTTTAGCACAATTGTTGGCTGACTAAAACAAGCTCAGCTTTGACTAGCTTTTGAACTATTTGGCTTCCTTTCAAGACCTAGAGTTTTAAGTGCAAAAACAGATGTGGGTTTAGAAAACAATTCAAGCAAAAAGTTGTGCTTACATGCGCAAATTCATCATAGAACTCAGCCCTTATATTTTTATTTTTATTTTTATTTTTTTTCTCTTTTTTTTTTCTACTACTAATAAGTGCTGCACTATAACATTTATCAAAAAAAACACAGCAGCGATTCAAAACATGGAAAAGAAATTCAGTCTCAACACTACAAGAAAATAAAATAACAGAAATTTAAATGACAGAAATTAAACAACCAAGGGTAAAGTACCCCCCTATGCTTGGACCAGACATTGTCCTCAATGATATAAAATTAAAAACACATGAGAGGGGTAAAGAAAGCTCACATTGACTAGCATTTGTAGCTTTTCTTCTTATTCCAGCAAAATAAAACAAAAGTAAACCTGTGGGTTGCCTCCCACGCAGCGCTCTTTTAACGTCATTAGCTTGACGCTTGTCTTTCAATACCTCAACCTGGATCTTTTTTCGCAAGAGGTGCTGATTTTTCTCCAACTAAGGCTTCAATGCCCAAGTTTTTAATGGGAGGGTTTTCATCCAACAATTTGTCATCAGTTTGAGTTTTCTCAGCCACATTTTCATTCTTGCTTTTTATGAAACCTGTTTTCATCCCATCATTTGAATATGGCTCCAAAATGCATTCTTCCACACAATGGTCTATTATATCAACCCTGCAACAAGAATCCTCAAGAGAAGGGCTTTTCATAAGGTTAGCAAAATCAAACTCAATTTTCTCCTTACCCACATTAAGAGAAAGTTTACCATTTTTAACATCAATGATGGCCCCAGCTGTAGCAAGGAAAGGTCTCCCCAAGAGAATTGGAACTTGGGAGTCCTCTTCCATTTCCATCACCACAAAATCAGCCGGTATATACAATTGTCCTACCTTGATAGGAACATCCTCTAAAATTCCAACCGGGTATTTGATGGAACGGTCTGCTAATTGCAATGACATCTTTGTGGGTTTGAGTTCACCTACGCCTAGTCTTTTAAAAATGGATAGAGGCATTAGACTCACACTAGCTCCTAGATCACACATGGCTCTCTCAATACTCTCACTCCCAATCACACATGGAATGGAAAAACTTCCAGGATCTTTGAGCTTAGGAGGCAATTTATTTTGTATGATAGCACTACATTCTTCCGTCAAAGCTATTGTCTCATTGTCATCTATTTTTCTCTTTTTAGACAAAATCTCTTTCAAAAATTTAGCATAAGATGGCATTTGAGACAAAGCTTCAGTGAAAGGAATGTTTATGTAGAGCTTTTTCAAAAGATCCACGAATTTTTTAAATTGCTCCTCAACTTTGGATTTGGCCAATCTTTGGGGGAAGGGTATGGGTGGTTTGTATGGTGGTGGAGAGACATAAGGTTTTTCTTTCTCTTCTTCTACCACCTCACTTTGTTCATTTTCTTTCTCACTCACATTTTTCTCATTGGTGCCCTTTGGTTCCTCTAATTGTTTTCCACTCCTAAGGGTGACAGCATTTATTTGGGCTTTAGGATTTGGTTCTGGCTGTCCAGGGAAGTTGCCGGTGGTTCTAGAGGATGAAGCGACTTGTTGAGCCACTTGAGTGATTTGATTTTCAAGCATTTTGTTGTGTGTGGCTATGGAATCAACCTTTGATGTTAACTTGATAAGAGTATCATTCAAAAAAGAAGTTTGATTTTTGAACTCTTCATTTTGCTTAGTTTGAGTTAACACAAAGTTTTCCAACATAATTTCCAAGTTGGATTTTTGAGGACTTTTTGAAAATTTTGAAAACCGGGTGGTGTTCTAGCCGCTGGTTGAAAAGAGGGGTTGGATGGAGGATTCTTATAGGAAAAATTTGGATGATTCCTCCATCCGGAATTATAAGTGTTTGAAAAAGGATCCCCCTTTTGAGCATTAGATTGCTCAATAACATTAACAGACATCCCTAGTTGGCATTCAACACCAGTGTGGCCAACAACACCACAAATTTCACAGGGTGGTACAGAAGGAGTAGAAGGTGAAATAGCATTTACACTCAGCTTATCAAATTTAGCAAACAATGCATCTACCTTAGAAGCTAAATGATCAAGAGTAGAGACTTCATACTTACCTGGCTCTTTCTTTGATGGAGGTGTAGTAGTGATGGCTCTCTCACCTGTCCACTGGTAGTGATTTTGAGCCATGTCTTCAATCAGTGCATAAGCCTCTTCAATGTTCTTGTTCATTAGAGCTCCACCCGCAGCAGCATCCACGGTCATTTTTGTAGTGTAAAGCAAACCATTATAGAAAGTGTGTATGATCAACCACTTCTCTAGTCCATGATGGGGGCATAGCCTTAGCATTTCTTTGAAACGCTCCAAAGCATCATAAAGAGATTCCCCATCATTTTGAGTGAATCGTGTGATTTGATTCCTCAATTGAGCAGTTTTGCTTGGGGGAAAGAATCTACAAAGGAATGCTTGCCTTAGTTGATCCCAAGTTGTGACAGATTCATTAGGTAATGAGTGAAACCAAGCTCTAGCTCTGTCCCTCAATGAGAAAGGGAAAAGTTTTAGCCTTATAGCTTCTGGAGTCACTCCATTTAATTTTAGAGTGCCACAATATTCAAGAAAAATAGAGAGATGAAGATTTGGGTCATCAGTAGCATTACCAGAGAATTGGTTCTGCTGGACCATAGAGAGCAAAGAAGGTTTAAGCTCAAAATTGTTTGCATCAATATTAGGATGCACAATAACTGCATGTGGCTCAGCCGTAGAAGGCGTAGCATACTCTTTAAGAGTACGATTTGGATTAGCAGCCATTTCTTCGTTATTGCGCAGTTCTCTCCTTCTTTGGTGTAAGAATCTTTCAATCTCAGGAATTGGTTGAACAATATCTTCGAGATTTCGGACTCTTTGCATTCAAGAATGAGAGAATCCAAAAGAAAAGTAACAAAATAAAAGAAAATAGAAATTTTCAGTCTAACCGGTACCAAAAGGTTGATTAATATCACTACTCCCCGGCAACGGCGCCAAAAACTTGATAGGCCGCAAGTGCACGGTTCTATCGCGTAGTAAAAATATCGATCCCACAGAGACTTTGTAATTACCGATTTTGTTTTCGATTGTGATTAGCTAAAAGAATGATTTGTAGAAGAGATTTTTGATTAATTGAAATTCAGGAATAAAAGACGCCTTGGGATCATGGTTAGATCACAATGATGGAAATAAACAACCCTTTAACTATTCTCTATCTTATTTTGAAATTGTTTTGAGGACAAGGTATTCTTTTGGTGTAATTCAAGCTTCCTCTCGGAATGCAAGAACGTGTCTCGAAACAATGATCAAACCTATTCTCATGGTTGATCATCGCAGAGACCCATTAAGCACAACCTTATTGTCCCAAAGCTAGCAATGCTATTCTCATGCTTTGCTTTGCCTTGTCTAATTCCATTTGTTCCAATATCAAACTTCACCTCTCGGTACTTCGTTTGATATTTGTTTAATAGAAATTTAGTTTGATGGAATTAGATTAAAATCAAGTTTTAAATAAGATAGAGTTTAGTCTTGGATTTGTTTAGGGACCCATCATTGGATTGTGTCCCACAATCCCAAGACTAAAGAAGTCTACTCACTCATGATCATAGTAGACAAGGGAGTAGAAGAGAATGACATAAAGGTAAATGACATAAAAATAAATAACAGAATGTAAATGACAAGAATGTAAAGAAAGCAATATTATAGAGAGCTGAAATGTAAAGTGCTGAAATGTAAAAGAACTGAAATGTAAAAGTGCTAGAAGATAAATGGCAGAAAAATAAAGAACAAGAAAGTAAAACAAAACAAGTAAACAAGAACTAAAATGAGAGCAAAAACTTAGATAAACTTTGAGTGTAAATTTCAAGTATGCAAAGGTGCGATTACAACTGAAATAAGGTCCTATTTATAGGCTAGGATCAGTAGACAAGCTGATCAATTCGCATCAAATACAATAAAGTCCATAAAGAGAGAAAGAAAACAGTTTTGAAACTGTTTTCTGGGTCCTGAAGAGTTGCACGGTCCGTGCAACATTGGCACGGGTCGTGCTAAGTGAGAAAACAAGCGAAACTGGAGATTTTAAGGTCTGCACGGGTCGTGCAACATTAGCACGGGTCGTGCAATGTTTCAGGTGCACTTTAAAACTGACTTTTCAGCAACCAATTTGAACAGCACGGATCGTGCTGCTTCTGCACGGGGCGTGCAACATTTCTGGCTAAAATTCCTTGGCTTTTCGGTTGAGCACGAGTTGTGGCACGGTCCATGCTATATTCCTTGTATCTTGGCACTATTTTTCTCCTTGTTTTGCACTATTCTTCCTTGCTTTGCACCTTCTTTTATTCTCTTCTGATTCTTGGCCTATTCTTCATGCAATGTTCATTCTTTCTTCAATTGTAATCCCTGAAAATAAAACTAATACTTGTAGTAAAATGGTTCAATAATGGAACTAAATTCCCACAATATTTATTCAAATTAAACATTAAAAACACTCTATTTTTGGACTTATCAACTAGTCTTCAATCTTCACATCGAGCATGTCGCCTATCCATGGCTTTTAACTTTCCTCGTGCGCTGGTTTTCTGTAAAAACAACAATAAATGATAGGGTGAAATAAACATATCTTAGTGAGTTTTACCGCGACCCCTAACCACTCTCGGTTCAATTATAAAAACCGTAACCATGGTAGTTTAATTTACAAACCACTTACATTTTAACAAATAACACAACACCGGCTGCCATCAATTGCTAATCTCATTGTATAATTGTGCTAATCAGTTAATCTTAGTTTTCGTAATTTAATTTATAAACTACTTGCATTTTATTTATCGAAACACCGACTGCCATCAATTGCTAATCTCGGTGAATCGTGCAACAACATTAGCACAACATCGGCCGCCATCAATTGCTTACTCCCGATGAACCCCCGCTAGTACTTTCCCTAACGGATACTGGGCCTAGGTTAGGGGCTCATGACCTTCCCCGCCTAGTATGCTATTCAATGGGTCGTCACCCAAACTCGATATAATTTATATATACACCCGCATTGGGACGCCTTCTAAATATTCGATATAATCTATATATCATTGTCCATAAACCAGTTTAGATGAATAAATAATCATCCCATGTCAATTACACAATGCCAACTAGAACTTATAGTTTCTCATCAAAAAAAAACTAGAACTTATAGTCCCTTTTGTTTTTGAAGACACATGTACTCTCTTGTATACTAAATTCGGTTTTTCGAAATGTTTATAATTTCAAAACCTCTCATCAAAACCATCTTGAACATGTTTAAAATCATGTTATCATCATTCACAAATCATCACAATTAGTTAGAAAGAAGATTAGAGGAAGTTTGGAATCGAAAGGAGCGATGAAACGAAATCTAGGCAACCGAGGGCAATTTCGTTCGTTTGTTTCGGTTCACTTCTCCTATCGCGTCCAATCCGTAATCTAATCCATTTCCAACTTAACAACAAGAATATCACACAATATTCCAGGCAATCCAGTCCAATCAATATTAATCAACATACAAAACATCGAGTAATTCGTTCCAAGATTTTTAGTGACGAAATTAACATTTCACAAATAGCATAGGTGCAGAGTGTTCTGCAGAAGTACATCTGCTTCGGTCAATTAATTAAAATAGAAAATGACATCAGATTCATACAAATGACCACTCATTAGAAAGATATTTGAAGTTAGTTTCTGAATATAATTTTTATTTTTCAAAATCAGCATCCAGTTAGTACAGTTTTCGAAAATACCACACCAAGGTACAGAGATTAGACAGAACTTCTTGGTCAACTTGTAATCAAATTTTCACCCTCATTTCTTAATGAAATTTAGTGAAATCAGTGTCTATTTAGTAAGAAATTAAGTCCAGTTTTCAATGAAACAAAAACCAACTCAAAATGACATATGTACCAAAAGTTACGAGCAAATTACCAAAGGTACTGCTATACGGGTTTAACAGTAATTTATTAAAGTTTACGGTTTTCGACTCAAAATCTTCGAAACGAATAAATTTGACGCATCCAGAAACAACAACATCCATTCCAGAAACGAAATAAAACCTAAACGTGAGTAAAACTCAGTGATGAAAATCACGAACAATCGAACTCCGCAAAATGAATCCAATGAGAATAACCACTCGAACGTTCCCCGTAACGATTTCGACGCTCCCACAAACTCTAATTCACTTCCGAAATGAACCCCAAGGTCTCAAACTTCTGAACCTTTTTCGAAATAACTTCAATCAACAATACTAGCTCAGCTATCACTTAATCTAGCTTCAATTTGAACATGCAACTCCATGAAAGCTTAAGAATGATCTTCCACTTTGAGCTTCAAGGTTCTAAAAATGGTGGATGCAGCAAGAGGGAGAATGAGTGGTTGAAATTTTAATCAAAAGAATGAGAAAGAAGAATGGAGTAGAATGATGTTTGAGAAACTTACATGCATCCAAGATAATTGAAGTTTCCCTTCCTTCTTCTCCTCCCTCTCTTCACGTTTTTCTCTTCTCTCTCTTTTCTAATTTCAGTTTTTGCTGAAAGTGAGAAGAGTTGTTGGGTGTTTCTATGTTTTAGATGATTAATGAGTTGAAGGTACTTAAAAGGGTAAAAAGACTAAAATGCCTTTTTTCCTCTAATTCTCACTTAAACTCATTTCTACCCAAACAATCACACATCAATTCACATACTCAATAAATAATGCATTTAAATCATATAACCTAGCAATTATATATGCCTTTCATGACAACCTCATATCCGAGACTTAATTTATTATTTACTCGAAATAATAAATCATTAGTTAATTTCGTAAACCGAAATTAACGAACCTAGCTATGGATGTTACAATCACCCCAACTGAAAAGATTTTGTCCTCAAAATCGGTCAAGTCTTTATACACATAGTTGAAGTGAGACCAACAATTATTGATCGATTAACTGCATCTGAACTTCCTATGTAGACACTAGCAGTTGTCTACTCACAAGTATACTCACAGTTTGATTAGGAAACAGATTCATAACTTAGGGTAGAGATACGTCTTTCGCCTTCAAAATAGGAGGAGTTCAAATTGTTCCTGCTTAGCCGTAGCCTGGATTGGGAGGAAAGGATGTCTATGAGAGAATCACTTTGGAATCAAACACAATGTTTCCAAAAGAAAAATTTTCTTATCTTTCCGAGTTACAATACCCAAATGCTTAACTCGTTTTTCTCAAAATTTCCAAGGAAGAAAACAGAATTGTTTTCAAAATAGGACGACTCTTAGTTCAAATGAATACAAAGAGTTATTTTTCTTGTAACTCAACCCAAGAAAAACTTTTTAAAATTGTAGTGAAATACTCTTTATTAAATCAACTCCAGAGTTTGGAAGTAAATTCGTTTTATTTGGGGTAAAAATTATTTTTAATTGGGTTTCCAAACAATGATACTTTGAAAAATACTATTATCCAAAAACGATAATTCACCCCAACTTATAAATGACCTCACTCAATGCACGACGTTTCAACAAAAGGGACTCTCATTCTCAGATTTTAAAAATTTACAATGTCGAAAGTGAGAATGAAAGTATTACTTTGTTAAAACAAATCATTTGTGTGAGTAAAATCTCACAGATTTTCCTCGCCATGCTTTAATTTGACCCCTTTAGGGTTAGAATACTTGGGTCAGCTTGAGGAAAGAACTTGGAAGGAGTTTGCACCGAAAGGAAAACGGATATTTGATTTTTGTTTAAATAGGGACAAAGTCAGACACTCAGATCGGGACTTTGGCACACGGTCCGGGCTCCTTAATCAGTATCTTTATTGAAAATTTTGTTTTTCTTAAACCACTATTCTATTCGATCCAATTCGTTCCCTTGTAATTCTTTTCTCAAATTAGCCTAGTAACAAAACTTCAAGGTTGACCCAAAATTAATATTTCATGTTGAAAACAGGCATGGACCTATCGCCTTAAAAACGACACAAAGTTGGTTATAGGATTCACTATCAAGGACTCATGTGCTATACACTCACTGTCCAATCATTTAGTCTAAGACCGACATGTGGTTCATCTTTAGGCATTCCTCTACCAAGACGATATAGTGGTTAAATCCTTTTTACGACACATATCAGACCCATTGGATTTCTCACAGGAACAAACTCGTACGTTGTGTCATAATTAGAAAAAATTTCAGTTTAGCACATAATTGCTCTATTGACATTCAACCAATAGAATATCAGGATCGAGAAATTAATCCTGACTTATCTAATGGATTAAAGTCAATACAACTTACTGTTAACCCTAACGGAAATCAAGGTTAACCATTGGAATCTTATCCCAGTAGCGGAAGCTCGAATACTCAAACTACTAAAAGATGATTGCCCTAACATGGCTTGATACATCCCCTACTTGTAAATAAAATCACAAGTTTGCCAAAACTTCTACTCTTTTCGGGTAGGTAATTGAGGAACTTAAGTCATCTGTTCTCTTAGAAACACCTCTAGCATTTTGGTTAGTCACTGGTACAAACCATGTTCTTGACAGACTAACATATGGGTAAGGTTTTGTGGATTTTTTTTTTTTTTTGCAAAAGCGTTTGAATATAAAATAGTTTAATAAGATACCCATAGGAGTCGGTTCCTTTAAATAACCCGAAATACTAATAATGGTGCATCTTCAAACCTCATGACTCGGTCTGTGGAACACAATCCGGAAACCGGATAACCTTACATAGGGTACGAATTTTTTGGAATTTTGCAAGTCAATGACTTGTCCAAAATCATCTGCCGTTCTAGATCAACCAAGCCGAAACTTTGACAACTATGCGTATTTAGATCATGATCACTCAGATACTAAGGAGGTAAGAGTTTCAGAATTAGGAACCTTACTAGGACGACATATGGTTTTTCTTAGAGGGTAGGCTTCATTGCCATTTTATGAAATTCTCGATTTAGTGATTAACCTTAGTGTAACGATTATTCTCGGACTAATTATGAAATTGAAACAATGGTGGCACCAAAGAGATTTTGAAAATGAAAAGTTTAGGGAATCAAACGAACACACCATAAGTTTCTTCGTATCGACTCCTAAAATTTTAGTATAATATCATTAAACATTTCCTTGGCTCAACTTCTTTTCGAATTTCCGTAACTGTCCAAGCATAGTCATTATGATCACGTTAATCAATCAAGTTTCAGAACGAGTTCTACTCCTAGAACAACATCCTGTTCGACACCCAGATAACTTTGAGCTTCTCGCTCTTCCGACATGCTAGAAGGGGGGGTTATAGTCTAAGACTTCGGAAAATGTTTCCAATAGTTTAAAGGCTATAATTACTGATGACAATTTCCGGAAAATGGGTTTCTTGGAAAATCTTATAATGTACGCTATCCAGAGCAGGTGCCTAAGAGTCTAAGCTGACTGATTGGAATTCCTTTTCCAATTTCCCGTGCACTTGCAAAATTCGAAGTCTACAAATGCGTTGGGGTGTAACTGCTTAGGATAAGACAGAGATGCACTTCAGAATGAAATTACAAACTCAGTGTACCACCACTCAGATGTATTGGCATTTTCGTTAGCTTTCCAACGCTTCTTGGAACATAAAAATCGGAGTTCAGGAATATGAGTTATGAACAAAATGAGTAGGAAAACTAGTGGAAATCTCTCACAAACTGAGACGGCGTGCACTTAACCAGAGAATTGTAATAAGATCATCTTATTGACTCCCTTTTACTAGCTTCATCTTGAAAGGGATTTAGTTCAAGGGTTTTGGTCGAGAACTAATCCGATCAAGATTTGGTAACTCCTTTTACCGATACCGAGTTTGCCCTATCGTTTGCTAGAGTTGCTTTATAACGGCTCTAGATGTGAGGCTGAGAAAATAGAATATAGATCTAGACTTGGAAATTATCCGAAAAGATTATCTAAGCATGACATAAATCAGGGTTATAGCTTCGAGGTGTCGGCTAATCTTAACTGATCTTAGATTAATAACCTTAGCTGCAACACAACAGTTACATTGCTTTCAAGAACTGAGTAGTTGCCCACAGTTTCCTCGAACAAATCCGGATGCGCATCTATAGCCCTTCGCTTCTGCTACGCGCTCTGATGAAAGAGAAGGCTAGAATCCTAAGGTTTAGGGTTTAGGACATTTTCGGGGCTTAGGCAACTAATCGACATCATTCTCAGTAATTCACATGAAACATTGAGTGGATCCTGACCCAATACGTCACATGATATACTGAAAGATTCTGACATTTTAATTGTCGAAGTCCCTATTGACTCAATCTAACCTATTGACCGAAAGGTCTCTAAGTCCGACAAGGTCGAACCGCTCTGATACCAAAATGTAACACCCTAGTATTTCTAAACAATAGAAATATCAAAACTTACATTTCAGATTACATCAGAGTATAAAATTTCCTGCTTAGATATACATCATTGCAAGAATAGCCGAAACGATACATAACTTAAATATTAATTCAAGTCATATCGTCGATTACAGAGACAACATAGGGATCATAAACAAAGATGAAAGAACTAGTCTTCAATCTTCACATCGAGCATGTCGCCTATCCATGGCTTTTAACTTTCCTCGTGCCCTGGTTTTCTGTAAAAACAACAATAAATGATAGGGTGAAATAAACATATCTCTGAGTTTTACCGTGACCCCTAACCACTCTCGGTTCAATTATAAAAACCGTAACAATGGTAGTTTAATTTACAAACCACTTACATTATAACTAAGAACACAACACCGGCTGCCATCAATTGCTAATCCCAGTGTATAATTGTGCTATTAGTTTTCGTAATTTAATTTATAAACTACTTGCATTTTATTTATCGAAACACCGACTGCTATCAATTGCTAATCTCGGTGAATCGTGCAACAACATTAGCACAACATCGGCCGCCATCAATTGCTTACTCCCGATGAACCCCCGCTAGTACTTTCTCTAACGGATACTGCGCCTAGGTTAGAGGCTCATGACCTTCCCCGCCTAGTATGCTATTCAATGGGTCGTCACCCAAACTCGATATAATTTATATATACACCCGCATTGGGCCGCCTCCTAAATATTCGATATAATCTATATATCATTGTCCATAAACCAGTTTAGATGAATAAATAATCATCCCATGTCAATTACACAACGCCAACTAGAACTTATAGTCCCTTTTATTTTTGAAGACACATGTACTCTCATGTATACTAAATTCAGTTTTTCGAAATGTTTATAATTTCAAAACCTCTCATCAAAACCATTTTGAACATGTTTAAAATCATGTTATCATCAATCACAAATCATCACAATTGGTTAGAAAGAAGATTAGAGGAAGTTTGGAATTGAAATGAGCGATGAAACGAAATCTAGGCAACCGAGTACAATTTCGTTCGTTCGTTTCGTTTCGCTTCTCCTATCGCGTCCAATCCGTAATCTAATCCATTTCCAACTTAACAACAAGAATATCACACAAAATTCCAGGCAATCCAGTCCAATCAATATTAATCAACATACAAAACATCGAGTAATTCGTTCCAAGATTTTTAGTGACGAAATTAACATTTCACAAACAGCATAGGTGCAGAGTGTTCTGCAGAAGTACATCTGCTTCGGTCAATTATTTAAAATAGAAAATGACATCGGATTTGTACAAATGACCACTCATTAGAAAGATACTTGAATTTAGTTTCTGAATATAATTTTTATTTTTCAAAATCAGCATCCTGTTAGTACAGTTTTAGAAAATACGACACCAAGGTACAGAGATTAGACAGAACTTCTTGGTCAACTTGTAATCAAATTTTCACCCTTATTTCTTAATGAAATTTAGTGAAACCAGTGTTTATTTAGTAAAAAATTAAGGCCAGTTTCCAATGAAACAAAAACCAACTCAAAATGACATCTGTACCAAAAGTTACGAGCAAATTACCAAAGGTACTGCTATACGGGTTTAACAGTAATTTATTAAAGTTTACGGTTTTCAACTCAAAATCTTCGAAACGAATAAATTTGACGCATCCAGAAACAACAACATCCATTCCAGAAACGAAATAAAACCTAAACGTGAGTAAAACTCACCTATCGTGATGAAAATCACGAACAATCGAACTCCGCAAAATGAATTCAATGAGAATAACCACTCGAACGTTCCCCGTAACGATTTCGACGCTCCCACAAACTCTAATTCACTTCCGAAATGAACTCCAAGGTCTCAAACTTCTGAACCTTTTTCGAAATAACTTCAATCAACAATACTAGCTCAGCTATCACTTAATCTAGCTTCAATTTGAACATGCAACTCCATGAAAGCTTAAGAATGATCTTCAAGGTTCTAAAAATGGTGGATGCAGCAAGAGGGAGAATGAGTGGTTGAAATTTTAATCAAAAGAATGAGAAAGAAGAATGGAGTAGAATGATGTTTGAGAAACTTTCCAAGATAATTGAAGTTTCCCTTCCTTCTTCTCCTCCCTCTCTTCACGTTTTTCTCTTCTCTCTCTTCACTCTCTCTTTTCTAATTTCAGTTTTTGCTGAAAGTGAGAAGAGTTGTTGGGTGTTTCTATGTTTTAGATGATTAATGAGCTGAAGGTACTTAAAAGGGTAAAAAGACTAAAATGCCCTTTTTCCTCTAATTCTCACTTAAACCCATTTCTACCCAAACAATCACACATCAATTCACATACTCAATAAATAATGCATTTAAATCATATAACCTAGCAATTATATATGCCTTTCATGACAACCTCATATCCGAGACTTAATTTATTATTTACTCGAAATAATAAATCATTAGTTAATTTCGTAAGCCGAAATTAACGAACCTAGCTATGGATGTTACAATTAGAGTGTAGTTGCATGGTTGACTGCGCCATTAGACACTTGGGTGTAACATCCGCTGGTGATTGTCGTTTCGCTTATTAATAGTTTTTAATTTTTTTAATTTTAATGTAGTTAAAAACTTTTTTCCTCTTAACCGTCGGAATCGTTTGACCGCCGGTCTTCTACAATTTTTCTCTTTCCCGGTTTGAAATTCAGTTTTTAGGCTTGCCGGTTATTAGGGCTACTTTTTTTTGGTCAAGGTTATTAGGGCTATTTGGACTGGATGTGGAGCCTGTTCAATATTGGGCCTCCCGGGCTTGATAACCTTGCTTTTCCCATCTACATGTAGCTTTTCTTATATTTTCTTCTACGGTGGTTGGTGCATTGGTTAAATTTTCTATTTGTTCTAGAGTGATTGTTGCATTGGTTACATGAGCACACTTTTTGGTATGAATGAATGAGTATATTTTTCTTCATTCATGTTTTAATGTCCTAATTTTATTGTCTTGCTTAAGAATGATTTACCAAATTCAGTTGTTTTTATTTTTCGTTATTTGGTTTGTTAGTCTTTTGCCGACTTGACTCGCATGCTGTCCAGCTTTCCTAGATGTTTATTAATTCAAACCGCCTTTATTATTAGTGGAGGTTTCTAATGGCTACAGAACTTTATGATTTTCGTAGGACTTTTGTCAAGTAAGTATATGTAACTTTCTTTGAGCCTGCAAACTTTATTACTCAACATTCATTAATTTGAGCTCTTGTGATGTAAGAGGGGATTCAAATTTAGTCAGCTAAGTTATTATCTACTATACAACTGTGTTTTTGATTAATATGGAGAAATGAGGTATTTATTTTTTAGTTTTACTTTTTTAATGTTATTTCTAATGCTACTTTAGATGCTGCATTATGGCACTCACTTGCTATTCTTTAAAAAAAATGCTTAATATGCCTTCTTTCACTTTTGGCAGTTTAATTTATCAATTGTTATTATGTGCTTTCTTTCATAATGTCTTCTTCACATATAGTTTCTCAAAGAAAATATTATATGACCAGCTGTTAAATTCGGTTGTTGTAAAATTTTGCGAAATCCATTTTTTATCAACCGTATAATTTTCTCTTGATTTTAGTTGGTTATCAATAACATGATATTTACAAACATGCTCTTTTGAAACTTTGGGAAGGAATTAGTGACAAATTTATGAAATTGGAAGGCCGGTGCATTGCATGATTAATTTATGAGTGCTGCTAATATTTCTTTGAAGACAATGAGTAAAAGAGTTATCTTGCAGAAACTCAATACATTCGAGAGGGAGATTTTGAATTTGATAATTTTCTATGGTGGACACTGCAATATCTGATATAAAAGTTAGTAGGATGGGTGAAAAATGATACATAACAGAAATGCAAAACTCAAAAACATCTAGGGTTGATATTGAAGAATCTCTGTTACAAGCACTTTTCTGCAAGCTTCGAATCTCTTACTCGGTCTTGACTAAAGGTTCCGCAAAATAAGTTGTGCAAATTGAGCAAGTAAGGGACACGAGACCGAAGATAGGAGGCTCGAAAGTTGTGCATTTCCTTGACCAAATATATGACCGGATATGACCATGTCAGGATATGCTCATTAACATCGTCCTATTCAAAGATAGAGTATGCAATGAAGAACTCTAATAACCATAGTAAAATGATATCATATGTGCTTAAAAATTAGAAATAAATACAAAGTTTTTAGAGTTCAAATGTTATTTTCAAATCACAAAAAATACCGCTATTTACTTATACATGCATTTTGCTACCAACATACAAAATATAAGTGATTCGACAACACTTTTCAATAGCAAATACCCGTGCGTGGCACGGGTCAATTATTCTAGTTTTATATAATGCAGATCCTATGGCTCTGCCCAAGGCCTTTAGACATTTCACAAGGGCACACATGTTTCATTTCAGTATCATTATTAATAAAGTAGCATTTTGAATTCTCCAAAAAATTTACTTCTCCCTTTTCTTTCCTCATTGTTCGCCTAGCTTTTCTTTTTATCAATCTTAATTTCGTCAATTTCCCTTAAAAGCATATCTAAATATATTGTCTTTGAAAATAACGTCACCAACTCATACTATATATGGTTGTAATCACGCCATCAACCAAATTGAGGAATATGTTGAAAAGATAACTAGGAAACTCCACGAGAATGATGGTACAATCACTAGTGGAAAAATGACTTTAGGAAGCACCATTTAGTATCGGTTGTTTGAACAGCAGATGCTAAATGTGTAACCGGTGGCATTTTTGAAATTATGAGCAAAAGTTTTAGTTGGCGTTAACTTTTAGCATCGGTTCTTCTAACAGCCGATGCTAAATGTACTTGCTTTGGACATTTAGCATCGGTTGTTAAAAGAACCATGCTAAATGTCGAAACCCAGTTTTAATTTCTCGCACAAAACACAACTCGTTTACGATGCTCACACTAAACCACAAACCCTTACGATGCTCACCTTCTCTTCCTCACAAACTCACTTCGTTCAGAAATCTTTGAAGCTTTGAAGCTTAATTCGTCCAGAAATCTTCGTTCAGGATCTTCGTTTTCGCTCTTTGAAGCTTTGAATGTTTGAAGCTTTTAAACTTTGAAGCTTAATTCTTCCAGAAATCATGAAGCTCGCTTCGTTTTCGTTTTCAAATGGTCAGGTTATTTTCATCTCCCTTCTCTAGAAATCGTCCAGAAATCGTCCACAAGTGCTTTCGCTACTGTTCGCAAATCGTTAGGGTTAGCTACTATTCGCAAACTGTGTGTGCTCTGCTCTCTCACACATCCCCAGCCCTAATTTCCCCCAATTTTGAAACCCTAATTCTTTTTTCTCTAATTCTGAATTTTCCCTAATATGTTGAATTTGTTGTCACCAAGTCAGCTTGTAGTAGTTCTATTTTCCCTAATTTGTTGAATTTGTTGTCACTAATTTTCTTGAGTGACATGATTTCCACCACTGGAGAAACTAACTGATTTGTGTTCACAGATTCACAAATAAATTGCAACATGCATCAGGTGTCTCAAACTTTCTAGGTGTGTGCAATGCCATCTTTAGTACTTGTTAAGATAAGAAAGGCAGAAGCAGTGATAAGTGTGTTGCCATAGAAATAAATAAGTGTGTTGTCATACACTTTAATAAAAACAGAAAAGCTCTCTGCAGTAGAAGAATAAAATACGTAGCTAGTACTACTACTTAGAATGCAATAAGTTTGGTGTCAAACTGTGAATGATGTGTGCACTATCATATGATGTGTGCACTAAGTGAGAAGTTTATAGTGAGTTTGAGTTCATACTTTTCATGTTCAAATTGATTAAGAATCTAAGTACCTGTTGATTTATCTTGTTTGTCTGCAGGTGGGTATGCCAATTAGATGGTTTCAATAAGGGAGAGTGCATTTAAAAGGTGTTCATTTTGGCAGACCCGAAAAAAAGGTAAGAATATGTTTCAGTTCGAAGATTGAATAATCCTTATTTTGGTGAACGTTAGTGCTTTGTGAAACTTAGAAACATTATTAGGAGAAAATCAATTGAATTCTTATTTATATAGGAAAGGATCTTCAAGCTTCGTCCAGAAATCTTCAAGCTTCATTTTTGTTCAAACTGTTAGGACCCGTTTTCAGGATAGTACTGTGTTATTGCTGCTGCTTACACTTATACTGGTACTGGTTGATTGGGATGAGTCTTATATATGAAATGCACTTTGAATGAACATGGGAGAAATTAGCATTGGAGCTGGGTAATCATAGGAAGTCTAAGCAGTGTTAGCTGCATGTCCCGCAGTTGCAAATACATGCTCAGTAGCTTCCCCTGCATTTTCCCCAAACCTGTTGACCAATAATGATGAATCATAATATATTAATGAGCAACTACTAACACTAAGTAAATTCCATTTCAAGATTTTTTTCATAATCTTATTGACACTTGTTTTTGCCATATGAGACTTCCAGTCTTTATTACCTGTTAGAGACCATTCTAGATGCAGCTTTAGAAGTGGCAGATAGAGTTTGTTTTTCAGCAGCTTCAGCTGCATCACGAACTCTGTCTGCAGAATCAGAAGATAAATAGCGAAGTCAGGATAATGTTGCTTTTTTGTAAGAAGGAATCATAAACAATATTGAACATAAAGGGTGCTGCTATAAATTGTCTTGACTATAGCAGAAACACTTCAAATCGAAGATGTGTCGGTTTATGTGTCCACTCCAATAGTGTCATTTTTAGGTATACCGTTTGAGGTTTTTATTTATCTTGTTCTTCTTTGAGACACTGGCAGTCTTGTTCTTCATACCTCCCCTTGCCACAACACAATTTTTCTCATCTTCACAACCATTTAGTATCTTTTCTCCTCCTTTCTAAACCTAATGATTTTAGGAACTACAAAAAAGTTACTAAAAAAGAAAATAATGACTAGACCTTAATTGCTCTACTAATTAATTAATTTGAGAGTAAAAGAAAACCTTGTTGGTGTAAGCATTGCTGCAGATGAAGATACCCTTAACAATGTGCCCAGTCCCTCCAGCAATAAGTTTAGACAAAAAATGATTGTAATCTTCAACCCTAGGAGCAAACTATTTGTGCATATTGATTAACACCTTGGATTCGCATACAAGTTGACATTTTGGTTATCTAATTCTATTGTGTTGAGAACAATTATTAGTCAAACCACAAAAGAAGTGGCACCATCAAATCCTTTTGTATCTAGTACAAGAAGGAAGAATGGAGAGGGGAATGGAGGGGTTCTCTTCAAAGAAAAGTGAAAATACAACAGTTGAATATGGAGGTTTTAGTAACTGGGATGACCCAAACATGTTTATGTATCTAACACAAACCATTATGTTTCTGTGTCCAGTTTCTTACTCCACATTTGCAGCTTGTTGATACAAATATTACTTATAAGGATGTGGGTTCTTCCTCAAAGAAAAGCTTTACCAAGATGTCTAACTTACATGATCAAGAGCTGGGAAATTTATCGCTAGATATGTGGAAGAGAGCTTTTAGAGAAGCCTGTGAAAGGATCTGTCTGGTCCAAGCTGGAGGGCATGAATGTGGTTGTCTGTCTGTGCTGCCTAGATTGGTTAGTCCATCTGGTTCCTTTGTTTTTCTTTTATTATGATAACGACAGATTCTTTAGTTTTTCAATGAAAAACCAATTTGTATTTTGTTCTTTTTCAATTGTCATTTCTCCATAGGTTTAGTTGGCATGTATAGGGGAAGAGCTTCGAAATGGATGGTTGTGTAAGGGTATGTAATCTGCCAATGAAATTATAGATTAAGATGTTAATAAAAGGAATGAGAAAACTGAATAATAAGGCGATTATCAGCTGTGCCTTCTATATTTGCTATTGATTCTCATGAACCAGGGGGTTGATATGGATGAATTGCAAGCAAGATCCAATACCAATGAATGGTAGAAATACATTCTTCAAGGCTTTTCATCTTTTAAATGTACCAAGTAACCTCTTGATGCTTCGAAAGGACATGCTCTCAAATCCATCTATCATGAAAGAGGTTAGCCAATGAACTTGTGTTTTTCTTCATTCAGGCTTTTTAAGTTGCTGTAAGTTTCTTCTCAATAAAAGGATCCTTGTTTGTGAAAGTCTGCCCAACGTTTAGTGCATCAATAATCAAGAAGAGTAGACAATTTTGTCCCATATGAATTTTGCCTAGATCCTATACCCACTGGTGTGTTTGAAACTCTGGACTCCCAGGTTAGATAACCAAATTTTCATTTATCCTTTTGTACTCAATTTACTAATACAATTTCTTGATTGTCACATAAGGATGTTATCGGTATCTTATGGTACGTATCCCGATTCAAAATAAAATTGAGTCCAGTCGACGAATTCAGTATGCAGTAGGAGTAATAATAAGGTTTAAATTGTTTTGCATTCTTTGAATGAAGACAATTTGGACTCGGTCATGATGAGAGTCGTTCTGTGTTTGTAATTTTCTGATGGAGCTTCCAAGTTAATTTGATAGCTTGGTCATTACTCATTACTATATATAATCCTTAGGTATCCTTTGGTTTTTTAATCTTAGAGTTTACAAGAAAATTAGTGTGTCGAAAATAACAGCCATATGCATTGAGTATAAGGATACACTATTTATTGTGTTCTGGATTTATGGCTTTATGCGGTCTTAGTGCATATGGCAGCTTTGGTGGCTTTATACAATAGGAGATTCGTCAGCTTTGGGCGGAATTCTTTGTCAAGATACGTACAGAGCAAAAGGATACACTATTTCCAACCAATTAAGTTATTTTGAGCAAAAGGATACCACATTTTGAACAATTGTTATTTTGTAAGATATTATGTTTAATGGAATTTAAAGTATGTTAGGAAAGGGATCCTTTGAACAATTGTTATTTTGTAAGAGATTATGTTTAATGGAATTTAAAGTATGTTAGGAAAGAGATCCTTTGAACAATTGTTATTTTGTAAGATATATTTATTATGTGTTGATGACTGGAATTATCGCTGTATATAACAGGTTAATAATATGTCGGTATGGATAAAAACAAAAAAAATATTAAAAAATATTAATACATTTAGTATCGGTTATACAGAAAAAACGATACTAAATGTACTTACTTAGGTACATTTAGTATCAGTGTTTCTGTATAACCGATACTAAATGTACCTTAGTAATACATATAGTATCGGTTATACAGAAACACCGATACTAAATGTACCTTAGTAATACATATAGTATCGGTTATACAGAAAAAACGATACTAAATGTACTTACTTAGGTACATTTAGTATCGGTGTTTCTGTATAACCGATACTAAATGCACCTTAGTAATACATTTAGTATCGGTTATACAGAAACACCGATACTAAATGTACCTTAGTAATACATATAGTATCGGATGTTTATGTACAACCGATACTAAATGTACCCTAACAGTACCTTAGTAGTACATTTAGTATCGGGTAAAAAACCGATACTAAATGATCAGACATTTAGTATCGGTCGATTTAGTATCGGTTCCACAACCGATACTAAATGTGCAAAACAACCGATACTAAATGTCAAATTTGCACTAGTGAATAGGATAAAAGTGATCCAGCCCTACGAGGAATCTATTAACATGGACACAGGAGAAGAAGACAAAAAAATAGGGTTAAAATGACACCACAATAAAGGACAACGAACCAAAAAAAATCGCTCAACTCTTGCTTGATTGTGTCGACGTCTTTGCATGAATATACCAAGACATGTCTGGACCAAACACTAATAGAGTTGAACATAAGTTGCCATTAAATGCCGGCATATATCAGAGTATAATTGTGTCCTGTATCAGATATTGAACAAGCTAAAACTCTTGAATTCCAAATCAAGAGTCACAACCATATTATAAGTACTTCAAAGTAAACAACATCTCAAGTACTTAGGTTCTCATATCTTACTTAAACATCACACATGCCTAATGTTCAATATCCAAAGTAAGACAATAGCGGAAACAGTTTCTACAATATAACATAGATGTATGTTACAAAACCGAGATACAGAATCAACAAGGAAAATACAAAACGTAGACAAAGGCACAATGTCTTCGTTAACTCCATAGGCACATCATCTACTCGTGCCACCCAACCTGCTTCTTTCCCTGGTGTAATAATCTTGCATCTTGCTTAGACTTGTTATCTTAAGATGTAAGAGGGTTGGGATTTTTTTGGTGAGAATGTAAGAGGGTTGGAGTTCTGAATAAGGTTTGGAAGATTCTTGCTCCTTCCAAGGTAGTTACTGTAATTTCTTGGCAGCTTCTTTTGTATCGAGTACCGACTTGGTCAAGATTTTGTAGCTATGATGTGTTCTTTTTGCCGAGATGCACTTGAGTCTTTTCTTCATCTTTTCTGCAGCTATTTGATTATGCGATTTGGTATACCACTGTTAAAATTAAAATATTTATATATTATTATGTTTTCTTTTAAAAGAACCTCCCACATCGACTAGGAATGAGCTAAATAAAGGTTATGTAAGTGAGAGGACCCATATATTCATTTCCTTTCGTGATGGACGGCAAAGTTCTCCTCAAGAGGTTTAACATTGCTGCATGCCCATGGATGGATTCTAACCCAAGACCTTGGTTAAGTTGGAATAGACTCCTATTTTAACAAACAAATTAAGTTGGAAAAGAATAATATTGTAATAAATAAGGCTACAACAAAAATTAATAATTATGGATCATAGATATGTGTAAGGGACATCCAATAAAATAGATTTAGGAATTTGTATAAGAATCCCTAATGGCGTGTCCCTAAATTAACTCATTAAATAAATTCTTTTCGTGAACCTCGCATGCCATACCATTTTGAATTAAGCGAGGAAGGAAAAATTAGGATGATGTGAGATTATTATGCTTAGGTGTTCATTAATCTAGAATTACAATGAATCACAAATGTTAATCCACTTAATGAATTATTGCATTGTTTCGATAGGTTATATAGAACAATAATAAGGTTATCATTGATTAAGGCTTTGTTTGGCAAAGCTCATCCGCTAGCTTATAGCGGATAGCATCTGAAACACAACCTCAAAAGGCTCATTGTTAGGTAGATTCAAACGTCTTCCACCTTTCTGATCATCAAACCTCCCAATATCCAAACAAGTACGAGGATTGACACAGAATACCAGCTTGTAATTTTTCTCATTGTTAATTGAATTCACAGAGTTGTAGTCATATATTGAAAGAAAATGGAGTCCCATATTGATCCCTTTAGAAAAGTAAAGACTTAATTGCATTTGTCGTCCATTGATCTTGTTTCTAAATCCACAATTTTTTTTTCTCTATTTTACTTTTTTCTGCATATAATTTATTTTTCATGAATTCCATATCGACACCCTTGTAATTGCACATTTAGACTCTGTTTCGCACGTCCCATTCGCTAGCGGATAGCAAATGAAAGTAGTGGATGAGGTGTACAAGTGTTTGGTAAGCACTAGCGTTTAACGTTTTTTCAAACACTACTTCTAGTAGCGTTTAGCTTTTCAGGTAGCGGTTTTACTTCTCTATCCTTATTAAATAAATGTAATAATGTATTAAATAAATATGTCCATTTATGACATTTTATATTTATCAGCTAGTTCAACCGTTAGTTTTATCAAACACTTCTTTTGCTATCAGGTAGCTTATCCGCTATCTACTATCCACTAGCTCGTCTCTATCCGCTATACGTTGATATGTTATCCGCTACTTTTTACCAAAAAGAACCTTAGATTCTTAAAATCATGGATTATGAAAAAAAATTTAAAAAACTGAATATTCCTCGATTTTGGAATAATAGGAATCAAAATTACAATTAAGTTAAAGCAAAAAGAAGTGGTGTACCTGTTGTTACCATTCCCAAGCTAATATTACCAAGGATGGTGAATTTGAGTGGCATGCCAAGGTCATCATTTGTGTATGTACTACTTTGTTCTTATATATATGAAAAAATTGCAGTTAATACTTGTCAAAAGATATTGGTCAATTATAGTATCAGTAAATAGACCAGTAAAATCCAAGGGACTCAATTAATACTAAAGTAATGGGACCATTAAAATCCAAGTAACTCAAAAAATCCAAATATATTATTTTTTTATCATACTAAAGTAACCAGCTTTTTTCTATTATCATGTTTTTGAAGTGCAGTATCGACTTGTTTTGTCGGTGACTAATCTACGCTAGAGAACCTAGCTGGCTACGTGTAAACCTGATTTTTGTGGTCTGTGTGGTTTTTCCCTCCCAACAAAGTTCATGTCATACCCAAAATTTGAATCCGAGACCTTGGAGTTGGATCTGAGTTCCGTTTCTACTCAAACCAACCCTTGTTAGTAAAAAAAGTATTGGTTTATTACAACTTAACGTGTTATAAAATACAAGAAGCATTTTAATTTAAACTGTTAGTGAATATTTTATATTATTCATATTTTAATTTTAATTCATATTTAAATTTTAATTATTAGTGTGTGTTATATCTTACTTTTCAATCGAATAGGGTAAATTTAAACTACTAGCAGGGCAGAGAGGGTAGTTATTGAATGAAGTAGTCTTGGTTAATTCATGTTTGAATTCTAATTGTTCCTTGGTCAATTTTCTCCAGTGTCTCAAGTCAATTGAGATTTATGTTTCAACTTTCTTGAGAGATGAGAAGAGTTCTGATACTCTTTTATTGTCAGAAAAAGTTTTAGCGCTTTCCGAGTAGAACGAGTTTCTAAGAGCTTTTCGAGTTAGAACGAGTTGCTAAGAGCCTTCCTTATACTTTGAGTTAACCTAGTTGACGTTCTTTTCAGATACAATGTAGTTTCAGTTTACCTAAGAGGAAGATTAACTCCTTTCCCCAAAGGTATATTGGCCCAAGTGAACCGATCATGTATGTATCCTTAGAGTTTTACCTTCAGAACTCACTTAAGATAAAGTGTAGACTCATTAGGGTAGAAGTTGGTAAGCGGGTATAGAGGGACTACGATTTTCTCTAAAGTTCAGAATTTCTTGACTAAGTCACCAATCATTGGTAATTTTTTCCCTCAAATGTATAGTGGTGTACAAGTTACCTGATCTTTCGTATTTTTGACCATTTTCTTTTGTTCTAAAACAATGGTACCTACCAATGTACAATTTACCAAATTTTGCCAAATTTACCCTTTATCATTATTTAATCTCCAAAATAAAATTTAATTGTCCCATTATTATTTATTTGAAGTCCCAAGACAGCCGTTTCCATTTTCAAGAATTCTATTATTATAATTTTAATGGCTAAATCAGTATTACCGTGACTTCATTTAATGAGCAACCGATTGGTAGTCTATATTTTCAGGAGAAAAGGAATACAATGCACATACTAAAAAAACTAGTTCACCAATTCGTTATTAAAATTTTCAATATGATGCAATTTCTATCATTTCAAAGTTCAAACAATTTTACTTAAAGCAAATTCCTCTTTTGGATTAAAAAATAAACTGCAGACAAGAATGGGAAAGCATGGTCGTAATATTGATTTTATTTTTCATTTAATATTATTATTATTATTATTATTATTAAATTTGTTTTTTACTAAAAATAGTAAAGGTCCACCAGTGGACCTTTTTTGAGAGGTCTATATTAGATGTGCCCAATGAATATAGATGCAAATGAATATAGGATAACGAAGTCAAAAAAAAAGAATATAGGATAGTGAACAGTTGCTTAGTTTCTAACCGATCTGGATTACTAGCCCGACTTTTTTTTTCTCTTTCTAATTTCTATTGGAGTAGTATTAATATAAGTCGCTTTTCTCTTTCCAACATTAATAACAATTTCACAAAAAATAGGCATAAATATGTTTTAGGCCACTGCAAATATAGCGTGTTTTGGTTTAATCCCCTGCAATTTTTTTTTAAAAAACTCCTTGCAAAATACAGATTTTTGATTTAGGCCCTTCTGTTAACCAACGTTAAAAAAAACACTGAGTTGGCTAACAGAAGTCTGATTTGTCATTTATTTATTTTTTCTAAAATATTTTTAATGCTGAATGGGACTGCCATGTCATTAGAGGGCATTTTTAATTTTTAATACTATACATATTGGAAGTTAATGGTATTAGAGGGTATTGCAGTCTTTATGTTATGAAAATTGATAGTTTCTTAATCTGTGAAACATGACAAAAGAACCAAAGTTTAGAAACATAGGGAGTAGTAATTACTTGAAAATTTAATTCTTTTAATAATTGTACGTGTTAGAGTGCAACACCCTCATGTTTTTCCTCACATTTACATTTGAGTTACTTAAGATATATTTAAATTTAAAATTATAGTTATAAATAAAGGTAAAAATGGAAAATAATTAGGAAACCAAAACGTTATTTACCAAATGCAATTTTCTTTGTATATCAAAGACTATACATCCGGAGGTAGTCTCCTAGCTGGCTTTCTGATAAACTCTAATTTAGTGCATATTTAGAGATATTTTGAGATCCTTTTAAGAGAAATTATTATCATTTAAGTAAATAAGTGACTTACTTTACTCTCTATTTTGCAGAAAGAAGATAATACAAAAAAAAAATAAAAGTTCAATTGATATATATTTATTAATATAAAAATATATTATGGGTTGAGGATCAAAAGATTAAAGGGAACAAGAAGCAAAACCATATTTAATTGGACTTGAAAGTTGTTAGGAGCAAAAGAATTAAGGGTTTTTTTCGTACCTCCACACCCTTCCCTCAAACCCCCACGCCCCCTTTGAAAAGACAAAAATACCCTTAAATTTTTTTTTAATTTACAAAACACTTACCATTTTTTACTTAAATCCGTTTTACCACCAGCCATTTTTGAGCTTTTCGTATATACCTATTGAGACATATATATGAAATTCCCAGATTATTTCGCTTCGCATATACATCGTTAGCACGTATATACGACTTTGGAAATATTAAGTCGTATATACGTCATGTTAGATATATACGTTTTGATTTCGTATATACCTATATACGATTGGAATTCGTATATAGGTATATGTGTCTACGAGGGGTAGGCGACAGCAGCAGGTGGAGGAGGTCCCGCCCCCTTCACCTGAGTATCAGTATGAGGATGGGCAGCACGAGTCCTCGGAGTCCTCGTCCTTAGACTGGTCTGAGGACCAATCTATGTCTCAGCAGCAACGGTATCATGAGCTGCAGCAGCAGCATTTGTATCATCAGCAGCACCACCAGTATCAGCAGATTCCTCAGCAGCAGTATCAGCAGCCTCAGCAGCAGCCTCAATATGAGCCTCTCTTTAGGGTAGAGGCTCATGTATGTTCTCGCGTACTGGCAGATCCGGTAAGTTTAATTTTTTTTGTTAATTTTGTTAATTTGTTAATTGGTTTAATTTGTTAATTTATTTTGTTAATTTATTAATATGTTAAGTTATTTAATTTAGACATATGGTTAATTTGTTAATTTATTTTGTTAATTTGTTTAATATATTTTGTTAATTTGTTAATATGTTTATTTATTTTGTTAATATGTTAATTTGTTTAATTTAGACATATGTCTAAATTAAATAAATTAACATATTAAGAGTGAAATATGCATTTTGTATTAACAAATATGCATTTTGGATGTGTGAGAAAGGTAATTGAGAGTGAAATTTTGGTGTGAAATGAATGAGGGTGGGGTGGGTATTTATAGAATTCGTGAATGAATATCAACAGTTGATCTAATCCGTTCAATCCGCATCGTTGATCAACTACTGGAATCCAAATCCTGACCGTTGGATTAATATTTTTTTGATTCAAAGTCGTATATACATATGTGAGAGTATATACGAAAAGATTTTTTAAGTATTTTCGTATTTACCTATTTTAATATTTTGGGATAATATTTACAGGGGTAATTTCGTCAAAAAACATATATGGGGTAGATGGGAAGGGTGTGGCGGTAAAAAAAAACCCAAGAATTAATTTTAGAGGCCCAAAAGTGGAGAAAGTGAAGCCCATGGAGATTCATTCAAGTAACACACGTGACTTGGTGAAGAGGTAACAAAAACCTAGGCATTATTTGGATATAAAAGGAAAAGTCTTCAATTGAAAGAAGAGAGCCTTGCGCAACAACCAAAAAAGGCAGCCGCACACGGTAGACGCACGTACAGGACGAGAGAAGAATTGCAAGCTTTTGGGTACCTGTTTTTGACACTGTGAGAGAGCTTTGTACCAGAATACAGAGACAGAATACAAGACATGAATTTACTCGATCTCCGGGTTATACAAGACATGAATTTACTCGATCTCCGGGTTATTTTTATATTCTGTAATTCATGACTTTTTATTTTAATCCAATGTTCTTGAACACTATGAATAGCTAAATCCTCTTCTAGGGTCTTAGGTGGATTTTGCTTGATTAGAGACCTTTTAATGTTTTAATTTATACTTTGAATTCCCAATTTTTATTCAATTAATATTATCCTATTATTTTATCACATAATTAGGATTGACAACCCTTTGCATGTTTATAGTCAATTAGTTGTGGACCTATAGGATAATTGAGACTATAATTAATGAATGACAAAACTTTAATTTAGTCTTCCAATCACTCAACCTTTTTGTACTTTATGCTTTTCTTAAATTTAAATTCTAGCATGACCAAACTAGGGTTAATTGTAGTTGAATTGTAAACTAGAATTAAATTTAAATTCTAGCATGACCAAAAAGAAATAGGCGTTGTGGTCCCTCACTTATTTTTTCGTTTGCAATAATAGTCCTTGACGTTAATTGTAGTTGAATTGTAAACGGAATGCTGATGTGGCATCTCTTACTTGGCACTTTTAATTGATGTAGCACCATTTGGCTTTCCATATGGCTTTTCTATTTTATTAAACTTTATGTTTTTTTATTTTCTCAATCATTTTCCTCAATTACAAACCCTAAATCCCCAAATATTTTCCTTCCTAAATCCTTCGCTAATTTCATCAAATTTTTATCAGACCTTCACTAAAGCACTCCTGCAGCAGATCTAGTCAGCAACAATTAACGTTAGCCTAGTCAGCAACAATTAATGTTAGCCTAGTCAGCAACAAATAACGTCAGAGACTATTATTGCAAAAGAAAAAATAAGTGAGGGACCAAAATGCCTATTTCTTTTTTGTAGGGACTAAACTCAAAAATCCGAAATTTGTAGGGACTAAAAACAGATTTAACCCAAAAAATTATACGCGTTTTCATATTTTTTGGTATGTACATTTTTTTAGTCCAAATAACATTTCTATAAAAATAAAGGCTTAATTGGATTTTCTTGTACATTACCTAAATCCATAATTTTTAGATCCCCGTCTATTACTCGGGTTCAATCCCCGACGATGAAACAAATTACAGTCAAGCTTTAATTACTTCCCAGCTGAACTCCAATTATTCAGGGCCATTTTCTCCTAGACACCAGAGCAGGGTCAAAGACCAGCATACCAAAAAATTACTTTTAGATCCTTAAAATCATGGATATTTGTTCATTTGGAAACCACTTTTCCAAATTCAACAGATATCGGGCTTTAAAACTTCAAAAAGCTAATAGTTTTAGGTATCAAAAGTGCAATTAAAAACTATAGGTATTGTTCCGGACTGAGCTGCGCCCATTCCATATTGGGCCGAACAATGGCCCAACAACGCCCCTCACTGAAGGCCGCTTCGGTAGTCTAACTGTCAAGGCCATTCACCGACTAGGATCAACTCCCCAATTCCACCGGCGTGAAGCGCGCCATCTCACCTGCAAGCCGGAGCAAGTCAAGCCACCCCATTTGCCGCTTATAAATACATGCGTCGCAGCCAAATCAGGTACACACCTCATTTTTGGACCTCTCTAACTTACTTCTGGTTGCTGACTTTAACATCGGTGTATCTGCATGTACCAACCCCCTTCCGACTCAGGAGAGACGTGGACGACTTTAACTGTACCAACCCCCTTCCGACTCTGGAAAGACGTGGACACTTCAACTCCATCACCTACTGACTACTCGACCCAGCACTATCCATTTCCGACTAAGGTACAGATCAGGTGCCAAACTCGTAAACAATAAAGAATAAAATTACGAGAACTAAATTCATGAAAAATAAAACAACAAAAAAAACCAAAATCGTAAACAGGTGTACATATGAAGATAATATCAGTGCTTATACCAGGGGTGGTGAATCTGACGGGGATGGTATTGAAACCTGTGTAACTTTGTATGATAGTAACTGCGCACTTTGAGTCTCCAGTTCTGCCTAGACTTAATCCTCCACCATCTCCGCTTGAAAGTGCTGGAAAAATGAAGTATAAGACACCTGGCAAAATTGGGTTACCATTATTTATGTCTAGTACTTGTTCTACATCATTTGAGAAAGCTAAGGGAATTTGGTTATGAAAGCAAAGAGAAGGAAAGAGAGGGTCAGAGATAAGACAAACTTCATGGTTTGATAGATATTATTGCTAAGGATGTTTTTGTTTGTGTTTTGGTGGGTTAATTATGCCTCTTATATATTATATATATAGAGAACAACTCTTTCAGTTTCAGCTGCCACTAGTTAATTAATTACTTGAATTTGGATAAGCATTGCATGTGTCACTTGTTTGAAGCATACGCTTGAGTCAAACATTGTATATGCGTAATATAGCCAATGAGTCATCAACAGACGGAATCATTGAGGACATGATGAAATTCTATAAGGTGAGTGGATCAAGCAATTGTGAGGAATTACGTAGAAGATCAAAGGAAGAGCAAGGAAATTACTCTCAATGATAAAATAGTGTTATGTATTTATAGAAATAAAATTAGATTGATCACTCAATATATTTACTCGTGAATGACCCAAAAGAAAAACAATAATTGATAAATGGTAATAGGAGTAGACGAAATTTACTCCGGAAATTGTGCCCCAACGAATAGAAATTAAACGACCTAGATTTGTGATCCAAAATTTTGATCAACGGCTCATATTTCCCCACACCTAATATAAATTGGGTTTCAGGTTTTCAATGCAGCTTTACAGAAACCCTAACTCCTTATCTTCTCTGCTTCTTCTTCTCCACCAACACCACTTCTCACCTTATTCTTCTCCACCACCTGCTATAATGGAAGATCTTATGCATTGGCAGTTGTGCCCAACGCAGAGATCCGAAGACAAGTACCTAATTGCCCTGCACCGCCCTGGAACGATTGAGGAGAGAGCTAATGGTGTTTTTTTAAGTCTCGCGACAACTTTTTCTGTAGGTTGGACAAAAATGTAACGTTCAGCCAGTTGAAGGAAAAGGCGGAGAGGAAGGTTCGCAAAGAGGGAGAGTGGTGCAAAGACATATCTCGTATACGTTACTGCAAGTGCGTATGCCTACAAGACGACACTCTCCGTTATGAAGCAATGGATATAGGGAGCGACGACGATGTTTGCGCAATGATGGAACATCATCGTAACACCCCATTGGGACGTCAACTCATTGAGATGTTTGTCGAAACGATGCGGACTCCAGAAGAGATTATCTATACTACGGAGTCCACCATCCCCAAAAATAAGTAGTTGATTTTAATTTTCTTATGTTTTTTTATCGTTTTTATGTATTTCGTTTTGTCTTTATTGTTGAGCTGTTTTCGTTTTGTTTGAATGTATGATGTTTCAATTTCTTTATCATTGAGAGTGTGCTATTTTCATAAAGAAGTAATTAAGGGCGTAGAAAGTAGATTTAAAATATACATGTCCAACAATAAACAAGTGTTTAGAAGATTTAAAACAAAAGTAGAAATCGTAGATATTTCAACTCTATTGGGTTATCAGGGTTATCCCCATCAGCAGAGTTCTACTCAATAGATTGTTGGACATCCTCATTATTAGGGTGCACAATTTGAATTGGTGCTGGTTGATGGTGCATTAATCTTGGGCGAAGCCGTTCAGTTGACATTGGTCAATGAATGGTAAAAATACCCCTTGAACTTAAATAGGTCAGCTGGGCTTCTCTACTCTGAGGGACCCCATCCAAATCATCAGCTCCAAGAACCTCCATAATACGATCAGTATCTGTCTCTAGATAAGGAGTACCACGTGCATCCACGATGGTATGTCCAAGAACCTCCATGATGGTATGTCCAAAACTTGATAAATAAATAAAAACAGCTGCTGTCAATTGAAATGGTAATTCTAAAAAATAACAATAATTCGGTTGAGCTCAGCCGAATCCATTCGGCTGAGCTCAACCGAATCACTGTTATTTTCATCGTCTTCCTTGCACCATTCGGTTGTCCTCATTCGAATGCGTCGCGAATTACATGTATGAAAAATGCATGAAAACAACAAAACAAACGAAATACAAGAAAAATAGGGTTACAAATGATACCTTTTGTTCCGAAATAGAGATTGAAGCTTGGGTGAGTTTGGAAAGGGATATCAAAGTGGGTGAGGGAGAGGTTTTATGGATTTTCTTATGGGAGTGTTTGAGTGTTTGTGAGGGGATGTGAGGAGTTTGAGAGGAAGAAGGAGTGTTTTTAATTAGGGGTAGTTTGGGTATTTAGGAGGTTATGGGGTGCGTGGTGAGTAGGGAGGGGTGTGGGATAAGCTTGGGCCTATTTTTTTTAATAGCAGTTTACAGTGAAAATTCTAGCCCGCCCCGCCAAAGTGATGGGCTTGCGGGCAATGGGCTAGCCCGTCGAGTGTTTTTGCAGTTTTTTAAACAGACTTTTCACATTTTTTTTATATTCAATTAGATTTTTCGCCTATTTTTAAATTTTCTTTTTCTTAAAACTATAAAACCATCAACAATTGGAATTACTAGATTAACTATAAAACAACTAGAACCATCAAGAAATTTCACCTAAACTATCAACCACAATTCAAGTAGTAACCTTCAAGTAGCCAAAATAAGTATTTTGATTGCTTGGTGACTAGAATTAACCATCAAGCAACCAAAATAACCAAAATAAGTATTTTTAAGGAAAAAAACATAATAAGTACAACCCTAAAGTCTAGAGATTCAAATTACATAACATTGTCTAACAATACAAGAGTGAAGCATCTAAATTCTAATTCAAATTTTTGACAGTGGTTAAAACTTTTTTTGTAAAATTCCTAGTGGTTAAATAATTTGAGTAGATTGCATTAAATACTAAATTGTAGATAATTTAATATTTGATTAATAATATTAATTAAATTATTAAAAAAGTTACTTTGAAATTTTGTTAACGGTAGAATTTTTTTGACAAATTTTAGTAATTAAATTGATTTATTTTAGTAATTTTAGTAGGAAATAAATATATTAAGTAATAAAAAAAGTAATTTTTTTTGACAAGAATAAAAAAAAAAAAGCAGTTTTTCAGGGATAAAAAAGCAGACACTACTGCGTCAGCATTGCAGTCGGTGCATCAGCGCTTTTTGACTACGTCAGTTTTTTTGTCAGCTTTTTTCTGTTGCTTTTTTGTTTTTCATTTTTTGGTAGTTTTTTTTCAGTTTTTTTGCAGTCTTTTGTTTTTCTGCAAAAGGCTGCCATTTTTTGGCTTTTTGCGGAACATTTACCAAATTGCTCCCAATTTTTGACAAATGCTGATTTTGAAGATGTCCAAATTGGACATTTTGCTAGCATTTAATTTTATCATATTGTAGTATTTTATCATATTGTTGTAGATAGATAAATACATGTGTGGGAGAGATAAAAAGAAAGAGAAATTTAGTGCTGAAAAAATGTAAAATCAAAATAGAGAAAATTTTGGGTGGCAAACCTTTTTCATCAGATACTTATGTATAGAGAGATTATTAATTAGGAAACTTATGTATACATTTTTTTAAAAAAATGTGCAGATAATATTATTATTTACTTATCAATAAAAATAATGACATGTTGTTTGTAGCAATATACAAAGAAAATTGCATTTGGTAAATAACTTTTTGGTTTCCTAATTATTTTCCATTTTTACCTTTATTTATAACTATAATTTTAAATTTAAATATAACTTAAGTAACTCAAATGTATATGTGAGGAAAAACATGAGGGTGTTGCACTCTAACACATACAATTATTAAGGGAAATTAAACAACATTGTTCAATTTAAGTACAGAGTCGTGAGCCAAGAATATAAAAGAAAGAAATTCTCAAGTAATATTATTCCCTCCGTTCCTAAACTTTGGAACTTTTGTCATGTTTTACACAGATTAAGAAACTATCAATTTTCATAACCTTACCCTCTAATGCCATTAACTTCCAATTTGAATTATTATTTTTTGTGGAATTGTTATTAATGTTGGAAAGAGAAAAGCGACTTATATTAATACTACTCCAATAGATCGGTTAAAAAAAGTCGCCCTAGTAATCTAGGTCGGCGGTAGATACTTTGGTCTCGACCAAAAAAAATTCAAATCGGTTAGAAACTAAGCAACTGTTCACTATCCTATATTCATTTGCATCTATATTCACTATCCTATTATTTTCTTTGTATAGCTTTACCATGCTTTCCCATTCTTTTATGCAGTTTATTTTTTAATCCAAAAGAGGAACTTGCTTATAAGTAAATTTGTTTGAACTTTAAAATGATAGAAATTGCATCATAATGAAAATTTTAATAACAAATTGGTGAACTAGTTTTTTAGTATGTGCATTGTATTCCTTTTCTCCAGAGAATATAGACTACCAATCGGTTGCTCATTAAATAAATACATTAAAATTATAATAAGAGAATTCTTGAAAATGGAAAGGACTGTCTTGGGACTCCAAATAAAGAATAATGGGACAATTAAATTTTATTTTGGAGATTCAATAAAGGTAAAGGGTAAATTTGGAAAAATTTGATAAATTTTACATTGGTAGGTACCATTGTTTTAGAACAAAAGAAAATGGTCAAAAATACAAAAGATCAGGTAACTTGTACACCACTATACATTTGAGGGTAAAAAATACCAATGATTGGTGACTTAGTCAAGAAATTCTGAACTTTAGAGAAAACCGTAGTCCATCTAAACCCGCATACCAACTTCTACCCTAATGAGTCTACACTTTATCTTAAGCAAGTTCTGAAGGTAAAGCTCTAAGGATACATACATGATCGGTTCACCTGGGAACCCTATTTTATGATTAACTTGGGCCAATATACATTTGGGGAAAGGAGTTAATCTTCCTCTTAGGTAAACTTAGACTACATTGTATCTGAAAAGAAGGTCAACTAGGTTAACTCAAAGTATAAGGAAGGCTCTTAGCAACTCGTTCTAACTCGGAAGGCTCTTAGAAACTCGTTCTAGTTCGGAAAGCGCTAAAACTTTTTCTGACAATGAAAGAGTATCAGAACTCTTCTCATGTGTCAAGAAGGTTGAAACATAAATCTCAATTGACTTGAGACACCGGAGAAAATTAACCAAGGAACAATTAGAGTTCAAACATGAATTAAACAAGACTACTTCATTGAATCACTACCCTCTCTGCCCCGCTAGTAGTTTAAATTTACCCTATTCGATCGAAAAGTAAGATATAACACACACTAATAATTAAAATTTAAAAAAAATGTCCATATTATCTCCTTATCAATAAAATGATGACATGTTGTTTGTACCAATATACAAAGAAAATTGCATTTGGTAAATAACTTTTAGTTTTCCTAATTATTTTCCATTTTTACCTTTACTTATAACTATAATTTTAAATTTAAATATAACTTAAGTAACTTAAATGTAAATGTGAGGAAAAACATGAGGGTGTGTCACAATTATTAAGGGAAATTAAACAACATTGTCCTATTTAAGTACAAAGTCGTGCTTGTGAAAAAAAAAAGTACAAAGTTGTGAGTCAAGAATATAAAAGAAAGAAATTCTCAAGTAATGCTACTCCCTCCGATCCTAAACTTTGGCTCTTTTGTCATATTTCACACAGATTAAGAAACCATCAATTTTTATAACCTAAAGACTACAATACCCTCTAATACCATTAACTTCCAATTATTATTATTATTTTTTGTGGAATTGTTATTAATGTTGGAAAGAGAAAAGCGGCTTATATTAATACTACTCCAATAGAAATTAGAAAGAGAAAAAAAAGTCGCGCTAGTAATCTAGATCGGTGGTGGATACTCTGGTTTCGACCAAAAAAATTCAGATCGGTTAGAAACTAAGCAACTGTGCGCTATCATATATTCCTTTTTTGACTTCGTTCACTATCCTATATTCATTTGCATCTATATTCACTATCCTATTATTTTCTTTGTACAGGTTTACCATGCTTTCCCATTCTTTTATGCAGTTTATTTTTTAATCCAAAAGAGGATAATGGGACAATTAATTTTTATTTTTGAGGTTAATTAAAGATAAAGGGTAAATTTGGCAAAATTTGGTAAATTGTACATTGGTAGGTACCATTGTTTTAGAACAAAAGAAAATGGTCAAAAATACCAAAGATCAGGTGACTTGTACACCACCACTATACATTTGAGGGTAAAAAATACCAATGATTAGTGACTTAGTCAAGAAATTCTGAATGTTAGAGAAAACTGTAGTCCCTCTAAACCCGCTTACCAACTTCTACCCTAATGAGTTTACACTTTATCTTAAGCGTGTTCTGAAGGTAAAGCTCTAAGGATATATACATGATCGGTTCACCTGGGAACCCTATTTTATGATTAACTTGGGCCAATACCTTTGGGGAAAGGAGTTAATCTTCCTCTTAGGTAAACTGAAACTACATTGTATCTGAAAAGAAGGTCAACTAGGTTAACTCAAAGTATAAGGAAGGCTCTTAGCAACTCCTTCTAACTCATAAGGCTCTTAGAAACTCGTTCTAACTCGGAAAGCGCTGAAACTTGTTCTGACAATGAAAGAGTATCAGAACTCTTCTCATGTCTCAAGAAGGTTGAAACATAAATCTCAATTGACTTGAGACACCGGAGAAAATTGACCAAGGAACAATACGAATTCAAACATGGATTAACCAAGACTACTTCATTGAATCACTACCCTCTCTGCCCCGCTAGTAGTTTAAATTTGCCCTATTCGATCGAAAAGTAAGATATAACACACACTAATAATTAAAATTTAAATATGAATTATCTAAAACTCAGTGTAAATTTAAATATGTGTAATGATTATGGATTAAAATTAAAATATGAATAATATAAAATATTCACTAGCAGTGTAAATTAAAATGCTTCTTGTATTTTATAACATGTTAAATTGTAATAAACCAATACTTTTTTTTAATAACAAAGTGCTGGTTTGAGTGGAAACTGAACTCGGATCCAATTCCAAGGTCTCAGATTCGAAATTGGGGTATGGCAAAAACTCTGTTGGGATGGAAAAACCACACGGACCACAAAATTTGGGTTTACATGTGGCCAAGTTCCCTAGGGTAGATTAGTCACCAACAAAACAGGTGGATACTACACTTCAATAACATGGTAATAAAAAAAATGCTGGTTACTTTAGTATGATAAGAAAATAATATATTTGGATTTTTTGAGTTACTTGGATTTTAGTATTAATTACTTTAGTATTAATTGAGTCCCTTGGATTTTACTGGTCTATTTACTAATACTAATTGACCAATATCTTTTGACGAGTATTAACTGCAACTTTTTTCATATATATATATATATAGGACCAAAGTAGTAGTACATAAACAAACATCAACATCTTTAACTATAATCAATATATATTCATCAAACCATGAAGTTTGCATTATCATTCACCATCTCTTTCCTCCTCCTTGCTTTCATAACCATATCAGATGGCCATGATGTAAGAGACATAGGAGGTGAACAGATATCCACAGGTTCTACAGTCTATATTATGTCAGCAACCCTAGCTAATGGAACTAGATGGCCTCTTGGAGGAGGAGGAGTAAATCTAGGCAAAACTGGAGACTTAAAATGTCCACTCACAATCCTACAAAGTTACAAAAATGATGAACTTGGCATACCGGTCAAATTCACCATCCTTGGTAATATTAGCTTGGGAATGGTAACAACAGGTACACCATTTCTTTTTGCTTTTAACTTAGTTGTAATTTTGGTTCCCTATTATATATTCCAAAATCGAGGAATTCAGTTTTTTTATTTAATTTTTCATGAATATAGTTCTCATATTTTTATAAACTTGGAGTTTATAGTTTGTTATTTCCAATTTAGTACATCAAAATTATCGATTTAATTTCTTGCAATTCTGCTCCCCAAAATTTGTGAATTTTGGGAAAGCAGGATTACAGACTTATAAAATCCATGATTTTAAGAATTTAAGGCTTTGTTTGGTAAAAAGTAGCGGATAGCGGATAAGCTAGATGATAGCAAACGATGTGTTTGGTAAAACTAACGGTTGAACTAGCTGATAAATACAAAATGTCATAAAAGGACATATTTATTTAATTCATTGTTACATTTATTTAATAAGGACAGATAAGTAATTTAAGAAAAATAAAAAGGGCAAAAATGCCAAAAAAAAGTGAGACGTTATCCGCTAGCTGCTAGCATTTGAAAAAACGCTAAACGCTACTTGAAAAACGCTAAATGCTAGTGCTTACAAAACACTTGTACACGTCACCCGCTACTTTCATCTGCTATCCGCTAGTGGATGGGACGCGCCAAACAGAGTCTAAATGTGCAATACAAGGGTGTCGATATGGAATTCATGAAAAATAAATTATATGCGGAAAAAAGTAAAATAGAGAAACAAAAATTGTGGACTTGGAAACAAGATACCAACGAATGCAATTAAGTCTTTACTTTTATAAAGGGATCAATATATGACTACAACTCTGTGAATTCAATTAACAATGAGAAAAATTACAAGCTGGTATTCTGTGTCAATCCTCGTACTTGTTTGGATATTGGGAGGTTTGATGATCACTAACAATGAGCCTTTTGAGGTTTTGTTTCAGAAGCTCCCTTTTTTGATCAGTAACTTGATCAATGATAACCTTATTATTGTTCTTTGTCATCTATCGAAACAATGCAAGAATTCATTAAGTGGAATAATATTTGTGATTCATCATGTAATTCTAGATTAATGAACACCTAAGCATAATAATCTCACATCATCCTATTTTTTCCTTCCTCGCTTAATTCAAAATGGTATGGCATGCGAGGCTCACGGAAGGAATTTATTTAATGAGTTAATTTAGGGACACGCCATTAGGGATTCTTATACAAATTCCTAAATCTATTTTACTGGATGTCCCTTATCTATGATCCATAATAATTAATTTTTGTTGTAGCCTTATTTATTACAATATTATTGTTTTCCAACTTAATTTGTTTGTTAAAATAGGAGTCTATTCCAACTTAACCAAAGTCTTGGGTTAGAATCCAGCCTTGGGCATGCAGCAGTGTTAAACCTCTTGAGGGAGAACTTTGCCGTCCATTGTGGTCCTACCCCGGCAAGAGGGATTAATCTCTGCAGTTGGGCGTAAAGGGTACTCAATTTATACCAACAAAAAGAGGAAAGAAAATCATCAAACTTTTTAAAATTACAATGTGAGCTGTTAAATGTTCTATAAAATCAAATGGATATTTTCCATTGTAGGTATTGGGCATCTTTTGAAATAATACTTGCATTAGAGGCTAGTGAATCTAGTTTATAGTAGAAATTAGCAATAATGTAGTTGCACCTATCGCTCGGAAAAATCTTACCCTTTACTGCAAATCCAAGAATGACGATCTTGGAGTCCAAACAATCATGCCCAAAGAATAATACCGGTTTAGATTCACTCCACAGTTTTTCTGTAAAACTTTATTCTTTGTAGCTTTACTTGGAAAGACAAACCAGCTCGTCATTATTTAGATATTGATAAACGTTGGGATTCATTTTGCAGCTCAGTTTCTTGGAGAATCTCTATAAATGGTGTGTGTCAAATTTGTAATACAAATTCAAATGGTGTGTTACTCTTGGAATAAACAACCTTCCAAATATATGAAAGTAGGTGCAGAAAATATTGCTTAAATGTAATTATCATATCTCACAATTGAAATAAACATCTAAAGAAACATCCACCTTATGGTTTATTCTTGATGACTGCCTGCGTAACGAATGGGAGTGGATCCAATATTATAAAGGAATCAGATCCATTGGTACTGAGTCTAGGGATGGCAATGGGGCGGGGCGGGACCGGGGAGTACTTCCCCGCTCCCCACCCCCACCTCCCATATTGTCCCCCATCCCCATCCCTATTCCCCGCTTCGGAGGAGTTTTTCTCCCCATCCCCATCCCCACGGATGCCCACAGTCCCCGAGGGGATACCAAGAATTCATTTAAAGTTAGCAAAAATTAAAATTAAAGTGTAATAAAACTGAAAAGAATGTATAAAAGTAAGACTAAAAAACAAATGTTTAACATTAAATATAAAAAAAATTATAAAATTTAGCCTTAATTTGATATTTTAATATTTAAAAAGTATAAAGGTGAGAATAAAAATATAAAAATTAGCACAATTTAATATTTTATTAATATTTTTATTTAAAATCACATATTAAAAGACTAAAAAATCTATAACTTAGAATATAAGATACATCTATAATAAGAACATTTATTATATATTCGGGGGCGGGGTCCCTGCGGGGCGGAGGATATGAACCCCGTCCCCATCCCCAAGTTGACTGCGGGGGGATTTTCTCCCCCATCCCCGTCCCCACGGGGAAAACCTCCCCGCCCACGGGGCCCCAAGTGGGGCAATCCCCGCGGGGATCCCCACTTGCGGGTAGAAATTGCCACCCTCAGTCTGAGTCTTCTTGTAGGAGAGTTTGGGGGAGCACGAGAGCAACAACGAGCGAATGACCAAAACCACTAAGAGATTTGGACACCAGATTTCCACCCAAAACCATAAGGAAATGAATATATGGGTCCTCTCACTTACATAACCTTTATTTAGCTCATTCTTAGTCGATGTGGGAGCTTTTTTTAAAAGAAAACATAATAATATATAAATATTTAAATCCGCACACAGCTCTGTTCGGTTCAGTCGTGGGCATTATGCTACTATTAAATTGCTAAATAAAAATTATCTATCACAATTTGATTGCATACCAAAACCGCACACAGCTCAATGATTTTAGTTCTATATAATATTTAAAAATATATATATTATGCATTAGAAAGAACAAACTTAAATTCATTGTTTAAAATTTTCATATATAGACAAACAACCCCTAATTAACCACCATTATACTTTTTATTGTATTTAAAAAAATGATGTATTTGATTTATAATAGATAGATTAGTTTTACAATGAACCTAAAACTGCAAAATATTCTTATAATACGGACCAGAGATAGTATTAGATAAGATCCAAACAAAAGTGATTACAACTCATTAATTGAACATCAATTAGTCAAAACAACATTATATAGAAAAATAACCCCTAATTACGCACCATTATATTTTTTATTGTATTCAAAAAAATATTAATGATAAAGTCAAAAGAGTGATCATTAAAAGTTACAATTTTAGGTTCATTGAAAAATTGGTGTATTTGATTTATAATATAGGTCAGAAATATTAGTTTTTCAATGAACCTAAAACTGTAAATTATTCTTATAATAGGGACCAGAGATAGTATTAGATAAGATTCAAACAAAAATGATTACAACTCATTAATTAAAAATCAATTAGTCAAAAAACTCAGTCAAAACTTCTCTAAAAAATTATTAAATTATTACTACTATTGAATAAGCCGGAAAGAAAATGTTCTATAAAATCAAACGGATGTTTGCCTTTACAAACACTTTGAATCAATCATCTATGGCTCCTCTAAACAAGATTACCTCCAATGTGATATCAATATCACTTCTGGTAATCATACTTGCATCCGAGGCTAGTAAGGCTTAAAAGACCGTTGTAGTAGTTGAAATTACCAATAATATTTCTCCAAAAAATCTGACATTGCATTGTAAATCCAAGGATGACGATCTTGGATTCCATACAATCATGCCAAGAAAATCATACCACTTTGGATTTACTCCAAACGTATGGGAGACAACATTATTCTTTTGCAGCTTTACATGGAAAGGGAAGTAGTTCGTCATTATTTAGACGTTTTCGAAGGCCATCGGGATTCATATTGTAGCTCACTTTCTTGGAAAATCTCGACGAAGGGTGGCTGTGTATTTTGTAGTTCAGAAAATACATATTCTAAGTGTTTTCCTTGGAATAAACAATCATCCAAATATATGAAAGTAGGTGCCAAAAATATGACATAGATGTAGTTTTATTTCATTTTTCGCAATTGAAATAAAAATCTAAGAAATATTTATCTTATGATTTATTCTTGATTATTTTTTCATTTTACTTGTGTTTATGGTAATTAAGATTAATTTGATGAAAATATGAAGTTCGTGACTTCATATCTACCAACATTTCAACAATATAAGAAAGAAATAGGCTCTTTTAAATAGAAAAATGGACACTGAATTTTTACACCTCGCCATTTTAAGGTCATTGTTGTAAATTCCATAAAAAATTTAGTATTTTCATTCTCTCTCCACATTAATTTTTCTTTCTTTTTCCATTTCCTTCTCTCAACTTTTTCATTTCTCTCTCCAACTTTTCTCTCACTCGAAAAATATCAAGTTCATAAATAGTTTACTATTAAATATGTATTTTGTTTTATTACTACCTACCAAAATCTTATATGTCGTGGGCTAAATATATTTATTGCCGGTGTAATTATTTTTTGAGCTTTTTCTTCATTAATGCCTTTACTTTTTATAAATCATTAATTTTCTTTTAGTCTTGATGGGATAAATTACATGTTTCCCTATATAACACTATTTGTGTTTTGTCTTTAAAAACATGTTTACTTTTATAAACAAAATTTATTTATTTTTGTAAGTCTTTATATTGCATTGAGTCTCGATGAGAAAACATTATCTATTGTCGGATTCATAATTTTTTATATTTTGTGTATGTTTCGATCTTTAAGTTCCTCCGAGAAAACATTACGTATTGTTGGTGTAATTTCATTACTATTCATTACTAGTGAGGGGATACTGTTATTTTGCATTTGGCTTCCGCCGAGAGCATATAACTTATTGTCTAAGAAAAAATTACATGACTTTGGTATAATGTAATACCCAAAATAATTAAATATTACCTTAGATATTACATCGTACTTACCTTATTTATATGATATGTTGGAAGTTTGGTTTATTTAAAATTATGTTGCAATCAAATGATTATAATGTTTGGCATTTTATTGATTAGGTTCCATCAGTGATATATGTGAGTAATTGTGAGTATTAGTCTTGAAATAGGATTAGTAAAATGGGAGGTATGAGTAGTATTGTTAATAACTTCCCACTATATCAGTCACACCATTACGTATGGAGGAGAGAAAGGGAGAGAGAAAAGAGAGAAAGAGTAAGAAACACCATAGCCTCACTATATTAGCGACAAACAAAAACAAAAAAAAACCACAAAAACAAAAAAAAACCCAAAAACACATCTCCTTCCATGACAAAATCTGTGCATGCTCTAATATGGGAAGATATAAGTACAAGGGGGTTAGGGTGTGTTAATGGAAGCTTGCAATTGGGAATTTAGGGATGAAATAAGTTCTTAAAGTTAGGAATTCAAACAATGAGAGGCTAGGTAATAAAAGGGCAGCAAGTGGAAAACTTAATGGTGAAAATCGAGTTGCTTGGATATGGGGGAGCAAAAAGGTGAAGTTTAGAAAGGTTGTGCATGGTGTATATAAGGTTGCAATCTAGATAAGCTAAGTTAGAGACACTCAAAGTTTTGTTCCGGGGAAAAATGCTACTTTTGTTGTAACATCCTAGATTTTAGCTGATAATAAAATTCGGAACGTTACCTTTTAGATCTTTCAGAGTACGCAATTCATAATTTGGATAAATAAAAACAACCTTAAAGACTCAAATTGATAGGATTTTCACAAAATAAAACTTAGTTCAAACTTGTTCAACCATAAGGTTCAAAATAGCCTATCAGAGTCAGTCACACAAACTTTAATCCAAATTACAAGTGCATAATTAATTTAATACAACTTTGGTTCATGTTTTAAACATAGACAATCACAAAAGGTCTCAATCAATGAGACTAGCACATAATCACCATAGGGATCACTTAGTTTCTCCGGCATCGAGTGAGTATCCACCAATAATCACCGTGGCCACGGGCCTAGATCGTTGCTGCCTTGGCTCGTCTTCTTCGGATGAATCAATGGACTCTTCTTTAGCGGGTTTGGTTATATTGAAATAAAAAAATGGTAACATAATAAAAAAAATGAGAGATCATATTGAAATAAAAAAATGGTAACATAATATATATATATATATATATATATATATATATATATATATATATATATATAGTTATCGAGTCGGGTTCATGAACCAGACGAGTCGAAATACACCTAGCTCAAGTTTGGCTCATTTATTTAACGAGTTCAATCTTCAACTCAAGTTCAACTCATTTGGTTCATGAACTAAGTTCAACGAGCTATTTGTCGAGTCGAGTTTCGAACTATGTTCGAGTTGGTTCGAATCAGTGCCACCCCTAGTGGCAGGCAACCTTAGGTGGGATTCCTGGCATGTCGACTTCAGACCATGCAAACAAATCCACATGTTCTCGCAAGCAGTTAGTAAGATCTTTATTGACATCTTCGGGGAGGTCGGCCCCGAGCTTTACTACTTTAGCTGAGTCGTCCCCAAAGGAACCTCCACAAATTCCCCGCCAGTCTTAGGTCATTTTATACTCTTTTTCAACTCTCTAGTTAGTTGGTCATCTTGTTTACCTTGGCCTCCTTGGGAGTTACTTTAGGTAGCTTCTTTTAAGCTTTCTGCTCCAACATAATGGAGAGGTAGTGACATCGCTTGGCTACCTCCAAGTCGACAGGAATTTTGATTACTTCATTCTTTAACGAGTGGAACTTCGTTTTCAAGTGTACGGTGGATGAGACCACTCCCAGTCTTCCCAAGGTCGGTCTTCAGATGATGCAATTTTATGGAGATTTCCAGGGTAGGACCAAGAACTGTGTTTTCACTGTTCGAGAGAGATCGTCTTCACCATGAGCTCGACATAGCCCAAAGGTCGGGTCTTGGCCCCATTAAAACTAGACAAATCGGTACCTCAGTAGGGGGAGAGATCGGTCTCTGAGGATTTCCCGTCCAAAAGATCTTAGTCGGAGAAGGCCAACCGGGGTCTATCAGATGGTGTCGCCGAGGTCGAGTTGCTGGCAACACTGAGGATTTCCTTCCATTTCCTCTTTAGCGATCACTTAGTTTCTCCGACATCGAGTGAGTATCCACCAATAATCACCATAGCCACGGGCCTAGATCGTTGCTGCCTCGGCTCGTCTTCTTTGGCCGAATCAATGGACTCTTATTTGGCGGGTTTGGTTACCTCGTTATCCACTGCCTTAGTTTTTTGAGGTGAGCGACAATGCTTCCTTTCCTTGTCCTTCTTCACATATTGAGTGAGCTTTCCTTTTTGGACCATCTCCTCAATGTCGTCTTTCAAGGCTCTGCATTGATTAGTATCGTGACCATGACTTCGGTGGTAGCGGCAATACTTGTGCATGTCCACGCCTTCCTTATGTGCTAACAGAGTTCGCCAGTCTAATTTATGTCTCTGAACACGACATTGGCACACTCCACCAATATGTTAGCCCTGGAGGGGATCTCGCCCTCTCTTTCTTTGAGGACCTGGATCTCGCTCTCCCTCTCATTTACGGGGAGTATCTTACCCTCTCTCTTCTCCGGATGGCAAGACACCTTATTTTGACGATCCGCAAATTCGCGTGTGGTGAAACACAAACCAGCGTTGAGACAACATCAACAAGTGAAAAAATCCAAAAACAATTCAATTAAATGAGAGTACCAAAGCAACAGTCACCATGGAGGAGGCCAAGTCCTCAAAGTACATAAACATAAGCCAATCAAGGCCATAATAATTCAGTAAAGTTATAAAGAAAATACATAACTTAAAGAAGTCTAAAGCACTAAACACGGTAAAAGTGAGGAAGGTGCAATGACATCGAAGTCGTTTTTGTTGGCATGAAACTTGACGATCCTCCCACCTTGTACCTTGTGTTCAATCCAGAAAATCTGAGGATCAAAATCCACCTCCAGATACAAGCCAAAATTCTGGTCTAGGCAGTTCTGAAAGGCATCCATGGAAATGTCCACTGCTTTGCGTGCCACACCTGTCACCTGCAACTTTGCATCGTCTTTCTCCTTCTTCACTTCCTCGAGGTCTTTGTGAAGAGAGGAATTGACGTTCTTGAGTTTTTGGTTCTTCTTTTTAGCATCTAGAACCTCCACCTCTACAGCTTTCTTAGTAGTGACAGCCCCGGTGCGTTCCTTCTAGAGATGCTCAAGGCTAGTTGCAACCTGAGTAAGGTCTTTTTAAAGTGCACCATTCTCCAAACGAAGGCGATCCGACCAAGGGAGTGATGTCCAACATGGAGGACCTAGGGGGTATTAGCTATTGATAAAATGAACTGTCCGAGCAACCCAATCATAGTTTATCCCTTCCATCTCTTCCACCACAAAGTCGAACTCAGAAGTATCTCGCCCTCTTTCACTTTTGGGGAGTATCTCGCCCTCTTTCACTTTGAGGTGCCAGATCTCGCTCTTGTCTAGTCCAGAAGCCATAACGTTGGCTGTGGTTATCCAATTGAGACGTACAAGCATGAGATGGAAAGTTAATGAGCAGAGATACAATTCTTATGTTGAGCTCGAAGCCCAGTTCTGACGTCTTGAAGGTATAAACTGCGATATCTCGCCCTCTGTCATATTTTTGGAGGGGATCTCGCCCATGAAGAGCTAGATCACGCCCTCCATCAAATTTTGGGAGGGGATCTCTCCCATGAGGAGTGAGATCTCGCCGTCCATATCAAAATAGGAGGTGATCTTGCCGTCCCGCTCATTTATGGGGAGTATGTCGCCCTTGTCTATTCTGTAGGCCATAACATTGGCTATGGTTTTCCGATTGAGGCACGCGAGCATGTATTAAAAAGCTATGGAGGAGAGCTATCTCGCCCCCCACTATCCCTGCATGGCAACATCTCTCCCTATGCCTTGACTTAGAGCAAGATATCTTCCTATGCCTTGTCGTGGAGCGAAATCTCGCCCTCTACCCTACTTCGGGCCATAACTTTGGCTGTGGTTATTCGATTGAGGCGTGCAAGCATGCGTTGGAAAACTAAGGAGTAGAATTACAATTTTTCCATTGAACTCGAAACTCCATTCTGATGTCTTGAGGGTATAAACTGCTAGATACGACATGGGCGAGATGATGGCATCGTAGATGGCTTGGAGAAGATCGTTATCTCAATAGATCTCTCCCTTTACCTCAATTTTGGGAAGGATCTCGCCCTCTCTCACTTTGAGGGCAATTATATCGCCCTCCCTCTCATTTTGGCCAAAAATTTCGCCCTCCTTCCTCAAAATATGGGAGGATCTCGCCCTCTCCCTCCTTTTTCAAGGAATCTTGCTTTTTCTCTCTTGTGTGAAAAGTAAAAAAGGATTTGAAGCGTCAAATTGAAGAGAAGGCACCTATATCAATACTAAGTGAAAAATTACGAGAAGTCCACATTCCTAATCAAAATCAAAGATGCAATACCACGAGGTAAAAAGACAATTTTCTACCGGAAAATCATTAAGCACACCTAGGGGCAGGGACAAAACCTGCTCGACCCGAGATGTCCAATGACAACGACAGCAAACCGGCCGGCGAGGATGACTTAACACAAGACCTGAGACTTCCAACGATAAAGGCAGTGAGCCGGTCAACGAGGACAACTTAACACACGACCTGGGATGTCCAACGGCAACGACAGCGAGTCGACCGGCGAGGAAGACTTAACACACGACTTGTGATGTCAAACGGTAACGGCAGCGAGCCGGGCAGCGAGGACGACTTAACAAAGATGACCTCGGACGTCTGACGGCAACGACAGCGAGCCGGTGGCGAGGAAGACCTAAGCAACAATCTTAAGCTAAGGCTATCCTCCGAAATAACCCCTGTTTGGGGGGCAACTGTTCTAAATTGGGCCACGAGGCCCACTAAGTGAATTGGAGTTGGGTCAGCCAAATGACTAGGATCCATATCCAAGACCTTATATTTCAGAATAGGCCACGAGGACCACTTAGCCAATTGGGCATAGATCAGCCCAATTGCTTGGATTTACATCCAAGGCGCTCTTTATCAAGCATTGACGGCTTAGATTCATCTGATCGATCCAACGGCTCAGAGCTAGCACATATCTCTAAAAATATTGGCTCGCATAACCACAAAAAGTAGGCATTACCCATTTCCTGCATACTCCATGATTCTCTACTGACTTGAGCGCCGGAGTGTCTTTGCAAGTACAGAACAACCCCCATTTGAACCCTAAATCTGATCTAAAATATTTCATCTTCTTCAACGCAACAAAACCCAACAACATAAAACGGTTCATCTTCAATTCTCAAACGAAATCTTAAAGAAAAAAAAATCATCATAGATTCATTCTTGTCAAAAATCACAAGTTCTTCTTCACAAATCTGCAATCAAAATCTTCAAAAATCTGAAAATGAAATCTTCAAACAATGAAATCATCACAAATTTATCACAAAAATCTGCAAATGAAACCTTCCATAAGCGAAATCAAAAGTCAAATCCATAAGCGAAATCGAAATTAACATTCGCGAGAGCAGTCCAAGAAATTTCAGATTTGTTCTTTGATGTTACTCATGAATTTTAGATCTGTTCTTTGATGTTACTCAGAAATTCGAATCTGAGAACATAATTAGATCTAAGAACGAAAGTGAAAATGAATCTAAGAACGAAAAATGATATCCAATCTGCAGAAAACAAAATCCCATTATGAATTTAATTAATTCTGTGTTGAAGATGATATCTAATTATCTGCAAGATGAAGATGAATGTTTTTGATGCAGGGTTCAAACGGGGGTGAAGAAGATGAAGATGGAAATTCTTGTGTTTTGTCAATTTGGTCCTGTGTTTTTTTATGTTTCAATTTGGCCCCCCATATGCCACATCACTTAACGCTTCGGGTATCTTTGATTAGGTTCTATGTTAAATAAAAGACTATTTTTAAAAAACTTTAAATAGTATTTTAGGTTGGCTAGGGGTAATACCATATAAATGTAGGAAATGAAAAGTGACTAGGGAATCAGTTATTCATTGTCTTAACAAAATGCAACAAAAATGCATACATATGGAATCGAAACAAACAAGAGAATCCAATAATATATTATTGTGTATTAAATTCTTATGATGTACATTTTTGAAAAAAAGTTTATTTAGAACAAAAGAAATTCATACTGTTTCTCTTACAAAATTATTAAATTTTAATACTTTATAATCTTTTATATGCATATATGTCTCGATGATTTTAATTCTCTTGTCTTTTGTCAAAAAAATAATAATAATTTAATTGTCTTGATTACTAAATTTAAATAATATGTAATCTATATATACACTATATGTGTAAACGATTTGTATTTTCAATTATTATTTTTTCAAAATGTGTGTCATTTTTTGTTTATAATTTTAATAGTAAAGAAACCCTAAACCGTAAAAAAATAAAAATATTTTTATGAAAAAACTCATAATTATTTTCTACTTTGTAATATTACAAATAAATATATATATATATATATATATATATATATATATTAAAAGTTAACCTAATTTCAACCCTAGGTTTGGTTAACTTCTTATGAATAAGCGGTTGCAGTCATCACTTTGACAGTCACGGGCTAGCGTCGTTTCCCCCAAAATAAACTAGGGTATTTTTCTTTCTCTCTTCCTCTTACTCGCGGTTCGCAAAGAGGTTTGCCGCAGTGGCATTTCACTTTCTTTGTGTTACTCATAACATTTTTTTGCAATATTGAATGGATAATTTAATTAATTATAAAGATATGCTAGGGGGCTACATCAATTGCGATTTCACTCTACTTAGATGAATACCATATACATGATTAATCTCAGGTAGTTCAAGGTGTACTATCAGTTGTTGTGTCTAATTTTATTGTTCGCGTCTTTTCTCCTGTTTAATCGTGTGTTGTCTTTGTCTTCACTAGATCCATAATCAGTGCATCAAAACTTTGTTAACTGACTATCATTACAAGATTGGTCACTTGGAAAATCGTGGTTGTTGTCTTATGTTTTGACTTCTCGTATGCTCTGCTTTATTGCCTGTGTTAATAGTGTCCAACGTAGATCTCCAATAACTGTGATTTTATTTATTAAGACAGTACAACAAAAGTGTCGATACGAAACTAAAGAAGGTAATAATCCTCAAATTAAAAATACATTTCCTCTTGCATATTTAGTACTATGATTGATTATGAATTTATTGATTTTATTTAAATGAATATAATTTTCTTATTTATTTTATAGTTTGAGGTCGTTGATCAAGTGACACTTGAAAAAAAAAGAAATATGCACCATTTGCCAGGAGAACTTTGTAAATGGAGAAGAAGTTGGATAGATGGACTTTTGTGTACCTCAATTTCACATTTACTGCATCACACTGTGGCTGGTTAGAAAGAATGTGTGCCCCATCTGCAAAAAAATGGATTATGTGGTTAAACAAAATGGCAAAGATGTAGACTAAAATACTCCATGGTACATAATGTCTATGTTTCACATTTGGTGTTCATAGGGTATTTGTGTGTGGTTTGTTTGTTGTTCTTGGAGTGTGTTTGGCTTGTGTATGTGATGATACTTTTAGTTAGATGGTAGAGAAATTAAAAAAAGTTGAAGTTAAAAATTTTAAAAGTCAATTCAAAGCATCTTGATTATGTATTCTTGAAGTTTATTAATTTTTTTTTTGGAACAAAGTTTATTAACTTTTTAAATTTCTCAATTTATTAACAATCGATCTAATGATTATGAATACATCATATATACTTTTATTATTATTATTTAATAGAACTTATCATAACATCACAAGAACATACTAATTATTCAATAGATTTTGCGGTTTCCGGTTTTCTATTGGGTTGGTTCGGTTTTGTACACCCCTACTAGAAGCTATATGGTTCAAATTATATAGAGCTTTGTTCAGTGGCATCAGCATCAACAAAGACAACTTCAAAGGGGGTCCTAGTAGAAACAATTAGAAGCCTTCCATTCTCTTGATCAACTCTTCCAACAACAAGACAAACAGCAGGTTGTGGAGGATTATATTTAGGACAAAACACAAACTTATACCCTAAACCACTTTTCTCAATACTAAAACTACCATTTCTAATTTGTTTTCCTTGATGGTTTTTAATACCACCAATTCCAATACTACCCACTGTCATACCCTAATTTTGTCCGCCTAGGTCAAAACCCTAATTTTCCGCAAAAAATAAATAAATTGAGAAGTGTGGTTTTATTTTGAAGAGTGAAGAGCATTGTGCATGCATTTTTGGGTTTTAAAAGTCATTCTAGGGCTTTTAAATTCATTGTTAGAGTGGAAATGCATTTGTTGTTAAAAAACAAGGTTTTTAGGGCAAAAGGGTATTTTGTTCATTGTCAAAAATAAGATAATTTCTCATCAAGAATCATCGTGCAATTTTAGAGAAATTTATTTGAGGCAAAACATTTTGGTCATGTATGTATGTATGCGCAGGCATGCATACATTGTGCACAAAATTCAAATTCAAAAAAGGCATCAAAAAGGAATATTCTACAAAAATTTCAAGATGAGGTTTTTATGATATTTTTGGTCATGGTGATCTCATAAAATGGCATATTCCTCAAGATACCTTGTATGTGGCCTAAATTGGGTGTATTTTTGTACAATTATCCTAAGAAGAATAATCAAAAATGAAGGGATAATGGAATGGTCATATAATAGTACAATAGTACAAGATGACAACTTGCAAAACTTGGTCACCAAGGACCCCTCCCAATGTTTATGCGCCACCCCCTCTCTATTCTCTCATTTTGTGTTTTCTCAATGTCCTCAATCCATGTGAGCCTCAATCCTAGCCTTTGATTCAAAATTAAAATCAAATCCTAGAGCACAACTAGTGCATATTGACCTAAATACCCTCAAACCTAGCTGCCTTCTATAAATACTCTATTAACCTCACCCCTCACAACTTTTTTTGGCCTCACAATTCATTCACAAAACCCTAGCACACAAACCTCTCCTCTCCTCTCCTCCTTTGGCCGAAATCACAACAACCATTCCCTCCTCCATTTTTCTTCATTTCACTTCCATTTTCCATCTCATATTAACTCCTACTTCATATATCTTCCTTCTCTCCTAATTTAATTCAAGCTTGCATCATCAAAGGGCATTTTTAAGCCAGCATTTTGTGGGTTTCATTGAAGTTTGGTGAAGATTCAAGTTGATTTGTGGTCTTGTTCTTCATATTAGTCATTCCTTAGCTTGGATTTGAGGTAAACTTCTTAAAACCTAGCATCATCTTCAACTTTTTTTTGCATCAAAATGTAGACATCATGTTTCTAATTTTGCATCCTACCATATTCATGCATTTTAGTATTATTATATTGTTGATTTGTTGATTGTTGTTGGTGAGAGGTGTCTCAAGCATTTTGACAAACACCGTGGGAGGTTTGGGTGCTTGAGATGCTTCTCACCCTTGAATAAATTGTGATTTATGTTGTTTTTACTATGATCTTGCATTTTTGTTGAATAAAATGATGTGATGCTTCGCAAATCATGATTAGAATTAGGGTTTGTTAATTTTCTTGTGAAATGGGTTTGCAATTGTGATCAAAAACGTTTTCTCAAGTTATTTTGATGTTAATAGATGGTATCTTGCTTGCAAGTCATTGTTATGTTGATGATTGGCAAGAGGACTCACACTTGTGTCTTTGTGCACTTCACTTTAAGTGTTGAGGATTGCCTAAGATGATTCAACACAACCTTGTGCTTGGATTGTAAACTTTGGTTTGCTTGTTAGTAACTTGTTTGCAAAGTTATTCTATGTTGAGGATTGGCAAGAGGACTCTCACTTGTGCCTAGTGCACTTCACTTTAAGTGATGAGGATTGCCTAAGATGATTCAATTTTCTTTGTGCAATTCTTGTTTGAAAATGCAAATGCTAGTTTTCTAACTTGATTAATCAATTTTGGTTACAAAAATGATTTGTTAATGCCCTCTTTTGGTCACTTTTGGTCTTGCAAATGTGATGTTCTTTCTAGGTCAATGTTATGCTTTAATGTTGATGATTTGGTAAAAGGACTAGACACTTATGCCTTTGTGCATTGTCTCAAATGTCAAGGATTACCAAAAGGGATTCAACCTTGTGTTTTTATCTTGTGTTGATGCCTAGCTAATTGAATTAAACTTTTGCATTATCTATTTGTGTGCCTATTCTTGTAACCTATTTGGTTAATGTTGATCTTACATATACATGCCATTAGATGTTGATGACTAAGTGTCATTCTTATGCTCAAATGTTGTAATTGGTAATGTTTATGCTTATGCTTACATTGTTGATTGCTTTGCTTGCAATTTGTTAAATGTTGCACTTTGGTTCTTGACTTGGAAATTGATTGAATGTTCTACTTTCTTTTCCTTTTGGATGCCACGCCATCCCAACAAACCTTTTGTGACCAAAGTCACCCTCAAACTCCCTTCTCCTTTCTTCAAATCAATCATTTTCTAAAGCTTTTTCCAAACTCAATCTTTTCTCAAATTGTTTTCATAAGACAATCAAATTCTTTCTAAGATCAACAATAAACCTTTTTGAAAACTCATAAGGAGGCAAGTCGGACGTACGGCCGGTGTTGTCTAGCGTCCTAAGATCAGAGCTGTACAGCTCAAACATCTTGGGATACTTATGAGAATTAAAACAAGTAATTAACAACTTGAACCCTATTTCAAAAAATGAGTAAGGAATCGAGTCGGATGTACATCCGGTATTGGTTAGCGTCTTAGGGTTAGCGAGCTGTACAGTTCGGGCGAGCCTAAGATACTTGCTCAAATAAAAGTAATTCAAACCATTTTCAAAAAGTAGGGGGCACGTCGTCTGTACAGGCGGGGTTGTCTTTGTTCTAGGTCTAGTGGACTGTACAGTCTAGGACCGAAAACCCCTACAATAAAAAACACCAACACAAAGTTTCTCGACTAAAGAGAACTACGTAAGCTTTGAATTCTCCATCTCACCGGGAGATACGTAGGAGCGGGTCACATCCCGTCAAGCACACTTTTAAAAAATAATAAAAAGATTCTTCTTTTCCCCCGTTTTCAAAAACACTTTTCTCAAATAAAAAAAGAATTAGAACGAATTGTTTCAAATCAACTCTGTCAAAACCGCACATCAAGTTAAAGGTTCCCTTTCGGTAGAAAGGAGGTGTGGGGTGCTAATACCTTCCCCACACCTAACCGACCCCCGAACCTACATCTCTAGTTCTCAAAGGGCCACCCGCCTTAAAAAGGACCCTTTTTCAATGTTTTGGTCCCTAAATAAAAAATGTTGATGGCGGCTTCACAAATTTTCACGTTGTATGATGAAAGGTCCAAACCGGATTTTTTCGGGGTGCAACAGCTGGCGACTTCACTGGGGACTTTCCTTTTGAAACGAGGGTCAGGCCCAATTAACTTGATGTGCGGTTTAATTGTTTGATTTGAATGTGATTGTTCTATTTCTCTCTTTTCTTCTCCTTCTTTTTCTTCTCTCTTTCTGATGTTTGAATGTTCTCTTGCATTCTCGTGTTGTTATGTTGCATTCATGTGCATTTGACTCTTCTTCTTATATGTTCGCTTCTTGTTCCTTCTTCTCCTTTCATCTTCTTTTGTTTATATGCTTAATATAATCATGCATTTCTCCAATCCCCATGTCCCCTTCTTCTTTGCTCCCTTTCTTCAAGGTAAGCTCATGCATCATTCCCCCAATTCTACTACGATCCCTTCTTCTTTGCTCCCTTTCTTCAAGGTAAGTTCATGCATTCCCCCGATTCTATTATGACCCCTCTTCTTGGCTCCCTTTCTTGAGGTAAGCAGTGCATATGATTGTTGTTGGAACCCTAGGTTAGTTTACTTGTTTGTATTGAAATGATATATGCTTGCAAAACCCTATGGTAGACGACTCTTTGTATGGACTGTTTTTGGATTTTCTTTGCAGGTTGGGGGGGGGGGGGGGGGGGGGGGGGGGGTATGTTTGTTGTTGTGCTCCTACACACACGTTGCACTCTTTTTACCCTTATATTTCTTGGTGAGACAGCCCTATACCCGGGCTAGAGCATATCTTAGGCTAGAACGAAGTCATTAGTGGCTGCTCACTGGACGTACGTCTTGTTGGGTGGTTGCGAAGACTTCACCTAGAGTTTGGCTTTGTTTGATGATACCATCACTTGGATGTACGGCCCTGTGATCGGTGGTCTCAGATGAGGTCGTTGGCTCTAGGAGCCTTATTTAGGGTCCTTCTTTTAGTGCTAACCTTGAAGTGTGTACCCGTAGAAATAGCCATAGATCCTGTCTCTAAGAAACCTTGGTAGGACACAAAGGAGCTTCATACCCCTGCATCTATGCTAAATAAAATATTTTTGCAAATAAACCGAAAAAAAATTTATCAAAAAAAAATGTGTGAATTTCCGGCTTTTGAAAGCCTTTGCATTGTAAATAATTTTTTTTACTCATTTCCTTTTGCATACATCTTCATCCAGTGAAGATCATGATTTTTCATGCATTAAAAATTGCGAGTATCATGCACTTTCTCGCATATAAATAAAAAAAAACATTTTTTAGAAACATCTCTCGTGCATTGTTATTTTCCCTTGCATATAAATATGTGAACCTCTCATTTTGCATATAGTTTCATTTAATAAAAATCACGTCTCTCGTGCATTTTAAAAATAATTGCGAGTATCATGCATTTCATTTCATTGCATAAGAAAAATGAAAACGAAAAAACAATTATCATCTGCATAGCATAAGCATTTCAGTCATCCATAATCATGTACAAAAACCTTCATCAAATAATGTGGGCGTCGAGCCAATGTAGCATTTATGCATCATTTCATTAACCTCATAAGCATTATTTCAGAAAAAAGACGAAGAAGAACTACGTAGCTTTGATTCCTCATCACAATGGGGATACGTAGGAGCGGGTCATACCCGTCAAGCACCTTTTTCTAAAAACCTTTTTCCCCAAATAAAGCACCTTTTTCTTAAAACCTTTTTCCCCAAATAAAGCACCTTTTTCTAAAAAAAAATATTTTTCAATAAATCACTTGCATCTTCAAATCATTTTTAAAATCATTTTCTAAATCATTTTCCAAAAAAAATTAAATGAAATAAGAGAAACTCCTTATGCAATCGTTCCATGGGTAGAAGTGCATCTTTGAATGATGAAGGGTAATATCTCAAATTTGTTTGTGCACTACAAATTTGAGATGATACTCTACGATATCGGGGCACTTTGACCCAATCAGGCGCAGTTTCTTTTCAAATAAAGTGAATAAGTGGAGTCAACCAAATGTCGAAGCATTTCAGTATATTGCGTGAAGTATTGAGTCAGGATCCACTCAATGTTTCATGCAAGTTACTCAGAGTAACGACAATTGGTTGCCTCACGTCATCATTTTCGCAAAAAGGGGCATTGGTATTTCAGATCTTGCCGTGCCTCTAAAGAATAAAAATCATTTTGAAAAAATATCATTCTTGCATCTTGCATCATCCAAAAATGCATTGGAGTTTCGTATTTCATCTTGCATCAAAAACAAACAAAAAAATCTCCTTTAGAATAATTACACTTTTCAAGTGGTCATTTTTCATGCATTTGCTTATCATGATTTGTTCATTCATACATTGCATAAACCAAATAAAAAAGTTGTGATGAGAGACGTGACGCTTTTGCAAAATAATCTGTTGAAAAAATTTACCCTTACTTATTTGCAAACTCAAGATGTTCCAAGGCACTCAGTTTTTCAAATCAACAGTTCATTTGCATTTTCTTCAAAAAAGGCATTGCATCTCATCCATTCCATGATAAAAGACTGAAACAGTTCATCAAAAAAAATTTCCATCATGTTTTAACCAATGTTAACTCTCTACGAAGCATTCTTCTAGTGGGTGTGCATGCCATGTGCAGTTTCTCTTGTTTGAGTCTGTCAGTTTCCTTCCCTTATCATCATTCTCCATCCAAGTTTGATCCCGCCCCATCCACCCATAAAGTACATACTCTCACCGCATTAGTACACACTTGACTTTTGGTTTAAATCCTCCATACAAGAGGGCAATTTTGTAATCACTTAATTACCTTGTTAAGATTGCTTTTCTTTGGTGCAAGTCTAAAAATGTGCATGCATTTGTTCAGTCATTCGTTCTTGTGCTTACCAAGGCCTTAGGATATTTCAATAAGGGCACACATGTTTCCTTTTAGTATCATCATCAATAAAATGTTATTTTGAATTCCTCAATAAAATTTCTTTCTTTCATTTTGTCATGTGTCTGTTATTTGCTTTTCAATTCCTCCCAACGCGGATCAAAAATAATAATAAATGAAAATAATCTTTGAAAACAACGACGCCAATGGTTCATATTGTGACTCTGATTACCCGATTAACCAAACTGAGAGAGAGGCTGAAGACAACTGGGATGTTTCTTCGGAGTTAATAAGTGAAGAATTGGCTAAGGCTGTAGAAATTCATGATGCCACAACTAGGTTGGGCAATGAAGTCAAAGCACAAGTTCAAGCAAAGTGGAGCAATGCTGAGGAAACCAAACAAATGTTACAAGCGAACCTCTTTCGCGACCAAACCCTTTCCCTTCCTCAGATCAACCAACTTTCCCATTTCCCATTACAAGTACCCCATCACAAAAAAAATTTCATAACCAAATGTCTGCCATCGCCACCTTCCTCACTACCAGTGGCCCTTCTACAAAATCAACCCATCTCATTTGCTCCTCCCTCTGAACCTCCTGTCACCCCAGTTAATACCAGAACCCAATCAAGCATCCTCCAACCGCTGCAAGGGTTTCATTGCCATTATCTCTCCAATCACCCCAGACAAGGATCACTTCAAATATCCAAAAATAGTGTATCACTTTTATCAGCTCACTCAACTCAAAAGCAAAAAAGAAAAAAATCAGAAAAAATGAAACAAAAAAGAACAGATTCAAAAAATGAAAATCCCAAAAATGAAAAAACAAGGGAAAAAGAGACGAAAGAAATATAAGTTGTGAGCTGATACATTTGGCCATAAAGCGTAAGAGATCCTTGTCTCAATGAACCTTCCTACACCTTGTTGTGTATGACCACCCTTTCTTCCATAAACCTTCAAACACTTCATCATTCCTATACATCTCTCCTTTCATAAAACCGCAAACACTACCTCGACCTCGTCATCCCGCCCTCCACAAACCCTCAGTCATTCCTCAGACTCCACCATCAGATTTGCAATCAAGCTGTTGTGCAAGAATAAGAGAACAAAGTGGTCCGTCCTCATGAGGAATCAAGTGACATGATCAATTTGAGCAAAGGAGAGGATTGACGCCATGATAAAGAGCAATGAATCAACAAGTTTGTGTAAATCACCCTTCTGACATAAGACACTTGCCATTATAACAAAGTCTGTAATTACCAAAGTTCGGTCTGTTGCGCAGCTTTCCAAGCTAAGGTAGTCACAAATGACAGTATGAAGACTCCAGGTCAAGCATCATGATCCCTCCCTACGCCACCCTAAAAATGGGGCAGTTAGAGACAATCAACAAAGGATATCAAGGACGATGACGACCTTCATGGAAATCAGGCTTCGTTTTACACTCTAACAAGGGCAAACCCCATATGATGGAAGTAATACTTTCATTGAGCCTTATCAAACCAAAGTACATTTGTCTTATGTCAGAAGAAGAATAAGAGAAAGCTCAAACCGAAGAAAGCTCATCTTCAACAATTTCAAAGAAGACTCAATGCTCAAAAAGATCATGAACCTCGAAAGGGATTCCCATGGAGATGAACCCAGTATCATGAAGACGAAGAACTTATTCTCCGGAGGGGCCTTTAATTCTCGCAAAATGGGATGCAAGAAAAGAAAACCCCAGTTTCCAGTAAATTCAGATGCAGTCAGAAAGGAGTATGCCTAAAGAAATAAATGAAAAAAGAGAAAGATGAGCCAAGTAAGAATCAGCTCGCTAGGTTGAAAACCCGCAAAGGGCGACCTAGGCAAAACCAGAGCGACCCGGTGGATTGAAAACCCGCAAAGGGCGATCCAGGCAAAAATTAGGGTCAGAAAACTTGGACTTGAAATGAAAAAGGCAATCAGCACTCCCAAAAGTTTGGATAAAGGGGTGATCAAGGTCATGAGTATGGACGATTGGCATCGTTACTTCAAAAGAAAAAAACACAAGATCTGCTTCCCCTTTTTCTTGTATTTTTCCAGTTTAAAAATTTTTCAATGTACTTTCAATTGGCGTGACCTTCTGCACGTCCAGTTTCCATAACAATAAGAATTCAACTTTTTCTTCCATGTGTTTGCTTTTCGTGTCTTTTATCTTCACTTATTCTGTCTCTTTGTTTTAAAATAAATGTTTTTATGATTGATGATACTGAATTGTGAAACCTGTGCATGAGTCAAAAAGCATTACAATCATTGCGAAATTTCTGAAAATCACAGAAAAGAGGGGATCCCTCAAATAAATGAATTGGCAAAAAACAAACGCGGGCACAATCACTTCAAATGGCAAGCAAACTTATGCGCGGCTCTGGCATTGCTATTACCCTAGATGGTCCTCATGTCTCAGGCCCAAAGGAAAAGATTTGCACCAAAGACCAAAACAAGGTTTAGTGATCACCAAGTGAGGCTTCTTTCATGCCAAAAGTCAAGACATTCATAGAGAACCAAAGATTTGCACTGAGAACACCACTCAGATCCAAAAGTTGGGACATTCTCTTCACTACCCACCCACCCTGGTCTTGGGAAAGTTTGTTCATTGTCCATCCCATTCATATACCACCCTCAGTTCATAACCAGTACCATAACTTCATCCCCTTTCACAAACCCATTCAAAGAACCCATTTGAAATTGTCATTCTAAAGTGGGGCATTTCCATAACTGTTCACTCCCGCTCAAATGAGCAGAGTTCTCCCTAAAGTCATTCACATCCAAAAATTCCTGTCGGGGCAGTCTCTCAACTCACTGTCCTAAACCAATCCCAAGTTAACTGACTTACTAGTCCACATCTGCACTCTTATGCATACTTACTAGTCAATGCTTCAGAGAGAGAGAATACAAATTGATCATGTGGTGTTTAAAGTTCAGTCATCATGGAAATGGAAAGCAAAATAAGTGAGCTTGTTAATAAAAACCTTGAGAACACCAGAGTTTGAATCAAATCTAGTTTTTCCAAAGAATGGTCCATAGCCATCTCAATTCCTTGCATTCAAAGTCTCGCGTCTCATCATCATAAAAATGTTTACAAAAATGTTTAAATACTCCAATCATTCATCCTCCTCATGCATGTAGGCATTTCATGTTATTCAAAGCATTACATTCACATCATCCACATTCATCACAATAAAAGCAAAAGAACACAGACATTCCATAGCATTTATCATCATCACATCAAACATCAAATCTGTTTTCAAAACAAAAAGAGGCATTCTTAATAAATAGTCATAGTCGTCACGATAGGACGCTTGAATTGATCACTCAAGAATCCTAAAGTCCCTATGCTAAAAGAAAATTAAAAACATTCATTGCATCACGTGCATTCGCATAACCTGCCCTTGCATAACATACATTTGCATTACATTTGCATATCCACCTCTTGTGCATTCATCGAAAAAAGAATAAGGAGCATTTCATGAATACCCATGTCTTTGCTAAATTTTTCTGCATCCAAATAAGTTGCTATCTGCTAGTAACAGCTCAAGTCGCCGATGGTCGATCCTACGAAACTCATGTTCGTTCGATCACCACTAAGGTAAGAAAAAAACTTGCATTCATGCACCATTCCTTGCATCAACTAACGTATGCAGGTACCCTGGATCGGTGCGGCAGCATTGACCAACTGAAGAAAACCAATTGGATTTTCAAATCCCCTTTGGACCCACGTGTCCCCCAGAAGATTGACTTCACTTCGTATTCGAGCTGCGAGTAAGTCCCCCTGACCTCAATAGGTCCAGTCGAAAAGGATAGTTGTGTTGGCCTAAAACATGGCGCAGTCCTAGGGAAATATCGAGATCTAGACTTGATATAGTACCCTCCCCCGGTCGCTCGAAAGACCACCCCTTTGAGCCCACGTGCTCCCCAGGCCCAAGTGCAAACTCGGATCGTTCGCGATTCGTTAAAAGGCTTTAGGCAGCCTCCTTCGCTGGCTTAATGAGGGTCGGCACCCTTTTTTTTGTTTTCTTTACTGCTTTCGCTGGCTTATTGAGGGTTGGCACCAATTGATTCCAAGAAAAAAAAATCTTTTCATTGCATTTGTATCATATTTCAAAAAGGAACAAAAAAGAGAAAAAAAAGAAAAAGGAAAATTCTGGTTTCTCTAAGTAGACAAAATTGGTATAATTTCTGAATTCTTTATTTCTATTTTGCCTCGGAATATGTTTCGGCCAATTCATATTCCTTGTTAAAATCCAAATAAAGAGGGGCAGCTGTCATACCCTAATTTTGTCCGCCTAGGTCAAAACCCTAATTTTCCGCAAAAAATAAATAAATTGAGAAGTGTGGTTTTATTTTGAAGAGTGAAGAGCATTGTGCATGCATTTTTGGGTTTTAAAAGTCATTCTAGGGCTTTTAAATTCATTGTTAGAGTGGAAATGCATTTGTTGTTAAAAAACAAGGTTTTTAGGGCAAAAGGGTATTTTGTTCATTGTCAAAAATAAGATAATTTCTCATCAAGAATCATCGTGCAATTTTAGAGAAATTTATTTGAGGCAAAACATTTTGGTCATGTATGTATGTATGCGCAGGCATGCATACATTGTGCACAAAATTCAAATTCAAAAAAGGCATCAAAAAGGAATATTCTACAAAAATTTCAAGATGAGGTTTTTATGATATTTTTGGTCATGGTGATCTCATAAAATGGCATATTCCTCAAGATACCTTGTATGTGGCCTAAATTGGGTGTATTTTTGTACAATTATCCTAAGAAGAATAATCAAAAATGAAGGGATAATGGAATGGTCATATAATAGTACAATAGTACAAGATGACAACTTGCAAAACTTGGTCACCAAGGACCCCTCCCAATGTTTATGCGCCACCCCCTCTCTATTCTCTCATTTTGTGTTTTCTCAATGTCCTCAATCCATGTGAGCCTCAATCCTAGCCTTTGATTCAAAATTAAAATCAAATCCTAGAGCACAACTAGTGCATATTGACCTAAATACCCTCAAACCTAGATGCCTTCTATAAATACTCTATTAACCTCACCCCTCACAACTTTTTTTGGCCTCACAATTCATTCACAAAACCCTAGCACACAAACCTCTCCTCTCCTCTCCTCCTTTGGCCGAAATCACAACAACCATTCCCTCCTCCATTTTTCTTCATTTCACTTCCATTTTCCATCTCATATTAACTCCTACTTCATATATCTTCCTTCTCTCCTAATTTAATTCAAGCTTGCATCATCAAAGGGCATTTTTAAGCCAGCATTTTGTGGGTTTCATTGAAGTTTGGTGAAGATTCAAGTTGATTTGTGGTCTTGTTCTTCATATTAGTCATTCCTTAGCTTGGATTTGAGGTAAACTTCTTAAAACCTAGCATCATCTTCAACTTTTTTTTGCATCAAAATGTAGACATCATGTTTCTAATTTTGCATCCTACCATATTCATGCATTTTAGTATTATTATATTGTTGATTTGTTGATTGTTGTTGGTGAGAGGTGTCTCAAGCATTTTGACAAACACCGTGGGAGGTTTGGGTGCTTGAGATGCTTCTCACCCTTGAATAAATTGTGATTTATGTTGTTTTTACTATGATCTTGCATTTTTGTTGAATAAAATGATGTGATGCTTCGCAAATCATGATTAGAATTAGGGTTTGTTAATTTTCTTGTGAAATGGGTTTGCAATTGTGATCAAAAACGTTTTCTCAAGTTATTTTGATGTTAATAGATGGTATCTTGCTTGCAAGTCATTGTTATGTTGATGATTGGCAAGAGGACTCACACTTGTGTCTTTGTGCACTTCACTTTAAGTGTTGAGGATTGCCTAAGATGATTCAACACAACCTTGTGCTTGGATTGTAAACTTTGGTTTGCTTGTTAGTAACTTGTTTGCAAAGTTATTCTATGTTGAGGATTGGCAAGAGGACTCTCACTTGTGCCTAGTGCACTTCACTTTAAGTGATGAGGATTGCCTAAGATGATTCAATTTTCTTTGTGCAATTCTTGTTTGAAAATGCAAATGCTAGTTTTCTAACTTGATTAATCAATTTTGGTTACAAAAATGATTTGTTAATGCCCTCTTTTGGTCACTTTTGGTCTTGCAAATGTGATGTTCTTTCTAGGTCAATGTTATGCTTTAATGTTGATGATTTGGTAAAAGGACTAGACACTTATGCCTTTGTGCATTGTCTCAAATGTCAAGGATTACCAAAAGGGATTCAACCTTGTGTTTTTATCTTGTGTTGATGCCTAGCTAATTGAATTAAACTTTTGCATTATCTATTTGTGTGCCTATTCTTGTAACCTATTTGGTTAATGTTGATCTTACATATACATGCCATTAGATGTTGATGACTAAGTGTCATTCTTATGCTCAAATGTTGTAATTGGTAATGTTTATGCTTATGCTTACATTGTTGATTGCTTTGCTTGCAATTTGTTAAATGTTGCACTTTGGTTCTTGACTTGGAAATTGATTGAATGTTCTACTTTCTTTTCCTTTTGGATGCCACGCCATCCCAACAAACCTTTTGTGACCAAAGTCACCCTCAAACTCCCTTCTCCTTTCTTCAAATCAATCATTTTCTAAAGCTTTTTCCAAACTCAATCTTTTCTCAAATTGTTTTCATAAGACAATCAAATTCTTTCTAAGATCAACAATAAACCTTTTTGAAAACTCATAAGGAGGCAAGTCGGACGTACGGCCGGTGTTGTCTAGCGTCCTAAGATCAGAGCTGTACAGCTCAAACATCTTGGGATACTTATGAGAATTAAAACAAGTAATTAACAACTTGAACCCTATTTCAAAAAATGAGTAAGGAATCGAGTCGGATGTACATCCGGTATTGGTTAGCGTCTTAGGGTTAGCGAGCTGTACAGTTCGGGCGAGCCTAAGATACTTGCTCAAATAAAAGTAATTCAAACCATTTTCAAAAAGTAGGGGGCACGTCGTCTGTACAGGCGGGGTTGTATTTGTTCTAGGTCTAGTGGACTGTACAGTCTAGGACCGAAAACCCCTACAATAAAAAACACCAACACAAAGTTTCTCGACTAAAGAGAACTACGTAAGCTTTGAATTCTCCATCTCACCGGGAGATACGTAGGAGCGGGTCACATCCCGTCAAGCACACTTTTAAAAAATAATAAAAAGATTCTTCTTTTCCCCCGTTTTCAAAAACACTTTTCTCAAATAAAAAAAGAATTAGAACGAATTGTTTCAAATCAACTCTGTCAAAACCGCACATCAAGTTAAAGGTTCCCTTTCGGTAGAAAGGAGGTGTGGGGTGCTAATACCTTCCCCACACCTAACCGACCCCCGAACCTACATCTCTAGTTCTCAAAGGGCCACCCGCCTTAAAAAGGACCCTTTTTCAATGTTTTGGTCCCTAAATAAAAAATGTTGATGGCGGCTTCACAAATTTTCACGTTGTATGATGAAAGGTCCAAACCGGATTTTTTCGGGGTGCAACAGCTGGCGACTTCACTGGGGACTTTCCTTTTGAAACGAGGGTCAGGCCCAATTAACTTGATGTGCGGTTTAATTGTTTGATTTGAATGTGATTGTTCTATTTCTCTCTTTTCTTCTCCTTCTTTTTCTTCTCTCTTTCTGATGTTTGAATGTTCTCTTGCATTCTCGTGTTGTTATGTTGCATTCATGTGCATTTGACTCTTCTTCTTATATGTTCGCTTCTTGTTCCTTCTTCTCCTTTCATCTTCTTTTGTTTATATGCTTAATATAATCATGCATTTCTCCAATCCCCATGTCCCCTTCTTCTTTGCTCCCTTTCTTCAAGGTAAGCTCATGCATCATTCCCCCAATTCTACTACGATCCCTTCTTCTTTGCTCCCTTTCTTCAAGGTAAGTTCATGCATTCCCCCGATTCTATTATGACCCCTCTTCTTGGCTCCCTTTCTTGAGGTAAGCAGTGCATATGATTGTTGTTGGAACCCTAGGTTAGTTTACTTGTTTGTATTGAAATGATATATGCTTGCAAAACCCTATGGTAGACGACTCTTTGTATGGACTGTTTTTGGATTTTCTTTGCAGGTGGGGGGGGGGGGGGGGGGGGGGGGGGTATGTTTGTTGTTGTGCTCCTACACACACGTTGCACTCTTTTTACCCTTATATTTCTTGGTGAGACAGCCCTATACCCGGGCTAGAGCATATCTTAGGCTAGAACGAAGTCATTAGTGGCTGCTCACTGGACGTACGTCTTGTTGGGTGGTTGCGAAGACTTCACCTAGAGTTTGGCTTTGTTTGATGATACCATCACTTGGACGTACGGCCCTGTGATCGGTGGTCTCAGATGAGGTCGTTGGCTCTAGGAGCCTTATTTAGGGTCCTTCTTTTAGTGCTAACCTTGAAGTGTGTACCCGTAGAAATAGCCATAGATCCTGTCTCTAAAACCCCAAACGATATGGTTGGAGGATTACATAAATAAAGGAAAATGAGATGTTTGAAGAACCAACCTGGGTTTTATATTGGAAAAGCAATCTACAATACCAAAAATAAAATAAAAGTTTGTCAACTGTGAGAATCAAACTCAAGAGCACGGGATCGACTCCCGTGCCCTAGGGTAGCCTATGCTATTGGGCAAATGGTGTTAGTTTGCAAAATATAAAATCTAATAACTGTGAATAAAAATTAAATTGTAAATATAAATTAAATAAAAAAATTATCAATTTTAAAAGGAACATTAACAAAGACACACATCCTCCATAGATAAAATAAGAAGAAAAAGTCTAAAGAATTTTAATAACAAAATCCACATTCATCAAATGCAAATATAAAAAATCAACCCATAATTAGAAAGAAAAGAAGACAACACAATTAAAAAGTGAAACACGCTGGGTATCATGTATGGATGAAGGAAAGAACTAACGCAATTAAAAAGTCTAAAGATTATGGAGGTTTAATTGTAAATGTGGCTGAACTTCCCGTTGAAAGAAGATCATGCAGGTTCTATTGTAAATGTGGCTAAAGTTCTCAAAAGGGAGTCAATACAGCAACGTTGTACTCGAATATTAAAGAAAGATAAAAATATAAACACCAATTAAAGAATGATTTTAATACTCGTGGGGTGAAATCACCAATATAAAAAAGAACACAAATAGAAAGTGAAACACGTGATATCGTGCAAGGTTGAATGAAAATTACCAATAAAATAGCATCTATAGAAAGCTGAAAGAGTGCGATTAAGAGATCTATTATAAATGTGAATGAAGTGTCCGTAAATAAAAATTAAAACTATAAATTAAATAAGAAGATTATAAAATTTAAAAGAAAAGGTTATTGAGAAACGAACTTCGTGTATTTGAAAATCTAAAAAATTTTCGGGACCCTAAAATACCCTAAAATAAACTGTCAGCATCGCACTTAATGTATTTTTTCACAAAGTTAATATTATTATTTACCGAACAGGTTATATACGAAAAAACTTATGATATTTGAAGAGTTAAAGTTTTTCGAATCCCAAAGTACCTCAAAACACACTGCTTAATATTTCACTTTAAGAATTTTGTTACAAAATAATTTTTTTTCACCATCAAGTACACCAAAATACACTTTTTAACATATCACTTTACGTACTTTTTATGAAATTAATTTTTTCCAAGGAATTGATTATTGAAAAACAAAATTTACATATTTAAATATTTAAAATTTTTGACACTGTATAGTACTACTGCTTAAAATACAAAAGAAAGAAAAAAGAGTGAAGCAAAAAACAAAAAAAAACAAAAGAAAACTGAAAAAAAAAAAAACTAAGAACAGACAAAACAAAAAAAAGCAAAAAAAAAAGTTGAAAAACAGAAAACAAAAAAGAGAAAAAAAAAACAAAAAGCAAAAAAAAACTGAAATGAGAAAAAAAAAAGAAGAAGGAAGTTGGCGCGATATTGACAAGCCGCATTAGATTCTAAGATATAACAATTCCATATAGATTTTTTTTTTATCTCCATTGTTATTTCTACCACGTGAACATATATACATTTCAATTTACACATTATTACACTCTTTTAGTTACAATAGTATAGTACTTATTTATATATCAAGATGCACATAAACATGATAGATTTCTTAGTCAAATTAACCCCTAGCTAGCCATTGGGTTTTTCCCTTCGGGGGTCTTTTTTCCATTGGGTTTTGGCCCTCGAAGGTTTTAACGAGGTCCCCTAGGTGTAAGGGGTTGGTGCACCCCTTGTGCGCCCCTTAATACATTTACTTATCTAAAAAAAACCCCTAGCTAGCCACTACAACTCTATAAATAGATAGGGTTTGAGCCTCCAAAACTTATAGATACAACAAAATAAATATCCTCTTTGCCTTCACAATTCCACTAACCATTGCTGATCGAACAAGTAAAGGACACAAATGGAAGACCTATTTTCCCTGGTGGAAAATTCTACATTATGCCATCAATCTTTGGGACAGCAGGTAGTGGAGTAAATCTTGGTACAACAAAAAACTCAACGTGTCCCGTTATCGTACTTCAAGACTATTCCGAAGTTGTTACTGGCATGCCAGTGCAATTCAAGATACCAGGAATAAGTCCCGGTATCATCTTCACAAACACTACACAACTAAATATAGTGTTTGAAGAGAAACCTCCTCAATGTGTTACTACTAAATCCTCAAAGTGGGTTGTGGTTAGTGGTGAAAAGCCTAGAGGACCAGTTAGTATTGGTATTGATGGTGTTGAAGATCATCAAGGAAGAAATATCTTAGGTGGTTTGTTTAATATTCAAAAACATGGTTTTGGATATAAACTTGTGTTTTGTCCTACTTTTAGTGCTCCACCTGGTCTTTGTAATGATATTGGGAGGTATGATGATGAGAATGGAAGACGTCTTATATTGACTGGTGGTGATCCCTATGAAGTTGTGTTTGTTGATGCTGATGATGATTATAGTAGCTCTATGTAATTTGGATAAGTCTTCAAGCTATAGTGTTGAATAATAAGTGGTGTAATAATTAAGAATTCTTGTTATCATGGTTTTATCTTGTTTGATAACTAAGTTGAATTAATGTGGCGTGTTCATGCACCAGAGACCGACCCTCCTTAGTTAACCACCAAAAAATAAAAGTCCAGTTAACGTTTTAAGGGAATCATGATTGTGTAGTCCACACCTTACCATCACTCTTCAATCCCCAGTATCAGTCAAAGGTATAGCTCTCAGCCTGAAAGGACAACTACTCTTATTTGAAGACTTCACTCTACAACAACTGTTTGGTGTCCACTCCAGTGGCGCCGTACCGCGCACACACAATTTTGCATTATCTGGAGGGTCTATACTGCTACGTGATCTCAGGTTTTGCCGATATAGCAACGCTAAATAATAACACGAACCTACAGTGACGAATCCATTAGTTGCCAAATGGATTTTAACATATAATACACTTGGAACGGAAGACCAAATATATTATGTAAAACAGGCAAAAACATTTCCCCAAGTTCCTCTGCTTTGAAAGGAAAGGGAGATTCGAATCTACAACATATAACGTTTTATTTCATTAGACCAACTCCTTGAGGTTTTTCAGTTTTTGTCATGTCTATTGACATCGTCTCCGTTCCCTTTAAATCTTTCTTTTAAGGTTATTTTACACAAACTAAAATCAATAAATTTGCTTGTTTTTGATAAAATTATTAGTTTTTTCCTATAATACCCTTGGTTGTCTTATTATACGTCACTCTAATTTCTCTCCTAATAATAAATAAGTATATGAATGTAATTGATAAACAATTAATTACATAATCTTAAATTGTCAAAATTACAAATAAAGAGACTCGTTTGCATTCCAAGATAAACACTTTGTTTTGATAGTTTCGACCCAACAAATGAGTACTTATAGTAGTACTCTGTTTGTTCTAAAATGAGTGTCAAATGAGTGTCGTTTTAAGGTATTTACAGCCAAATTTAGAAATACACTAAAATACTAATCAATATGGTTCAATCCAAAGGGGAGGTTTAGCTATTGTCAATTTGTCATATAAGTATTTTTCCGCCACTATAGTAGTACTCTTTTGTTTTTGAAAATCAAGTTTGATATATATGATCTCAAAGTTAGTATAACGTTATTCAACAGTTAGATTGGTAAATTTCATTTTATACGCGAAATTATTAATTAGTGTAAGTCGCTAAGTTTGACACTTGGTGTCAATATATCCTCTTGATTCATAATAGTATAGTATATGTCTTCTCACATTCTATTCAATTCAATTAAACAATTGATAAAACTGATCTCCCTTTTCTCTTATTCCATTCTACAGTGTTTCTCATCTCTTTCACTCTTTTCTCATTCTTTGTCACCTCTTTCTATTTTTTCTATTCTACTATCTACTATCTATTTAACAAATGATAGGGCTTTTTAAATTACCATACTGCCCTGCATCTATTTTTAAAAAGTTTACTATTTATCAATTACTGTTTTGCTTTTGGATCACGACGAATAAACATAATAAGTTATCAATTTAATTTCATTTCTATAAGTATATAATATTATTTTATCATTGACCGTAATTTCCTCGCTCTTCATTTTCGATCTTCTACGTAATTCCTCACAATTACTTGATCCACTTGCCTTCTAGCATTTCATCATGTCCTCAATGATTCCCTCGGCTGATGATGGCTCATTGGCTAAATCACGCACATACAATGTTGGGCTTCCAAAAACCTATCATAGATCTTCTATATAGGTGCTTCTTTGAAAGTTATTGAGAAAAAAATTACTGAGAAGCCAGAAGTCCCATGTGACCCTCAAGAGTTGCTCTTCACGAAATTAAGCCACTGGACGGCTGAACACTTAAGCAATATTATTGTGAGGACTCAATAGGTCTGTAACTTATCATTATAACCTTATTATTGTTCTTGTTTCAATCTATATCATCTATCGAAACTATGTAAGAATACATTAAGTGGAATAATATTTGTGATTCATCTCATGTGAAATGTGTTAATTTTTAAATGTATAATAGCAATTTACCCATGCATGCACACCGGTAATATCGTGTTCTTTGTATAAAGAGATTTAGATTGATAGAATTCAATTACAATAAATCTTTCATGTTGATAAGAAATGAAGTTTCATAACTTTAGAATATTTTCTTCATTTGACATTTTTTATCATTAGGTGATTACCAATCATGCAGTAATAATGTAGATCTTTGACTGATTACTCGTTAACTAAAAAATAAAATATAAATTTTAAAATATTTTTTTTGACAATATCTAGTATTTGCTTGTTGCAGCTCAAAGGCAAAATGTTCAATTATAAGAAATAAAGAAATCATAGCAAGATTTAATATTTACCCGCTAAGGTGTTATGTTTCCCAACCAAGTGCTAAGAATTGAAGATTGCCATTTGCTGGAGAAATTGAGAGGATTCAGACTCAGATTAATAAATATAAATAATTTGAACAATATTAAAATTTTAAATTCAGAAAAAAAAGGGAAAGTCATGAGATAAGTGGAAAGGAAGGGAAAAAGTGACAGAAAGAAAAAATATTAAAAACGAATTTAATTAAAACACTACACATAATAAAAAAAAAGTTTTCTTTTATGATGTGGCACAAGTAGTAGATGCTTGGGTCCCTTAACTATTTGGTCATGGGTTCGATCCCTGGCCGGTGCGTATGGAAATACATTTGTTGGGAGATGTCAACCCCTTAAATGGATCTCCGATACCTCGAAGGATTAGTCTCCACAGTTGCTGTGGAGACCTTAGTTTATCAAAAAATAAATATATACACGTGCGTGAGATATAAAAAGAGAGAGAAATTTAGTGTTGAAAAAGATAAAATCAAAATAGAAAAAATTTTGAGTGGCAAACCTTTTTCATCAGATAGTTATGTATATAGAGAGATTATTAATTTAGTGTTGAAAATTTTGTGTGGCAAACCTTTTTCATCAGATAGTTATGTATACATTTTCATATGTCCGGATAATATTATTATCTCCTTATCAATAAAATGATAACCTCGTTGTTTATACCAAAAGAGGACAATTCCGGAAAAACATTTTTTTAAACTTTCCGGAAACACCTCAAAAGAGGTATTTCCGGAAATCAAAAGTGGAAAATAAGATGTGAATTCCGCTTTTAAGTGAGAGAGTAGTTACATAAAGTGGAGCATGTTTTGTTCACGCAACATTTTCAATGTCACCAATAATATGTCTACTACTTTGTCCAACTTCATTGTCATGGGTTCCTTAAAAGCGCGTATTCTGTCTGTCATTTTGTAGTCTTCTAGACAACTCTTCTTGTCTTTGCTCGACGCTCATTCTTTGTCTTCTATTATTTGTACGTTGCCTCCACCTTTTATTTTCCGCGTTTAACTCACAATAAACCACTATTACAAGTACTACATAAATATCTACTGTAGTGCAGTAATTAAAAGTGGAAGACGCAAGTCTCTTTTGGGTACTGTGATATTGGTTGATTTCACTAAGTAGTTGCATAGTCGTAGGGAATGTATGTGTTTTTTTTCTTTCCGGAAACACCTCAAAAGAGGCATTTCCGGAAGTCAAAAGCGGAACTCACAATAAAATATCTATTACGCGTTTGACTTCAGTTGCGTTAAAAACATACTTAGAGCAAGTGTACTCTCTCGCAAAAGTAGTATAAAAGATTATCGTCTCCATAGGGATTAATTAACAAGTACTAAACTAGTCAAGATTTATTATTATTTAGACGAACGAATATTTAAATGATGATTATAAAAACAAAACAAAAAGAAATAAATAACATGAAATATAATACTAGAATTAATAAATGGAGAGAGGTCTAGGGTCACGGTTTCACTTGGAAGCTTCGATTCTCCTATGTCTAATTCTACCTGAATTCACTTCTTTTATTTAATTACCAACCCCTTTACTAAAGCTATTAACCCGTTTGGTCATTCGTGATTAATATTCTTTTTCCTAAATTAAACCTTGTTTGGTTATGCAAGAATTTAAATTTAAGAAAAGCATAAAGCACAAAAAGGTTGAATGATTGGAAGACTAAGTTAAAGTTTGAATGATTGGAAGACTAATTGCAGTACGGTCGTTGATCAACTAAATGATTATGAACATGAAAAGGGTAGCTAATCCTAATTATGTGATAAAAACAATAGGACAATATTAATTGAAATAAAAACATGAATTCAAATAAGAAACTAGAACATAAAAGTCTCTAAACTTGCAAAATTCACCTAAGACCCTAGGAGATGATTTAGGTATCCATAATAATAAAGAACAATAAAAGAAAATTAGGGTTCAGGAATTACAGAGATAAGAATAACCCGGAAATAGAGAAAGTCTTAATCTTTATCTTCAATCTCCTTCTTTTACTCCAAAGCTCTCTCACGGTGTCAAGAACGGTGCTAAAAAACTCCTTTTCTCCTCTCCTATGCGTTGTCGTCACTACCGCTTTTTTTTCCTAATTTTGTGTTAGTCCATGCGGCTCTCCCCATTCACAAGTGAAACCCTCCTTTTATATTAGTTCCTTTTCTTTCTCTCCAAGCTAGGGTAGTGTGTTATTCATTTTTCCTCAAGTAAAGATTGCTTCCTCTTTTAATCCTCTTGGTGATTTCAATTGAAATATATTAAAAGAGGATTTTAATATATTTTGTGTAACACCTTAATATCTCTACCATAGAGAAATATTAGAATATACAGTTGAGCACATATCAAAGTATAATCTCATGTTTCAGATATTGAACACAACTAATAAATTTGAATTAAGTTCATTACTAAGTCATATCTAATGACTTTAAATTACAGGTGCATCAAAATACTTGAGTCTCAGTGTATCTCACACCTTTCAAATCCTAGTGCTCAATATCCAAAATACAAGAAATAGCAGGAACGATTAATAACTTTAACAATGCACAAGTCATAATCGAGATACAAAGACTACAAGGAAAATAAAATAACTTAATCAAAGAACTGAGTCTTCAATCGCTTCTCAAGCACGTCACTAACTCGTGCTTCTTTGCCTTCCTTTTCCCTGTTTCTTTGTAAAAACGACATTTAAAGGGTGAGATTACAAATCTCAGTGAGTCCTATCGAGACCCCTTACTAAACACTCGCAGTTCAATTATGTCTTTTCATCTCGTAGTTTAATATATAAACTACGTGCCTTTTAATTTAGCGAAACACTGACTGCCTACAAGTGCTAATCCCGGTGAATCGTGTAACTTATTTCTAGCACATCACCGGAAATGACCACGCCATTAACCGGGGAACCCATCGCTAATATCTGATTAACGATCAAACTTAAAGGGGGCCTAGGTTCTAGGGCTCATGACTTCCCCTCCTCTAGTATGCTAAAACTTAGGGTCGTCACCCTACTCGATATAATTTATATACCGTTAACTTAACTCATATCTGATGAGGTATAAATTTTTAAACCCATATCTGATGAGTTATACATTTATCTTACTCTTAACTTTATCCCTACTCATATCTGATGAGTTTGGAATAACTCTTATAATTTAATTAAGGTTAACACTCGGTAAAACTACTCGGTTTTATCCAAATTCTATAACTCGAAGCAATACAATATAATCACTTCAATATTTCTCAAATCCATAGTAAAATAAAATATTTGTCACTAGGAATGGTTGGGGAAAAGATTGGAAGAGATTTGGAATCAATTAGAATAGGTTTGGACATGTTTTAAAAACTTGGACAGAAGCCTTCGCACGGGTCGTGCTCATACGCACGGGTCGTGCTCCCTGTATAAAGGTTCCAGCACACAGCTGTTTTATGGGTAGCACGGTCCGTGTTTAAATGCGCACGGGTCGTGCCTGTTTGACAGCATCACCAAAAACTCTGTTTTCGTGTAAAATCTTCATTCCGATTGATCCCGAAACTTGTTCCGATCAATTCCTAACTTAATAACATTCAATACCAGTACAATATCCAATCCAAGTAATCAACCACAAACATATTTCAACCACAATCAATCAATATAATCACGAAATAATTATTTGATACCGAAACGAATTATTTTCGAAAACGTGATTTATGACTCGAATTTTACTGAAACGAAAACAACACGATTTCCAGAAACCATCAATAATAGAAACTCAAATCATAATAATTCTAAACGAATTAGGACTCACCTCTTGTGATGAAAATCACAACAACCAACAATCAACAATCAATGAAAGAGAGACTTTGTAGCATCAAACAAGCTCCTAATACTCAAACTCCAATTCAAGCTTTAAATCTTCACTTGGAATGCTTCAATTCAACAATGTAGCTTTTACCCCTTCTAATGTTGCTCCCATACGTACATGCAAGCCAATCTCACACTCTTAGAGCTCCTAAGTTGTATTTGACTCTTAAAGGGAATGAAGTAATGTTCTCACAAAGATGAAATTAAATCCCTAACTCCAACACCATAATACCCAGCCCAAAACTCCTCCTTTGAAACTTTAACCCTTAAAACAACACCCCTAGAATTCTTGTTCAGTTCCTAAAAGTACATGCAAGCCCAAATTTGAGAACTTGAATGGTTGAAACTCACATGCAAGCCAATATGGAACCCAAAATGGAAGAGGTGATGTAGTTTCAGAATTTGTGATCTCTAGCTCCCTATTAATCGAATGGTGTGAGGGTTGTTTAGTGAAGATGAAGTTGTTCTTTTTATAGTGATAGTGAAGGTGGAGATTCTAAGGTGGTGGAATTGGAAATGTAGAAAGAGAACTCTTTCTCTCCTCCTTTTCTTCGAACCCCTCTCTTTCTCTCAACTCCAAATGTGTGTTTTGAAAGTGAGGAGAAAATGATTGTGTTGCGTGGTTTTTAGTGTTTTTCAGCTGGGGTGTTTAAACTAATAATGAAATTCCCTTTTTACCCTTTTTGTTCCTCTCACCCTATTATCACTTATACATTACCCAATGCTAATCTATTTTAACCAATCAACATTTATACCATTTAATTCACTCAATAGATCACTAAACACTCAATCAAGTGGATAAAAGAAAATCACTAGAATCAAAAATCATAGCTTAATAGATAACAACTAAGTGAAGGCACTTACACATCTCAAATATTTGAAATTAACCAAATTGGGGATGTTACATTTTGCAAAACAAAAATATATATTACAGAAAACCGAAAATCATGATCTTCAACCCAAATCATTATTGTTTCGTTGCATTTCGTTTTTGGATCTTCAACGCGTGAAAACGAAAATCACGCCCAGTTGGATTCGTTTTTCATCTCATATTCAAATTTCTGGAATCGTTTCGTTTCTGGAATCGTTTCGCTCTTAATCACGTTTTTCATCTCATATTCGAATTTCGTTTTTCGTTCTTAATTAGATTCATGGATTTCGAATTTCGTTTTTGAACTTCGTTTTTGGATTTACGTTTTCAATTTCCAGATCTCGTTTCACGTTATGAATTTCGTTTTTTGGATTTTAGTTTAGGTTTTTGATGATCCTGGATTTACGATAATGGAAGACGAATTACAGATCTGATGAAGAAGAAGATTAGGATTAGTGTTGTGTTTCTGCAGATATGAAATCTTTGATGATGAAGATGAAGAGAATAATAATAATATAAATATAATAGAATTAGTAAAATATCACAAGTTGATCATCGGTTCAGTGGGGGTAACTATAACAATTAATATTTGCAAGGTTAATTTTAAAACTTTTTTTACAGGGGGTGAATGGATAATGGTCATATTTGCAGGGGGTGACATATATTTAAGCTTAATAAAATACGACAATGAATACGACTAAAAAAATACGAGAATCATAATATACGAAATTCGATAAAATACGAGTACAAATACCATAAGAAAATACAAAAAAAAAATACAACTACGGCTCAATGTCACAAGTAGCTAAAGCACACAAGAGTCTATCATATGCAGCAGGTGAAAGGCCCTCGACTCCCATCCAGTGGCGTATCTAGGACCCTGGCCAAGGGTGGTCAAACGATTTAATTTAATATAATTTAATATAATTATATATATATATATATATATATATATATATATATCTGTGTGTGTGTGATTTAATTTATATACATTATCGTTGAATTTTTTTTTATAAAACGTCAGTCAATCAATAAAGTTTATCTCACCTATCTCAAAAAGTTTTTACGGGGATGATGTATGTCAATTAAACATACTTGCTCTTCTAATTTGGTAATTTTGATCCTTGTGATTTTTTCATTGCACTTTTGGTCGCTAAAAATTATGGATTGTGCAATTTTAGTCCCTAATTTTCCCAAAAATCAATATTTTTAAGGATCAAAATTGTAAATAATCCATGATTTTTGAGGACAAAAATTGTGAAATTAAGAAAAATAGGGACCAAAATTGTCAAACGTAAATGAGAACGACCAAAATCACCATATTTGTTTGTATAATAATAGATTAATGGGACTTAAAACTAATGGATTTGTTATTGTTCTTTTATCTCCTTAGACAAATAAACATAGTTGGGGTAGATAAATAACATATTATTGGGGTGGTTTTATACTAGTATAAATTATACTTAATTATTCGAATACATATATTACTTTTGGGGTAGCCAAAACTACTCCATAATTACACTACCAATCACCCTTGGAGCTGCAAAAGGAAAGAGTAGCCAACAATGGAAAGAGAAAAATAAGAGTAGAGTGTGCAAAAAATAAAACTAAAGGTGTCAAGATATATTTTCATAAGAGTATTAGTGCAAACTTTTAAATTTGAGAGTGTGCGGCTGCATACCCTCAAGTATATTTAGATCAGCCCCTGATCCCATCGCATCCCGGATATGTGTAGCTACAGTCTGGAGCCTATCCTCCATGGTCAGTGGACCAATATCCTCAGCTGCTGGAACCTCATCTGGTACATCCTCTGGAGGCGGAGGTGCAGTGAGACGGGGAATGGACACCTGTAAGTACCATGGCAGGTAATCCTTATCGCACTCACCGAATATCTGGCCTGTCTAGAAGGTCGCATCAAAGTCCGCACAGGGCCCTTGTAGTACAACCATCTTTGCAGAATAGTCTCTGAAGATAGACGTGAGGCACCAACCGGAAGGGGATCCTCAGGGATTACCTGGATGCATCCAAACTGCCAACAAACCCTATCTGGCATGTATGGCACAGTCACAACTCACATTACCCCACAGCAGATGACCTCTGAAAAGCGACATCTGGAGAGTAACACCTGTGGTCCTCCCAAGGCCTCCATATGATATCCTCTCGACGTAAGTCATCCAGATAAACCCGAAAATGCTGAAGCTTGACATCGTCATTCTTTTTATTCACCCACCTGCAACAACGTGGACGAGGAGAAGCACCAAAGTCTCTACGATCCCCATAGTGAACCGACACTCTGCCTAGCAAGAATCATGGTCTAGACACAACAACTCGCCTCCCTCACGAATGGCATCCTCCTAAGAAAATCCATGCCCAGGCTGCAAAAATGTGTCGGTGAGCGGAAAATGGAGCAAAGAGGACACGTCGTCCAACGTCATAATCATCTCCCCGAAAGGCAGGTGGAATGAGCTAGTCTCAGAATGCCATCTCTCTACAAACGCCGAGATCATCTCATGATTGATGTGGTGGAGAGGTGTAGAATCAAGCTCCAACTGACGAGTCTGCTCTAACCATCTCTGTACATGTGGGTAGTGATGTGCAGGTCGAAACCTAAAAATCTTCCCACCATGGGCTGCAACATTAATTTTTCCACGGCCGTGATATAAATTAAAACATATTAAATGACATTAAAAAAATTAAATTAATCATTCAAAATGTGTGTCATTTTTTGTTTATAATTTTAATAGTAAAGAAATATATACTTTGCAGTAATTAAATATAGTTTTAATAAAAATAAAAAAATTTAGGTTTAAATATGTATTTAGTCCCTGCAAATGTCCCTGTTTTTCGATTTAATCCCTGCAAATTATTATTTTTTAAATACGTCCCTGCAAAATAACTTTTCTTTAAATACGTCCCTGCAAAATAACCTTTTTTTTTGAAATACGTCCCAACAAAAAAAAATTGTGATATTTTGCAGGGACGTATTTAAAAAAAAAAGTTATTTTGTAGGGACGTATTTAAAAAATAAGTTATTTTGCAGGGACGTTTTTAAAAATTTTATTTTGTAAGGACGTATTTAAAAAAAAAAGTTCTTTTGCAGGGACGTATTTAAAAAAAAATTGCAGGGACTAAATCGAAAAACAGGGACATTTGCAGGGACTAAATACATATTTAAACCAAAAATTTATCAAAAAAATTGTAATTATTTTCTACTTTGTAATATTACAAATATATATATATATATATATATATATATATATATATATATATTAAAAGTTAACCTAATTTTAACCCTAGGTTTGGTTAATTTCTAATAAATAACCAGTTGCAGTCATCACTTTGACAATCACCGGCTAGCGCCGTTCCCCCAAAAAAACTAGGGTATTTTTCTTTCTCTCTTCCTCCATTTGTCGCATTCGCAAAGAGGTTTGCCGCAGTGGCCTTTCACTTTCTTTGTGTTACTCATATACATTTATATGTGTTCATAACATATGGTTGCAATATTGAATGGATAATTGAATTGATTATGATGATATGTTAGGGGGTTACATCGATTGCGATTTCACTCTACTTAGATGAATACCATATACATGATTAATCTCAGGTAATTCATTGTGTACTATCAATTGTTGTGTCTAATTTTATTGTTCGCGTCTCTCATGTTTAATCGTGTGTTGTCTTTGTCTTCAATAGATCCATAAGCAGTGCAGCAAAACTTTGTTAATCGACTATCATTACAAGATTGGTCACTTGGAAACTCGTGGTTGTTGTCTTATATTTTTATGACTCCTCAAATGCTCTGCTTTATTGCCTGTGTTAATAGTGTCCAACATAGATCTCCAACGACTGTGATTTCCTTGATTAAGACATACAACAAAAGTGTCGATGCCAAACTAAAGGTAATAATCCTCAAATTAAAAATACATTTTCTCTTACATATTTAGTACTATGATTGATTATGAATTTATTGATTTTATTTAAGTGATTATAATCTACTTATTTATTTTATTTTATAGTTTGAGGTCATTGATCAAGTGACACTTGAAAATAAAGAAACATGCACCATATGCCAGGAAAATTGTGTAGATGGAGAAGAAATTCGAATGATGAACTTTTGTGTGCATCAATTTCACATTTACATGTTGTTTCTTTGACATAAAATGGACAATCTATACTTGTTATTGAACATGATGTCTTTGAAATACATAATCATTTATGCAAGCCAATTTTTATGATAATTTGTTTCCCTTCTTTTCTTTTTCCAAATATATAGCTCTATTGACGTTTACATATGCATTTTTTGTGTAGGCTTTAAAGAGACTAACTGAAGAAGAGCTCGAAGTGTTAAACCAAACATGTAGCCGATGTAAGCAACGGGGACACGTCTCTAAGGACTGCGATGTTTCGATTCTTTTCATAACGGTACTTTGCGAGAAGCACAAACTTCTTTTTCTTCTCTTTCTTTTTAGCAATTCTTCCTCTCCATTCTCTCGCTTCTGTTTGTGTGTGTTTATGTTTTAGTTATTTCCATGCCTCTTTCATATCAATGCCAATTGTGTGGATATGAGTTAAGTTCTTATCCAAAATTCTAACGTTTTAGGGATGAATTTTATCATAACGTTTTATTTTAAATTTTTATTCTCAATCTGTAGGATGGAACTAGAAGTCAGAAGAATCACCGCTGCGGAATTTGTCGTGCGGTAGGACGCAACCAACGATCTTGTTTGAATTATTTAGCGTTGCGGAATTTGTCGTGTGGTAGGAAATAATCAACGATCTTGCTTGTTAATACCTTTCTAGACTTTTGAGTGGTTGTTTAAACCTTTCTAGACTTTTGAGTGGTTGTTTAAGGTTTGTGTTCAACTTTTTAAGGTATATTTGCTTCTTCTTTTGGTACGTCATAATATGTATAGATGATGTATCTTTGAAATTAATTTTATGGGAACAATATTCAGACTGAACCCTTGTATATGGTCTAAGGTGATATGCTATCCATTTATACTTCTTTTTCTTATATTTTCATGTCTTTTTATGTTTATTTTTTGCGAGTACTAACCCTGACTCCTCCTTTTCTTTAATATGTACTCCCGCCGACCCCTCCTCTTTATGATCTTTGTTGCGGTCGGTTTCTCGGGATGAGAAAGGACCGAACGTGTGTGTGTAAGAGCTTTGAATTGAGAGAATGAATGTGGGATCCGTTTATTGGCCTCAGTGGGCGAGTTGACCGTTACAGACAGGGAAGGGAAATCAGGGATATTTCCCTTTTAACGTGGCCCTTTGCATTTATTTGGGTTGGAGTATCCCTTATACTCCTTTCAATAAACATATTTACAAAGTGAGTGTATAAAATTAATGATATTTGATTTTATGTTGCATTAAAGCCTAGATAACATTCTAAATTGGATTGTGTCAAAAAAAATCATCCTAAATTGGATATACATATGCTGCATCAAATGAAGTGATAATAATGCTATTAGAAATATGAATTGATTCTTGATGCAAATAACCAATTTAATCCCGGTGCTTCTGTAAAGGGTGGTGTGCTGGAGAGCACCCCAATAAAGGTTTCTATCTATTCCAATACAGGAAGTTGGAACAATTTCTCTAATTGAGCTAGGGATGGCAATTTAGCCCATGCCTATGGGGTACCCGCAAAAGTTACCTGCAAATGGGCTGGTAATTACCCGTATATATATATATATATATATATATATATGCTTAAAGGTACATTTGGTCCCTGCAAATATCCAAAAATTTCAGTTTTGTCCCTCTAATTTATTTATTTTTTTAAATAAAGTCCTTGCAAATACCAAACGCTTTTAGTTTGGTCTCTGCTGTTAGTTTTTGGCTAACACCGTTAGTGGATGGTGACATGGCTGCCAACATGGATGCCAAATCATCATCTCTTTCTTTCCTCTTTCTCTGAAATTATGTTCTTCTCTCATCTTCTTATAAACACAAATAAATCGGAACACAGCTCCTCCTAAACCCACCTCAATCTTCATCTACAAATCAAAACCCCAGAAACTATTACCCAAAAAATCACAACTTCCAACCCATCACACCAAAAGAAACAACAATCCAGAAAAATGAGAGATGATTTCATGTTGTGTGAGCGAGAGGAAGAGGATTTCATCTTGGAAAAACAGTTCTGGAAACTTTAAATCTTCGGGAGTTAAAACAAATCTAGAAAATACATAACTTCAATCTTCAACCTTGAACACCCAAAAAACTCAGATCTGGGTTTCGTGGTGATTTAATCATTTTTACCACTTCACAAATCTTCATCTTCAAAACGATAAACGAATTGGGAGAATGGGTTTCGTTTATAGGTATCAGATATGAAATCAAAATCGAAATGAGAAAATACGAAATCTGAAGTCGAAAATCGAAATTTGAAATGGGAAAATGGGAAAATCAAATCTGAAATTGAAATCGAAATCGAATTTGATTGAAAACGAAATCTTCAATTTATGGGTATTTTCGTTTATGGCATATCGTCAACAACGCCCTCACAAAATCGGTTATGGATTTTCTTCAGTTTATGGGTATTTCAATCATCGATGTTGAGATATTATATAAGAAGGATCATAAAAAACAGTGAAGGTTTCAATTAATCAGAAGGTGTTGAGATATTAACAGAGAAGAACGAAGAAGGGATTTTCAGAGAAAGAGGAACGAAAGAGATGGTGATTTGGCATCCATGTTGGTAGCCACTAACGGTGTTAGCCAAAAACTAACGACAGAGACCAAATTTGCAGGGACCAAACGTACATATAAGCCTATATATTATTACAACTTAACCTATATAGAATTTTTTAAAAAAAATGAAATGATTTTTTCATAAAACACTAAATCTAACTACTAATTAACATTTTGGGTTCCCCTCGTCCAAACCTTCGAGAAAAGGTATTGTTTTACTTATTTTGGTAAAGTTGAAAAACTTGTTTTGCTTGTGACTATACAACTTCCGGTCTCATTTATGGCCACACTGAAGATCATCTTAAAGAACAGGGACTTTCTTTAGACTCACCAAAAAAGAATACTTTCATTCTATCCAATTAGATTCATAAACAGAGACGTTTCAAAAATGAGTCCCGTTAGATTCACAATCTAAATTTCATCTCATCTCATATGCTATTGATCTTTTTCCCAGATTAGCATATACACAACATAGAAAAGGGAAGACTCTAAGACCTAGCATCGATCTAACTTGAAGCCTCACTTGACTTATTTGCCATTTGTAACACTATGATCCATTTTATTATAATGTTAAGAAAAAGTATGTTGTAAATTCAATTATTTGAATGTGTATTTGAATAATCTAACAAAAATATGTACAAAAGGTAGTTACTAAAGGAAATTCGTTTTATATATACATATAGATTGTAGAAAATATACATAACATTTTTTGTTTTTCATATTTTCTATTATTTCCCTCTTTTTAATTTTAGTTTGAAGGTAGAGAAATTAAAAAAAAAAAATGAAAGTTAAAAAATTTTAAAAGTCAATTTAAAGCATCTTGATTAGACACTATATAGAGCTATGATCAGTTGCGTCAGCATCAACAAAGACAACTTCAAAGGGGGTCTTAGTAGAAACAATTAGAAGCCTTCCATTCTCTTGATCAAATCTTCCAACATCAAGACAAACAGCAGGTTGTGGAGGATTATATTTAGGACAAAACACAAACTTATACCCTAAACCACTTTTCTCAATACTAAAACTACCATTTCTAATTTGTTTTCCTTGATGGTTTTTAATACCACCAATTCCAATACTACCCACATACCCATCACTAGAAAAATTTCCAATAACAACAACCCATTTAGAAGATTCAGCACACTCAGGAGCCTTCTCTTCAAATGAAATATCTAGTTCTGTATTCCATGTGAGAATAATTCCAGTGCTTGTTCCTTGTATGGTGAATTTCACAAGCTTGCCACTTATAACTTCAGAATAGTCTTGAAGTACAGAAACTGGACATGTTGAGTTTTGTGTTGTACCAACCTTTACTCCACCACCTGCTGCTCCAAATATTGCTGGCAAAATATAGTACCTTCCACTAGGAAATATGGGGTTTCCATTTATGTCCTTCACTTGTTCACCATCTTGTGTAAAAGCTAGTGGAAAGTAGGTGAAGGCAATGAGAAGAAAAGAGATGTTAAGTAATGTAGGCTTCATGGTTTTTATTTTTATGTTTGGTGGCTCAAACCTCTATCTATTTATAGAGTTGTAATTCTTAGAGTTGCTATATTGAGATTAAGTTATTCTATAAGAAGTCATACATGTTTATCCAAATCTGATATACAAATTAATACTATTGTAACTAAGATATGAAAATGAATTATAAAACACAACTAGAAAAAAAAAACTGAAATAACGACGAAAATTTAGAGACAGAAGAAAAAGTCATGTTGGTCTCTAATTTCTTAAGTGTTAGCGATGGCAAATTTGAAGTTCAATTTATTTTTTTGGTCTTTAATTTCAGTTGGTATTTCGACTTTATCTAGTAGTGTAAAAACAAATATATAGAACATGTGGTAGAGACCAATATGACATGTGGTAGAGATTTTTTTTTACCGTGTTATTGGTGCGCAGTATCCACCAGCTTTGTTGGTGACTAATCTACATCGACAGCTCCGTTCCTAGCGTTTTATGGGTCCTAGGAAAATCACGAGAAAATGACCCCCTTACAAAACTATTTTTTAGTTTGAAAATATTTCAATAAAAGACAAAAAAATAACTTATTTCATTTAACATAATACACCTTAATAATAGTTTTACAAAATATAAAAAAAAAATCTTTTCTCGGGAAGCCATAAGAAGTAGTTTCTTCGAGCACTTTGAGATGCAAAATCATTGATAACCACATCAACAACGGGAATGTTGTTCGAGAAAGGGAATATTTTTTGAAGTGAATTGAATGAAGACAAGGTGAATATTGAACTGTTTGAAGAATGAAAAAGAGAAGCCAACGAGTGTTTGATTGACGGAAGAGTATATAATCTTTTTTGTTTGAACACTATTATATAAAAGCTGAGTACAAAACAATCAAGACTAGGAGATGTTTGCCAGTCTTGATTGTTTTGATTGTTTTGTACTCAGCATTCTCCCTTCTTAACAGAATTTTTGTATACCCTAAGATTTGAATATGAGACATTAGGGTAGGAAACCTAGTTACCGCTGAGACCAGGTACATGTGGTAGAATAATAAAGTTGGTAAACAATAACCATATGAATTAATATTGAACTCAATAATATTGTTCCAAGTTGTACAAGTGTACGGCTTGGAACCGCCGTCCATGTTGATGTTTTTTTTTTTTTTCCAAAGGTGATGCCGTGTAGTGAAAAGGTTTTGTTAACTTAGTTGAAAATGAAGTGAAGCATATTTTAATGAAAAAACTGGAAACACAGGTGCATGTAACAAGGTATTATTGGATATTAATTATTAATTAGTTTATAAAAAACAGAGGTGTCTATTACTTTACTACTAGTAGATAATAATAAAATAGGCAAGGACAAAAAAGAAGGTGTCTAGTAATAGATATATTAATGTACAAAAAACAAAGATGTCTATTAGATATATATTATTTTCCATGCCACTCGGCAACCTCTCCTTAAACTATTCTTGTTTGAATTTGTTATTTGATTATTTTTTTCTTTATGATTAACTGAAAGGATAACAATGCGTCATGTTTGGCAGAAAATAGCGACCAAATCCAATCCTCAATACCATATCTAATAGTACACTACTACCTTATTCATGCATGAAACAAAAACTACACGATCACATTTGGAAAAACTATATCAATTTGGGCGGCGATTCCCTCGTGTAAGACTTTAAAAATTGAGTTTAATATAATAATTCCATATAGATTTTCTTTTATCTTCATTGTTATTTCTGCCACGTGAACTAGATAGGGTTTGTTTTTACACTCATTTAGTTACAACAGTATAGTACTTATTTATACATGAAGATGTAGATAAACATGATAGACTTCTTAGTCAAATTAATCCCAAGCTAGCCACCCTTATAATTACAACTCTATAAATAGATAGGGTTTGAGCTTCCAAAACATATAGATACAACAACATATATTCTTGACAAATATTTAAACCGTCATGAAGTATACACTATTTACTCTCTCTTTCCTCCTCTTTGTTTTCACAACCTACCTTCCATTAACAATTGCTGAACAAGTAAAGGACACAAATGGAAGACCTATTTTCCCTGGTGGAAAATTCTACATTATGCCATCAATCTTTGGGGCAGCAGGTGGTGGAGTAAAAGTTGGCACAACAAAAAACTCAACGTGTCCCGTTACCGTACTTCAAGACTATTCCGAAGTTGTTTCTGGCATGCCAGTTCAATTCAAGATACCGGGAATAAGTCCCGGTATCATATTCACAAACACTACAAAACTAAATATAGTGTTTGAAGAGAAACCTCCTCAATGTGTTACTACTAAATCTTCAAAGTGGGTTGTGGTTAGTGGTGAAAAGCCTAGAGGACCAGTTAGTATTGGTATAGGTGGTGTTGAAGAACATCAAGGAAGGAATATCTTAGGTGGTTTGTTTAATATTCAAAAACATGGTTTTGGATATAAACTTGTGTTTTGTCCTACTCTTAGTGCTCCACCAGGATTTTGTAATGATATTGGGAGGTATGATGATGAGAATGGAAGACGTCTTATATTGACTGGTGGTGATCCCTATGAAGTTGTGTTTGTTGATGCTGATGATAATAGTAGCTCTATGTAATTTGAGTAAGTCTTCAAGCTTGTTGAATAACAAGTGGTGTAATAATTAAGAATTCTTCTTAATTACATCATTATTTTAAATTATCTTGTTTGATAACTAAGTTGAATTTGTTAATAAAAGTATGTGATATATTTAGAATCACCCGATCCCATTTACAATAATTTACAAATGCACGAAGTTCGTTTCTCAATAATGGATTTTGTAAAAAAAAAATTATTAGGTGAAAAAACATGTAAAGTGTCGCGCTAAGCAGTGTATTTTGAGGTACTTTAGGGTTCAATTTTTTTTTTAACTTTTCAAATACGCGAAGTCCATTCCTCATAACCGATTTGATGAAAAAAATTGATTCAATGACAAAATATGTATAGTGCGACGCTAAATAGTGTGTTTTGTGATAACTAATTTAGGGTTTGGAATCTTTTTTTTACCTGATAATTTCTTCAATAACCGATTTACGTCAAAAAGTGATAATTTCGTGGCAGAATATAGAAAGTGTGGCACTTATCAACGTGTTTTGAGGTACTTTTGGGTTTGAATTTTTTTTAACTATTCAAATATGATAAGTTCAATCCTCCGATTTAACAGTTGAATTGATAAATATCATTTTATACGCAAAATTGTTAATTAGTGTGAGTCGCTAAGTTTGACACCTATGTTAGTATATCCTCCTGATTCATAATAGTTTGGTATATGTCTTCTCACATTCTATTCAATTCACCTAAACTGTTGAGTTTCTAATTCAGAAACCATCAACAACCTAGGCTTTGTATAACAGTCTTATAAAACAATACAGAAGATTGTTATACCCCAGCAGTTTTGAAGTTGTTACAAAGTGTAACTAACTTCCTAACAATAAAAACTAATTTCTGTTAAGTTTGTTTGACTTGCAAACAAACCCCAACTGTTAGACCTTTACATGTATATATAGTTTACAAATCAAGTCAGAATGTACAGTTTTTACAGAAATAAAATTTTACATTGTTTTCAAGTCTTCGTATATCCTCTCCTTCTTTCTGCTGTATGTTTCTTCATACTGAATCTTCTGTGAGTGCTGTTCTGAGAGTTGCATAGGTAGTGAGTACCTTGCACAAGAGAAGAGAACAAATACAAGTGAGTATTTGTTCTTCAATACACAAACAGAAAAGAAAGTGAAGATTAAGAGAGAAAATATAGAACCACACCTTTGAGAAGTTCCAAGTGCTCAGAAATCTTCATAGAGTTGAAGATCCTCGTCATTCTCAACAGATCGTACAGCACATGCAACAAGAAGAGCTCAAACTGGTAAGGGTTTGAGATTAACAGTATAAAAACAAAGGAAAACTGAAGTAGATTCAAGATTGCTACCTGATTGACGTTCCCTGAGTACCAAGTGGTGTGTTCTTGGTTATAGAACACCTGCACAGAAGATACGAAGGTTAGGATTTGGGAAAATCAGAGAATTGTGGAATAAAACCATAGGGGTTTTGTTCCTTACGCGTTGTTGATCATCAATCTTGGAAGTTTGGAGCCATTTGAGCTTTTAATTGTGTGCTTTCTAGGTTTCTTATGAAACCCTAGCAGAGAGCAAGAAAGAAGAAAGAAGAAGAAAGAATTAGAGAGACTGAGAAGATTCGCGAATTCTGAAGCAAACACAAGAGGGTCAGTGTTTGTGTTGACTGGAGTTTGGCTTAGAAGTGTGTCTGGGCTCAGTCTAAGTGTTGGGCCTGCTGTTATTTTTAATTCTTGCACCTTTGTTTTGCTTTAATACATCCTGCAAGAAATAACCAATATTAGTTAGAAAAAATTCAACATGGTATCTAAGAGCTTGTAACAATCCAAAGGAAAACAGGAAAAACTCTACTTCTTTTACTTTCTTTTAAGATTTCTTTAATTTCTGTGATACCTGCACAGTGTGAAACTGTGCAGATCTTTGTTCACTAATTCTTTCAGTGACTAAAGTTGTTTCAGGATGTCTAACAACAATGGAATGGACAATCATGTCCCAAAACTAACTGGGAAGAATTATGACTCTTGGGTAATCCAAATGAGGGCTGTGTTGGGATCTCATGGGGTCCTACATATTGTAAGGAATGGGTTTGATCCACTCCCTGACAATGCAACTACAGCAATAAGAAAAATGTTTCTGGAAAATGAACAGTGAAACTTCCAAGGAGGCATGGGATGCTTTGGATAAGTACTACTGTGGGGCAGCCCCCATTAAAGATGAAAAACTGCAAGCCCTAAGGGCTCAATATGAAAGCTTAAAGATGAAACAAAATGAGACAGTTAGTGATCTCTTCAACAGAGTAAAAAAGATCATAAATGAGATGGCTCTCCTAGGTGAAACACTTGAGGAAAAGTGGGTTTGCAAGAAAATTCTTAGAATTATGACTAAGAAATTCTTCGTGGTAACTAATACTATAGAGGAGACAACCAAGGTTGATGATCTAAAGATTGAAGAGATCCAAGCCAAACTTGAAGCTAAGGAGGTGAGAATTGACCTCCTTAATGATGATGATGATGATGATGATGGTGATGATGAAGATCAGGCTTTATTTGCTGCCAAGACTAAAGGAAATAAAGGCAGCAAAGGCAATACCAACAGCAAGACCAACTGGTCTAAAGGTAAGGCAGGTAAGCCTAACTCTAAATTTGATTCTACTAAAAAGGATAACAATGCACCTAAGAAAAAGGATAAATCAAAGGTACAGTGTTATAGGTGTGACAACTATGGGCACTATGCCACAGAGTGTCCCACCAGAAAGGCTTCAAAACCAAAGGAATCAGTCTCAGAAGCCAATGTGGCTAAGGAAGATTCTGATTCGGATTCTAATGAAGTAGCTTTTAGTATGATTTGTGATGATTTAGAGACAACAGAACCTAGGGAGGACATAAAAATAAGAAACATTAAGACTGAAATACATAGTGATTATGTAGTTCTTATTGTGACCACCAGTGATGGAAAAACCATCACTGAGGTGTGGTACCTAGACTCTGCTTGTTCCAATCACATGACTGGTAACAAGGAGTGGCTGTTGGACTTTGATCCTACTGTAAGGACTAAGATAAGGTGTGCTGATGAAAAGTCTCTTTATGCTGAAGGAAAGGGAAATATCAGATTCACAAAAGATAATGGTCAGGTAGTGGTCATTCAGGATGTTTTTTATGTACCTAAGATTAGTTGCAATCTGATTAGCCTAGGACAACTTGTTGAAAAAGGGTTTTCTGTTCTTATGAAAAATTTAAAACTGAAATTGTTTGATACAAATGATAAACTTGTTTTGACCACACCTCTAACCTCAAATAGGACCTTCAAGGCCAGTATTTGCATGTCAGAAGCAGAATGCCTCAGTGCAACCACTGAGCTTGAAGGTGTATTATGGCATAAGAGGTCTGGTCACTTGAACTTCAAAGGATTGTGTAATCTAAGTAGTAAGGGGATGGTAGAAGGATTACCTAAGATTGAAATACCTAAGGAAGCTTGTACTGTTTGTTTAATGGGTAAACAACCTAGAAAAGCCTTCAAAACTGAAATGAGATATAATGCTAAAGATTTACTACATGTTTTGTATTCTGACCTATGTGGACCCCTTGATGTTCCCTCAAGCAAAGGAAACAGGTACTTTATGACAATTGTGGATGAGTTCTCTAGAAAAACCTGGCTGTATTTGTTAAAAACTGAAAGGGAAGCCCTGAATGTTTTTAAAAAATTCAAGGTGATGGCAGAAACACAGTGTGGTAAAAAAGGTAAAAGTGTTGAGGACAGATGGAGGTGGTGAGTACACCTCAAATGAGTTTAAGGAGTACTGCACCACTCATGGTATTGTGCATGAGGTGACCTCACCCTACACACCCCAGCACAATGGCATGGCAGAAAGAAGAAACAGGACAATTCTGGACATGGCCAGAAGCATGATAAAGGACAAAGGCCTACCTAAAAGGCTATGGGCAGAGGCTGTGACTACCTCTATCTATATCCTAAACAGGTGCCCTACTAAGGGTTTGGAAGGCAGAGTGCCTGAACATGTGTGGAATGGGGTTGTACCTAAGGTTTCTCACCTAAGGGTATTTGGCTCTATTGCTTATAGCCATATACCAGATGGGAAGAGATCTAAGTTGGATGATAAAAGTAAGCCTTTGATACTTGTGGGGTACCACTCTACAGGTGCCTATAGGCTACTGAATCCTAGCAACAACAAAATTGAAGTGTCTAGGGACATTGTGGTCCTAGAAGATGAACAATGGGACAGGAACAAGGCTGAACAGGTTGGTTCAGTTGAAAAAGTCCTAGAAGAAATAATAACTGATAAAACTACACCTATTGGTGAAGTTTCTGAAGATGATGAGCCTGCAAATCATGAGGCAGATTTAAATCCCAACGATGAGGAAGGCAATGCTTCTAGAGATGAACCAGAAACTGTTATACCTACTATGGAAGCTCTACCTAGGATTCGAAGGCAGAGGTAGCCTCCTAGGAGACTTGCAGAGTTTGATATGATTAATGAAGTAAATGAGGAAGGTGACCTCATTCACTTTGCTATGATGGCTAATGTTGAGCCTGTGGACTTTAAAGAGGCACTAAAGGATAAGAATTGGAAGAAAGCTATGGTTGAGGAACTAAGTTCTATTGAAAAGAATAGAACCTGGTCCTTGACAAAATTGCCTAAGGATAAGAAGGCAATTTCTGTTAAATGGGTTTTCAAGCTAAAGTTGGATCCCAATGGCAACATAGTCAAGCATAAAGCTAGACTTGTTGCCAGGGGTTCCAACAGAAGCCTGGAATTGACTTTGAGGAAGTTTTTTCACCTGTGGCTAGGCATGAGACCAGAAGGATGGTCATTGCTTTAGCCTGTAGTAAAGGATGTGATTTGCATCACCTATATGTCAAATAAGCTTTTCTTAATGGTCCTTTAGAAGAACTTGTCTTTATAACTCAACCACCTGGGTTTGAGCTTAAAGGAAAGGAACACTTAGTGTGCCAATTACATAAGACACTCTATGGGTTGAAACAGACCCAAGGGCCTAGAATAAGCGCATTGACACATTCTTTGTGGCCAATGGCTTCACAAAATGCACCAATGAATTTGGTGTCTATGTGAAGGGTAGTATTGATACAAAATTCTTACTAATTTGTCTTTATGTTGATGATCTAATGGTAACAGATAATGATGACAAGGAGATCAGCAAATTCAAAGCTACCATGGAGGCAGAGTTTGAAATGACAAATCTGGGACAACTTACTTACTTTTTAGGGCTGGAATTACTAAGACTTCCTGAAGGAATTATTCTAGACCAAAGGAAATATGCTAAGGAGATCCTAGCAAGATTCAGAATGAATGATTGCAATGCTGCACTCAATCCAGCAGAAGGAGATCTTAAGCAAAAAAGATGGTGAGAAGGGCAGTCCAGTTGACCCTACTCTCTACAGGCAAATTATAGGTTCCCTAAGATATTTGTGCCATACAAGGCCAGACATCTTATTTGCTACAGGTATGGTGAGCAGGTTCATGAATGAACCCCTGCAAATACACCTAAATGCAGCCAAGAGGATACTAAGATATGTTCAAGGAACCTTAAACCTTGGGGTCTATTTTCCTAAAGGATGTTCCAAGGAATTCAACCTACTTGGCTATTCTGACTCAGATTGGTGTGGAGATCAACTTGACAGAAGAAGCACATCAGGCTATCTGTTCAAGTTTCAAGGAGCCCCAATCTGTTGGAGCTCCAAAAAGCAGTCTATTGTGGCCTTATCTACATGTGAAGCTGAATATGTAGCAGCCTGTAGTGCTGCTACTCAATCAACCTGGTTGGAATCTTTACTTACAGAACTTGGAGTAACACTAACTCAAGTGCCTAAACTTATGGTTGACAACAAGTCAGCACTGTGCTTAGCTAAAAATCCCACTGGTCATGGGAGGACAAAGCACATTGAGACCAGATTTCACTACTTAAGAAATCAGGTAATTAATGGAAGAATTACTCTTGAATATTGCCCTACCAAAGAACAGCAAGCAGATATGTTCACTAAGCCACTAAAGGGTGAGAGTTTCACTAAACTAAGGAGGGACCTAGGGATAGTTGCCTTTAAATCCTAAAGGCAATCTAGAAGGCTATTACTCAGAGGCCTGTTCTGAGTTGTTTTTGGTTTTACAGCTATAAACAGGGGCTTGTCCTGTGTAGTTTTATCTCTCCTAAGTTTTTGTTTATGCTTTCTGAATTAAGGGAGGATGTTGAGTTGCTAATTCAGAAACCATCAACAACCTAGGCTTTGTATAACAGTCTTGTAAAACAATACAGAAGACTGTTATACCCCAGCAGTTTTGAAGTTGTTACACAGTGTAACTAACTTCCTAACAATAAAAACTAATTTCAGTTAAGTTTGTTTGACTTGCAAACAAACCCCAACCGTTAGACCTTAACATGTATATATAGTTTACAAATCAAGTCAGAATATACGGTTTTTACAAAAATAAAGTTTTACATTGTTTTCAAGTCTTCATATATCCTCTCCTTCTTTCTGCTGTATTTTTCTTCATACTGAATCTTCTGTGAGTGCTGTTCTGAGAGTTGCATAGGTAGTGAGTACCTTGCACAAGAGAAGAGAACAAATACAAGTGAGTATTTGTTCTTCAATACACAAACAGAAAAGAAAGTGAGGATTAAGAGAGAAAAGATAGAACCATACCTTTGAGAAGTTGCAAGTGCTCAGAAATCTTCATAGAGTTGAAGATCCTCGTCGTTCTCAGCAGATCGTACAGCACATGCAACAAGAAGAGCTCAAACTGGTAAGCGTTTGAGATTAACAGTGTAAAAACAAAGGAAAACTGAAGTAGATTCAAGATTGCTACCTGATTGACGTTCCCTGAGTACCAAGTGGTGTGTTCTTGGTGATAGAACACCTGCACAGAAGATACGAAGGTTAGGATTTGGGAAAATCAGAGAATCGTGGAATAAAACCATAGGGGTTTTGTTCCTTACGCGTTGCTGATCATCAATCTTGGAAGTTTGGAGCCATTTGTACTTTTAATTGTGTGCTTTCTGGGTTTCTTATGAAACCCTAGCAGAGAGCAAGAAAGAAGAAAGAAGAAGAAAGAATTTGAGAGACTGAGAAGATTCGTGAATTCTGAAGCAAACACAAGAGGGTCAGTGTTTGTGTTGACTGGAGTTGGGCTCAGAAGTGTGTCTGGGCTCAGTCGAAGTGTTGGGTCTGCTGTTATTTTTAATTCTTGCATCTTTGTTTTGCTTTAATACATCCTGCAAGAAATAACCAATATTAGTGAGAAAAAATTCAACATAAACAATCGATAAAATTGATCTTCCTTTTCTCTTATTTCATTCTACTCTATTTCTCATCTCTTTCACTCTTTTCTCGTTCTCTGTCACCTCTATCTATTTTTTCTATTAATTCTACTATCTACTACCTATTTAAGAAAAGATAGGTCTGCTTAAATAACCAAATTGCCCCTACATCTATTTTTAAAAAGTTTAATTACTATTTATCAATTATTGTTTTGTTTTTGGGTCACCACGAGTAAACATATATAAGTGATCAATTTAATTTCATTTCTATAAGTGCATAACATCATTTTATCATTGACCGTAATTTCCTTGCTCTTCATTTGATCTTCTACGTAACTCCTCACAATTGCCTGATCCACTCGCCTTCTATAATTTCATCATGTCCTCAATGATTCCCTCGACTGATGGCTCATTGGCTAAATCACGCATATACAATGTTGGGCTTCCAAACACCTATCATAGATCTTCAATGTAGGCGCTACTTTGAAAGTTATTGAGAAAAAAAATACTGAGAAGCTAGAAGTCCTACGTGACCCTCAGGAGTTGCTCACGAAACTAAGCTAATCGACTATACCTCTATCTCAGCTGAGGCCTCGCTAGGCTAAGGCCTTACACGGCTGAACACTTAGCAATTTTTTCGTTTTAACACACTTAACTTATTTAGTTAACAAAATCTTATTTGTTAATCAGAAACCTTAAAAGCATAGATTCGGGATTGGGAACTTATCCACTATTTGTCAAAGGGTGAGTGCGTATGCTTCAAACATTTTCTTTTTTTGACTCAAGTGTATGCTTCAAACATGTGACACATACATGCAATGCTTATCCTAATTAACTAATTAACTAGTGTCGGCTGAAAGAGACGTTCCCTCTATAATATATATAAGACCCATAAGTAACCCACCAAACCATAAAAACAAAAACATCATTAGCTATAATTATCAATATTTATCAAAACCATGAAGTTTGTCTTATCTCTCACCCTCTCTTTCCTTCTCTTTGCTTTCATAACCAAACTCTCCTTAGCTTTCTCAAATGATGTAGAACAAGTACTAGACATAAATGGTAACCCAATTTTGCCATGTGTCTTATACTTCATTTTTCCAGCACTTTCAAGCGGAGATGGTGGAGGATTAAGACTAGACAGAACTGGAGACTCAAAGTGTATCAACTTATCTCAAGAGAAGAAAGAGATAGTAGAACTACCTGATTAGTTAAATTGTAAATCAGTTTATCATTAGTTATTCAGTTAAGCTATAGTTAAGTTAATTAACCAGATGGTTAGTTAGATATAGTATATTACTGACTATAGTTTAGTAGTTTTGATTTTGTATATAAGTTGGTCCTTGACTCATTTGTACAATAACTGAATTGAATAACAGAATTCTGTGATATTCCTCACTCTCTCAACAAGCTTTCTGATCTTTCTCTTCTTCAGTTCATCTTACACTTCCAATCAATCCATGGAAGTTATCAATCTTAACATGGTATCAGTCGTGTCAGTACTCCCGCTACATTTCTCCGATTGACTCCTCCGCCGCCCCGGTCCTTCCCACCGATTCGCGTGCTCTTTCATCTCCGATCAGTTCATCTTTTCCTGATCCTTTTTCTTGATTTCCTTTGTGAAATCATTCATCAATGGCTGACAATGGTGCCGATCCCTATTATCTCCACCCTTTCGACAACCCTGGTGCTGTGCTTGTATCTCAGATCCTCAACGAATCTGGAAGCAACTATGGATCTTGGACCCGGGCAATGCGCATTGCTCTTGGTGCCAAGAACAAGCTTGGTTTCGTCACCGGTTCTATAGCGAAACCCGCTGACAATGCTGATAATCTTGTAAAATGGATGCGAAGCAACGACATGACCACCTCTTGGATCCTCAATTCAATCTCCAAAGAACTTCACAAAAGTGTCCTCTATGCTGATTCTGCTGCTGACATTTGGAGGGATTTAGAGCATCGTTTTCAGCAAAGCAATGGTCCACGGATCTACGAGCTCAAGAAGGAGGTTCTCAATTGCACACAAGGTTCTCTCTCGGTAAGTGCTTATTTTAGCAAGTTTAAGGGGCTTTGGGATGCATTATCTGCACATGATACCTGCACAAATTGTTCATGTGGTGGTTCCTATTTGAGAAAAGAACAAGTCATGATTTTCTTGATGGGACTAAATGACTCTTTTCACAATATTCGTGGCCAAATTCTGATTCAAGAACCTATGCCTGAGATTAGCAAAGTCTATTCCATGGTTCTCCAAGATGAGAAGCAAAGGGAAATTTGTTCTAATGCCTCTGAACAACCCTCCCCTGTTCCATTTGTTGTTAATACCAAGAGTGGTAGGAAAGATAGACCTCAATGCTCACACTGTGGTCTTCTTGGCCACACAAAAGAAAAGTGCTTCAAACTTCATGGTTTTCCACCTAGCTTCAAGAAAAGTAAAGCTGCTGCAGCTTCACCTCAAGTGCTACATGTCATTGCTGGTTCTGGTACAGCATCTGAAACACAGATTGATGCTCAACAATATCAGCAATTGATTTCATATATGCAAGCTCAAATGGCCAAGGCAGCAACAAACACACCTGATTCTAAAGAATCCTCAGGTGATGTGCTGATGCACTTCTTGCATTTTTCTTGTTCCTTGAGTACATTGTTATTTGCATTTTCCTTCATGCATTCCAAAGACTGGATCATAGACTCTGGAGCTACTGCTCACATATGCACTTCATTATCTTCATTTTTGTCCTTCACTAAGTTGCACAATACATATTGTTGCACCCCGAAAAATCCGGATTGGACCTTTCGTCGTACAACGTGAAAAGTTGTGAAGCCGCCATCAACATTTTTTATTTAGGGACCAAAACATTGAAAAAGGGTCCTTTTTAAGGCGGGTGGTCCTTTGAGAACTAGAGATGTAGGTTCGGGGGTCGGTTAGGTGTGGGGAAGGTATTAGCACCCTACACCTCCTTTCTACCGAAAGGGAACCTTTAACTTGATGTGCGGTTTTGACAGAGTTGATTTGAAACAATTCGTTCTACTTCTTTTTTATTTGAGAAAAGGTTTTTGAAAACGGGAGAAAAGAAGAATCTTTTTATTATTTTTTAAAAGTGTGCTTGACGGGATGTGACCCGCTCCTACGTATCTCCCGGTACGATGGAGAATTCAAAGCTTACGTAGTTCTCCTGTCGAGAAACTTTGGTGTTGGTGTTTTTTATTGTAGGGGTTTTCGGTCCTAGACTGTACAGTCCACTAGACCTAGAACAAAGACAACCCCGCCTGTACAGACGACGTGCCCCCTACTTTTTGAAAATGGTTTGAATTACTAACTCGAAAGAAAATAAGTTGAAACCGATAATCAAACAAGCAATGGCTTCGAGTGATTATAAGTAACAACGTTTTTATTTTATCTTTTTTTTTGCAAATGAGGCGAGCATCGGTGATAATCATCTAGCAAAGGCTTAGGACAATTACCACTAATGACTCGTGTTGTTTTTGGAATTGAATTGGGTTCGCATGTATTTAAGGTTTGGGAGCTTTCATGATAATCAAACAAGCAAAGGCTTCGAGTGACTACCACTAATAACTCCTCATTAGTGATCAAACAAGCAAAGGCTTCGAGTGGCCACTAATGATTTTGTTTATGAAAAAACTTAGGGTTTAAGCTTGGAAAAGAAATTGGTCTTAATTTGTTAGAGACATAGTTTAGAAAAGAAGTTTGAAAGCAATTTGATTTTTTTTGGAAAAGAGTTTTGGAAAACTAGTAGAACATTTTCAATCAAGTTCCAAGTCAATAACCAAAATGCAAATTGCTAGACTACAATTCATGCAATGATCTAAACTAGTAACCATTTTCATGTCAAGTTGTTTAGAAAAGAAAACAATGAATGCAAGAAAGTTCATAGATGCAAGCATAGCACATTCATTGAGAGCATGTTATCAAGCAAGCAACAACATAGACACAATTTGCAACTTACCCTTTCATGTTGAAAACATCTCATTACAACATTTGAATACACAATGCATGAATAGGCAAAGATGAACCTAGACTACACATATCATGTCACAATACATAGATAGGCAAAGAATGAACCTAAATTGAACATCTTATTGAAGATGCATGGCAAGAAATGAACCTAACTAGGCATTTATGACATAACACGTGAGTAGGCAAGGAAGTTACAAAGCACAAGTGAATTCAAACATTCAATGAATCACTTGCAAAATCCTAGGGATTTCACATCAACATTTGACATAAGCAACAATGTGGTATCATCTTGATGGCATCAACATTTAGCATATTTCTACAATCAACCACATGAAAGGAATAAGTTGAAAAGGGCATTTGCCTCAAGTAAGATCATTAGCAAGCCATGAAAAATCAATTTGACATTTTATTTAGCAAGCATATGCAATTAAGGTGTTGAATCCCTTTAGGTAATCTTTAACACTTGGGATATGCACAAGTGCATAAGTGTCAAATCCTCTTACCAAATCATCAACACAAACATGATTTTCAAAGCAAGCAACAAAAACAAACACAAACCCTAATTATCTCATGAAATGCGACACCAACATAGAGCTAAAAGCTCATTTTATTCTTTGAAAACAACAAAATCATGCAAGCAAATGACATAGATTAAGCTTTTTGGCAAGGATTCACATGATTAAGCAAAGGAATGCACTAAAATCACACAAACCCTAATTTTTCTACAATATGCGAAATGAAACATAATCCCAAATCACAATTTTATTCATGAAAATGCAAGCACAAAATGAAAATAGCACCAACACACAATTTATTCCAAGAGAGAGATGCATTTCAAGCATCCAAACCTCCCAAAGTGTTTGTCAAAATGCTTGAAACACATTTCTCCCAAATCACCATTTTATTCATGAAAATGCAAGCACAAAATGAAAATAGCAACACCACACAATTTATTCCAAGAGAGAGATGCATTTCAAGCATCCAAACCTCCCAAAGTGTTTGTCAAAATGCTTGAAACACATCTCTCATTCAACAACAACAATTATGTCAACATTTCAACAAAAAAAAATAGAGCACTAAAATGCAAAGAAATGCTTGATATGCAAAAATAGATTGATGATCTACATTTTTTATGCTAAAATTTGATGATGTTAAGAGTGAGAGTATACCTCAACTCCAAGCTAGAATAGCAAAAGAAATAAGGTGAATGAACACTAAACCACTTGAATCAACCCTCTAATCTTCAATCTTGAGCTTTATTCTTGAGATTTGAAGATGGATCTTTGAAGAGAATGCAAGGATGATGAAGGATTTAGGACTAGAATGTTGATTTGAAGTGAAAAAGTGAAGAAATGAGGTGAGGGAAGGAGGGGGTCATTTCGGCCAAAGGAAGAGAGGAGAGGAGAGGTTTGTGTGCTAGGGTTTTGAGTGTGAATTGTGAGCCAAAACCTTATGAGAGGTGGGGATATGAGGGTATATATAATGTGCAATTAGGTTTAGGGGCATTTAGGTCATTGAGTACCTCATCTCATTCTAGGATTGCATTTTAATTTTGAATCAAGGGTGAGGATTGAACCACACATGGATTGAGGTCAAAAAAATGCAAAATGAGAGGGAAATGAAGGGGAGTATTCGAAATATCAAGGGAGAGGAGTGGTGCCCAAGCTTTGCAAGTTGTCATCTTGTACTATTGTACTATCCTATGACCACTCTATTATCCTCTCAATTTTGATTATTCTTTTCAAGATAATTGTACATAAATCTAACCATTTTGAGCCATATACAAGGTATCTTGAAGAATATGCCATTTTTGAAAATGAGAGATGACCAAAATTGCCAACAAAAATCTTATCATATAATTTTTGGGAATATTCTTTGTACTATTTTTTTGAAATGCTTTCTTGAATTAATTTGAACTTGATTTTTTTTACTACACATATAAAATATGCGCATAATTTGAAAAATGATTTTCTTTATTTATTTTTTTGTTCAAAATAATACAATTTCATTAAATAAATTCCCAAAAATTAATTAATTGGATTTTCAGCTAGCAAAAATTTATTAAATTGAAATTGACCAAACAATGCCCCTTTTAAATGCCCCAAAATTCCTTAATTTCTCAAAAATGATTTTGAAAACCTTAGAATGCTTGGGTAAATACCCTAAACCCTTTCTCAAATAATGCATCACTCACAAAATTATTTATTTTTGCTGAAAATTAGGGTTTTGAAACTAGGCGGACAAAATTAGGGTATGACAGCTGCCCCTCTTTATTTGGATTTTAACAAGGAATATGAATTGGCCGAAACATATTCCGAGGCAAAATAGAAATAAAGAATTCAGAAATTATACCAATTTTGTCTACTTAGAGAAAACCAGAATTTTCCTTTTTTTTTTCTTTTTTTTTGTTCCTTTTTGAAATATGATACAAATGCAATGAAAAGTTTTTTTTTTCTCTTTTTTTTTGTTCCTTTTTGGAATCAATTGGTGCCAACCCTCAATAAGCCAGCGAAAGCAGTAAAGAAAACAGAAAAAAAAAGGGTGCCGGCCCTCATTAAGCCGGCGAAGGAGGCTGCCTAAAGCCTTTTAACGAATCGCGAACGATCCGAGCTTGCACTTGGGCCTGGGGAGCACGTGGGCTCAAAGGGGTGGTCTTTCGAGCGACCGGGGGAGGGTACTATATCAAGTCTAGATCTCGATATTTCCCTAGGGCTGCGCCATGTTTTAGGCCAACACAGCTATCCTTTTCGACTGGACCTATTGAGGTCAGGGGGACTTACTCGCAGCTCGGATACGAAGTGAAGTCAATCTTCTGGGGGACACGTGGGTCCAAAGGGGGATCCGCAAATCCAATTAGCTTTCTTCAGTTGGTCAATGCTTTCACACCGATCCAGGGGTGCCTGCTCTGGTCGTAGGACTTTTCTTCAGGTTTCTCAGGTTGGCGGTACCTGCACATGTCAGCAGATGCAATGCATCGTGTATGGAATGAATGCATGTTATGCAAAGGCCTGTTATGCGAATGCATGCGATGCGATGATTTTGGGTGAATGATGAATGCTGGGAATGCTTTTCTTTCAGCTTTGATTGTTTTTTTTTTTCATCTTTTAATTCTTCTTTTGATCAGCTTTCTGTTTTCTGATCATTTGTTTTTTCTTCTTTTTGCCTGATCAGCTTTTTTTTTTTTCTCTGATCATTTGCTTTTTGCTGGTTCGACCGACCCGTGACACTCATGGCACAAGATTGGGGAACTTATTAGAGTTGCTGCGGCGCACGGGCCGGGTGCAGGTTTGCTTTATGATTTGCCATCTGAAGTGTTTGATGGGCGCAATTATTTTCCTTGCAACATTAATTTGTTTTTGAGAAATCACTTCCTTCCCGTGACTTTTGGGGATTTCGCAATGATTGCAATGCTCTAGGATTTATGCACATGTTTTACAATTCAGTATTACCATCATCATAAAACATTTATTTTGAGCTGAAAAAGCAGAAAATAGAAAAGCAAACAAATATGAGAAAGATTGAACTTTATTGATGTGGAAACCGGTCGTACAGAAAGTTACGCCGACTGTTCAATACATTTGAAAATTTAAACTGCAAAAAGACACGAAAAAGAGAGAAAAGCTAGTTTCTAAATGTCCGTCTCTGTGGAACAATGCCAAACATTTATGTCCTTGACCTTGATCACCCCTCTATCCAAACCTTCAGGAGTGCTGTATGCCCTTGTTTATTTTCATGCCCAAGTTTTCTGACCCTAATTTTTGCCTGGATCGCCCTTTGCGGGTTTTCAATCCACCGGGTCGCTCTGATTTTGCCTAGGCCGCCCTTTCGGGTTTTCAACCTAGCGAGCTAATTCTTACTTGGCTTATCTTTCTCTTTTTTCGTCTATTTCTTTCAGGCATAATACTTCTTCACCAAATCTGAATTGACTGGGTTTTTGAGTTCTTCACCGTCCATGTTGGTGAGTATTAGTGCTCCTCCAGAGAAGGCTTTCTTGACCACATAAGGTCCATCATAAGTGGGAGTCCATTTTCCTCGGGGATCGCTCTGAATGGGCAATATCTTTTTGAGCACAAGATCTCCCTCGTTGAACTCTCGAGGGCGAACTTTCTTGTCGAAGGCAGTCCTCATCCTCTGTTGATACAGCTGTCCATGACACAAAGCTGCAATTCTTTTTTCCTCAATGAGATTTAACTGATCCAGACGAGCTTGTACCCATTCGGCTTCTTCCAACTTGGTTTCCATCAATACCCGCAGGGAGGGTATTTCAACCTCAATAGGGAGGACTGCTTCTGACCCATATACTAGAGAAAAAGGGGTTGCCCCAGCTGAGGTACGCACTGAAGTGCGGTATCCGTGCAAAGCAAAAGGAAGCAACTCATGCCAATCTTTGTAGGTTACCACCATCTTTTGAACTATTCTCTTGATATTCTTGTTGGCCGCTTCGACTGCCCCATTCATCTTGGGTCGATAGGGGGAAGAATTATGATGCTGGATTTTGAATTCTGTGCACAGGTCTTTCATCATCTTGCTGTTCAGGTTGCTGCCGTTATCGGTGATGATCCTGTTTGGAAGGCCGTAACGACAAACCAGATCTTTCTTTACAAACTTTGCAACCACAGAGCTAGTGATGCTTGAGTATGAGGCAACTTCAACCCACTTGGTGAAATAGTCAATGGCGACAAGGATGAAGCGATGCCCATTTGATGCTTTTAGCTCGATAGGACCGATGACATCCATCCCCCACATTGAGAATGGCCAAGAAGCAGTCAGAACGTTTAATGAAGCAGGTGGTACATGGATATGATCGGCATAGATTTGGCATTTGTGACACTTTCTTACAAAGCTGTAGCAGTCAGATTCCATTTGCAGCCAATAATAGCCGGCTCTTAAGATTTTTCTGGCCATGGTGTGTCCACTGGAATGAACCCCGAATGAGCCTTCATGGACCTCTTTCATAATCTTTTCGGCCTCCTCTTTCGCAACACACCTTAGGAGAACCATGTCATAATTTCTCTTGTAGAGAATTTCACCATTCAGGAAGAAATTCCTCGACAGCCTTCTGAGCGTTCTCTTGTCATTTTCTGATGCCCCAGGAGGGTATTCCCTGGTGGTGATGTACTGCTTGATATCATGGTACCACGGCTTGTCATCAGGCTCTTCATCTATTGCAGTGCAGTAATGATGTGCTGGCAGATCCCTATGCTGGATTCTGAGGTGAGCTAAACTCTTGTCACAGCTGATGTTGAACATTGACGACAAGGTTGCCAAAGCATCGGCCAACTGGTTTTCGCTTCGAGGGATATGCTGGAAAGTGACTTCCTCAAAGGACTCCATCAATTCTTGAACATAATCACAATAGGGAATCAATTTGGGATCTCTGGTCTCCCAATCACCTCGCACCTGATGAATAACCAAGGCTGAATCACCATACACATCAAGCCTTTTGACCTTCCATTCAAGGGCTGCCTGAATACCCAGGATGCACGCTTCGTATTCCGCAATGTTATTTGTAACATAAAAGCTCAGTCTCGCAGTGACCGGAATGAAGCGATTGTCTGGAGAGATTAACACAGCTCCGGCCCCATGCCCCCACATGTTGGATGCACCATCAAATATCATCCTCCATCTTTCATCTTCTTGGGACTTCCCCTCGTCGAATAGTGCCATGATGTCTTCATCGGGAAAATCATACTGCATCGACTGGTATTCTGGGATAGGCTGACAAGCTAAGTACTCAGCAAGTGTGCTGCCCTTGACTGCCTTCTGCGTGACGTGCAGGATATCATATTCTGACAATAACATCTGCCAACGGGCAATCCGTCCTGTGAGAGCTGGTTTCTCAAAAATGTACTTGATCGGATCCATTTTAGACACCAACCAAGTTGTATGGCTCAGCATGTACTGCCTTAAACGATGAGCAGCCCAAGCCAAAGCACAACAAGTCTTCTCCAGCATTGTGTATCTTGTCTCGCAGTCAGTAAATTTCTTGCTCAGGTAATAAATAGCATGTTCTTTCTTGCCTGACTCATCATGCTGCCCCAGCACACACCCCATCGAATTGTCTAACACGGTTAGGTACAAGACCAGCGGTCTTCCGGACACCGGTGGCATCAGAATTGGTGGATTCTGAAGATACTCTTTAATTCTCTCGAAGGCTCTCTGACAATCATCGTTCCATTTGGATTCTTGGTTCTTGCACAACAGCTTAAAGAGAGGCTCGCAAGTGGCTGTCAGTTGGGATATGAACCTTGAGATATAGTTCAATCTCCCAAGAAAACCACGGACCTCCCTTTCAGTCTTTGGTACTGGCATTTCGAGGGTTGCTTTGACTTTATCTGGATCAACTTCTATCCCTTTCTGACTGACGATGAACCCCAGTAGCTTTCCGGATCTTACACCGAAGGTGCATTTAGCTGGGTTTAATCTGAGTTTGAACTTCCTTAGACGTTCAAAGAGTTTTTGCAGATTCACAATATGCTCTTCATCAGTCTTGGATTTAGCAATCATATCATCCACATACACCTCGATTTCCTTGTGCATCATGTCGTGGAACAATGTCACCATGGCCCTCTGATACGTCGCACCGGCGTTTTTGAGTCCGAAAGGCATCACCTTGTAGCAAAAGGTTCCCCAGAGAGTTATGAAGGTTGTTTTCTCCATATCTTCCGGAGCCATCTTTATCTGATTGTATCCTGAGTATCCGTCCATGAAGGAGAATAAAGAGTGTTGGGCTGTACTGTCCACTAGAATATCAATGTGGGGTAGGGGGAAATCATCTTTGGGGCTGGCTCTGTTCAGATCCCTGTAATCGACACACATCCTGACTTTCCCGTCCTTCTTCGGAACCGGGACGATATTGGCAACCCATTGAGGATACTTGGCAACCGCTAGAAACCCGGCATCAAACTGCTTCTTAACCTCATCCCGGATTTTCAACGACATCTCTGGCTTCATTCTTCTCAGTCTTTGCTTTACAGGCGGGCATTCTGGCTTTACTGGCAACTTGTGCACGACAATATCGGTATCCAACCCAGGCATATCTTGATACGACCATGCAAAAATGTCAACGTAATCGCGCAGGAGCTGAATTAACTTCATACGATCACTGTCGTTCATTGCGGTACCGACCTTAACTTCTTTCTTGTTCTCATCTGTACCCAAGTTGACTACCTCAGTTGATTCTCCGTGAGGCTGAATGACCCTTTCTTCCTGTTCCATTAATCTCATTAGTTCTGGAGGAGCTTCCCAGTTGTTCTCAACATCTCCCTCAGTTTGATTAATTGGATGATCAAAGTCAAAATATGGATCATCGGCATTGTTATTTTCAGAGATAATTATTGTTGATCTGCATTTGCAGTGGCAAAAAGCAGAATGAAAGGCGAAACAAACAGGCAAAATAAAATAAAGAGGAGAAGACACATGAAATTAAGGGAAATGATTTTATTGATGAATTTCAAAAACAACGTTTTTATTGATGATGATAGCAATGAAGATAAAAACATGCGTGCCCCTAACAACTTATCCTATGGCCTTGGGCAGAGCCACAGGGGTGCATTACAAATTATTACTTTGAATTAAAAGCCACGGGAAAGTCAGCAGCTTCCCAATTCTTCAACTTTTCACCGGCAAAGCAACGGCGGACCAGGCTGGTATCACCTTTTTCAACTCCAGGACCATCCCCAATGGCAGCGATTTGATTAGGGTCCAGCAACCCTGCACTTTTAAAGCTCTGGCGAATATCACAGATAGGGATCTTTTTTGACCAAGGATCATGACCTCTCAGTTTGGCCAACCACCTGCTCTTTCTTTCCTCTGCCATCCCCTTTCTCTCGGCTTGATTCGGCTGGTACCCCAACCCACAACGGTCTCGATTTTCCTTCAGTTGAATAGGCACAAGAATCCCCTGACCAGTCTTGCCTAAACCACATCCCACCTTGTATCCTTGTTCTAACATGATCTTGGCGACCATTTCCTCATTCCTTGACAATTTTGACCCTGGTGACGGAAGCTTGCTCCCTCCGAATACAGCATTAGCAATTTCAAGGGACTGAAAGGAGGTCTCCAAAGATTCCTCAGCGGCTTCCACATAACGGAATGGAGATGGCTTGTTGACTAACATTTCTTCTTCACCAAACACAACAACAATCTTGTCATCTTCCACAAACTTGACCCTCTGGTGTAGGGAAGAGGGAATAGCTCCCGCCATGTGAATCCACGGTCTCCCCAACAGGCAGCTATATGATGAAGTGATGTCCATGATTTGGAAATTCACATAAAAGGTCTCCGGCCCAATCTGAATTGGGAACTCCACTTCCCCTAGCACTTCCTTCTTCGATCCGTCAAACGCTCTCACCAACGTCGAACTAGGCTTCATATAAGAGCAGTCCACATCCATTTTGTCCATGGTGGACTTTGGCATGACATTTAGTGAGGACCCATTATCAATCAAAACCCGAGCCAACACATAGTCTCCGCATTTGACGGAGATATGCAGAGCCTGGTTGTGCTTTCTTCCTCCTGGGGGTAACTCATCGTCAGCAAAAGTCAAATGATTAGCTGCCACGATGTTTCCTACAATCCCATCAAACTGACACACAGAGATATCTTCAGCGACATGGGCTTCATTGAGTACTTTCATCAGGGCAGTCCGATGAGCTTCTGAACTGAGCAGTAACGACAGCATAGAGATCTTGGCTGGAGTTTGTTTCAACTGATCAACAATTTGATAATCACTTTGTCTGATAATCCTTAAGAACTCACTGGCTTCCTGTTCTGTTACTTTCTTGCCCTGGGTATCCTCTGATACTTTCTCTTTTCCTTTTCTAACCCTGTCCTCAGCATCTTTAGACGTTTCAACCCGAAGAGTTTCCGGAGCATACATACGGCCGCTTCTCGTCATTCTACCCACTCCTGATATATTGGTGACAGCAGATGCACTTGGAGAACTCTCCACTGGAGGCAAAGTACTATATTTCCAGGGCACAGCACTATCTTTCTCATATGGAAAGGGAGCAGGGACCTCAATGACTATGGGCTGAGCTTTGGCTTGAACTTGCCTCGGATCATATAAAATCTCAATTGGCCTTCTGACTTCTCTGTCATTATTAGACTGAAGGGTCATCACGCTTTCTTCTGTTTCAAAAGTAACTACCTGAACTACACGGCGGTCCATCAAGTCTTGCAAGATCGGCTTAAAAACTTCACAGGCCCCTTTACACAGGGAATCAGCACACCCATTCTTCTGACAACATCCTTTCTCAATGACCTCAAATCGACACAATTCAGCGTGAATGGCATCCAAAGGAGTCTTAATTTTCTCAACCTCCCTTATCACCTGTCCAGTAGAATCTTCTATTGCATTGGTCGACGGAATCCCATGTCCTGGCAGTGGATTTGTAGTTATACTTGGACTATTCTGTTTGAAAGAAATCCAATTAGCGTCGATTAAGTCCTGGACTACGTGCTTAAAAGCTTTGCAGTCCTCCACTGTGTGACCGATTCCACCCTCATGAAAACTACAAGTAGCATTGGCATTATAGCTCCTAGGGAAAGGAGGCTGGAGAGGCTTCATCGAGCGAGTGTTGATTAAGTTTTTGGAGACCAGATGATTGAACAGCTCCGTGTAAGTCATCGGGATTGGATCAAAACTGACGCGCTTCTTATACTGGTAGTTCTGGGCTTTATAACCATCATTGGCTCGTTGAGGTTGCACTGGTGCCGAGAATGGTACCGTCTGCGGTGGAGTACTGAAAGATGGATTTCCTCCGGAAATTACATTGGTCTCTCCCTCTTTCTTTTTAGGGAAATGAGAAGAGGGCTTTCTTTGTCCACCTGAACTCCCTGAACTACCTGAACTACCAAAGTGGTTGGCGATCTTCCCGCTACGCAAACCGTTTTCAAGCCTTTCCCCAATAACTACCATATCTGAGAAATTTGACGAGACACTCCCTATCAGTCTGTCATAGTAGATTGCCGGAAGAGTTTCCATGAACATGTATACCATCTCTTTCTCTGTTAGTGATGGCTTTACTTGTGCAGCTGTACTTCTCCACCGTTGGGCGTATTCTTTAAAAGATTCTTTATCTCCTTTGCCCATGTGCTGTAACTGAGATCGATCTGGAGCCATATCCATATTGTACTGGTACTGTTTCAAAAAGGCTTCTGAGAGGTCCTTCCAACTATGGATGTCGGAAGACTGTAACTGCATGTACCAGTCTAAGGATGCCCCAGCTAAGCTATTCTGAAAGCAGTGGATCAACAGCTTATCATCACTAGCATGCGCAGCCATTTTTCGGCAATACATGGTTATATGACTTGATGGACAACCAGCACCCCGGTACTTGTCAAAATCAGGTGCTTTAAACTTTGGAGGAAGGACTATATCTGGAACGAGACACAAATCACGGGCATCCTTGACTCTAACACTTGTACCTTCCACAGCCCTTAACCGTTCTTCAAGCACACGATATTGGTCTCTGTGCTGAGAGTTTTCAAACACATGCCCCTGAGGATGACTACTCATGCCATAATAATATCCTCCAAACTGAGCGGGATTTCCTACTTGATACGCAACATTCTGAGGATTGGTAGTGATCCCAGGAGTAGGATTGAGTGGATTTCTCTGTAGCGCAGCATCATGATTAGAAGCGTGGACTTGTGGTCCACCAACAACTCCACCAGGTACGACCACAGCAACCTGACTTGGCCCTGTTACCCCAGCTGGATTGGATTCAACATTTTGAGGCGTATAACCGACTGGCATTCCCCACGGGTACCTCTGAGCAGCTAGATGGCTCTGACCGTTTGCCCCTGGAGAGTGGACAAAATGAGGGATCCCTGTTCCCGGAGGAGGAATAGTAGTTGCAGTATTAACAGGCCCCGGAGGGGGAATGAAGGTGACAACTCCATCAGGGTTTACAACGGCGGTGGCTTCAGCACTGGCCCCACCTTTCAGATTCCTCAGCATACCCATCATTTCAACCATCTGGGCCTCCATAGCCCCTACCTTATCCTTCAAAACCCGGTTTTCTTGAGCTAGCTGCTCGGGGTTGAGTATCTCTATAACCGGATCATCCGGACCCGAGTGATAACTCTCAATCTCAATGTCTGGACTTTCTTGATTCTCTGCCATGAGCCTTGCCTGTAGACGAGTGTAGTAACGGTGATGGCGAACCAGCTTGCCTTTTCTGTTTGTTTAAATATTTATTGTGTAAGAGCCTGAATGAATAGATGCATGGATGCATGAAATGAATGGATGCATAAGTATATGTGTATGCATGCGATGTAAAATGCGTTCCTTTTTTTTGGTATCTACAATTTCCCAGGCACTGGTGAGAATGCATGCAAAGTGTATGAATGGATGCATGATGAAAAAAAAAAAAATAATAATAATAATATTTTCAACATAACAGTTTTTCAAAAGCTAGAAATTCACATACATTTTTTTTGAAAATTTTCAGGTTTATTTGCAAAAATCTTTATTCAGATGCAGGGGTATGCAGCTCCTTTGTGTCCTACAAGGTTTCTTAGAGACAGGGTCTATGGCTATTTCTACGGGTACACACTTCAAGGATAGCACTAAAAGAAGGACCCTAAATAAGGTTCCTAGAGCCAACGACCTCATCTGAGAGCACCGATCACAGGGCCGTACGTCCAAGTGATGGTATCATCAAACAAAGCCAAACTCTAGGTGAAGTCTTCGCAACCACCCAACAAGACGTACGTCCAGTGAGCAGCCACTAATGACTTCGTTCTAGCCTAAGATATGCTCTAGCCCAGGTATAGGGCTGTCTCACCAAGAAATATAAGGGTAAAAAGAGTGCAACGTGTGTGTAGGAGCACAACAACAAACATACCCCCCCACCTGCAAAAAAAAAATCCAGAAACAGTCCATACAAAGAGTCGTCTACCCTAGGGTTTTGCAAGCATATATCATTTCAATACAAACAAGTAAACTAACCTAGGGTTCCAACAACAATCATATGCACTGCTTACCTCAAGAAAGGGAGCCAAGAAGAGGGGTCATAATAGAATCGGGGGAATGCATGAACTTACCTTGAAGAAAGGGAGCAAAGAAGAAGGGATCATAGTAGAATTGGGGGAATGATGCATGAGCTTACCTTGAAGAAAGGGAGCAAAGAAGAAGGGGACATGGGGATTGGAGAAATGCATGATCATATTAAGCATATAAACAAAAGAAGATGAAAGGAGAAGAAGGAACAAGAAGCGAACATAGAAGAAGAAGAGTCAAATGCACATGAATGCAACATAACAACACGAGAATGTAAGAGAACATTCAAACATCAGAAAGAGAGAAGAAAAAGAAAGAGAAGAAAAGGGAGAAATAGAACAATCACATTCAAATCAAACAATTAAACCGCACATCAAGTTAATTAGGCCTGACCCTCGTTTTAAAAAGGAAAGTCCCCAGTGGAGTCGCCAGCTGTTGCACCCCGAAAAATCCGGATTGGACCTTTCGTCGTACAACGTGAAAAGTTGTGAAGCCTCCATCAACATTTTTTATTTAGGGACCAAAACATTGAAAAAGGGTCCTTTTTAAGGCGGGTGGTCCTTTGAGAACTAGAGATGTAGGTTCGGGGGTCGGTTAGGTGTGGGTAAGGTATTAGCACCCCACACCTCCTTTCTACCGAAAGGGAACCTTTAACTTGATGTGCGGTTTTGACAGAGTTGATTTGAAACAATTCGTTCTACTTCTTTTTTATTTGAGAAAAGGTTTTTGAAAACGGGAGAAAAGAAGAATCTTTTTATTATTTTTTAAAAGTGTGCTTGACGGGATGTGACCCGCTCCTACGTATCTCCCGGTACGATGGAGAATTCAAAGCTTACGTAGTTCTCCTGTCGAGAAACTTTGGTGTTGGTGTTTTTTATTGTAGGGGTTTTCGGTCCTAGACTGTACAGTCCACTAGACCTAGAACAAAGACAACCCCGCCTGTACAGACGACGTGCCCCCTACTTTTTGAAAATGGTTTGAATTACTAACTCGAAAGAAAATAAGTTGAAACCGATAATCAAACAAGCAATGGCTTCGAGTGATTATAAGTAACAACGTTTTTATTTTATCTTTTTTTTTGCAAATGAGGCGAGCATCGGTGATAATCATCTAGCAAAGGCTTAGGACAATTACCACTAATGACTCGTGTTGTTTTTGGAATTGAATTGGGTTCGCATGTATTTAAGGTTTGGGAGCTTTCATGATAATCAAACAAGCAAAGGCTTCGAGTGACTACCACTAATAACTCCTCATTAGTGATCAAACAAGCAAAGGCTTCGAGTGGCCACTAATGATTTTGTTTATGAAAAAACTTAGGGTTTAAGCTTGGAAAAGAAATTGGTCTTAATTTGTTAGAGACATAGTTTAGAAAAGAAGTTTGAAAGCAATTTGATTTTTTTTGGAAAAGAGTTTTGGAAAACTAGTAGAACATTTTCAATCAAGTTCCAAGTCAATAACCAAAATGCAAATTGCTAGACTACAATTCATGCAATGATCTAAACTAGTAACCATTTTCATGTCAAGTTGTTTAGAAAAGAAAACAATGAATGCAAGAAAGTTCATAGATGCAAGCATAGCACATTCATTGAGAGCATGTTATCAAGCAAGCAACAACATAGACACAATTTGCAACTTACCCTTTCATGTTGAAAACATCTCATTACAACATTTGAATACACAATGCATGAATAGGCAAAGATGAACCTAGACTACACATATCATGTCACAATACATAGATAGGCAAAGAATGAACCTAAATTGAACATCTTATTGAAGATGCATGGCAAGAAATGAACCTAACTAGGCATTTATGACATAACACGTGAGTAGGCAAGGAAGTTACAAAGCACAAGTGAATTCAAACATTCAATGAATCACTTGCAAAATCCTAGGGATTTCACATCAACATTTGACATAAGCAACAATGTGGTATCATCTTGATGGCATCAACATTTAGCATATTTCTACAATCAACCACATGAAAGGAATAAGTTGAAAAGGGCATTTGCCTCAAGTAAGATCATTAGCAAGCCATGAAAAATCAATTTGACATTTTATTTAGCAAGCATATGCAATTAAGGTGTTGAATCCCTTTAGGTAATCTTTAACACTTGGGATATGCACAAGTGCATAAGTGTCAAATCCTCTTACCAAATCATCAACACAAACATGATTTTCAAAGCAAGCAACAAAAACAAACACAAACCCTAATTATCTCATGAAATGCGACACCAACATAGAGCTAAAAGCTCATTTTATTCTTTGAAAACAACAAAATCATGCAAGCAAATGACATAGATTAAGCTTTTTGGCAAGGATTCACATGATTAAGCAAAGGAATGCACTAAAATCACACAAACCCTAATTTTTCTACAATATGCGAAATGAAACATAATCCCAAATCACAATTTTATTCATGAAAATGCAAGCACAAAATGAAAATAGCACCAACACACAATTTATTCCAAGAGAGAGATGCATTTCAAGCATCCAAACCTCCCAAAGTGTTTGTCAAAATGCTTGAAACACATTTCTCCCAAATCACCATTTTATTCATGAAAATGCAAGCACAAAATGAAAATAGCAACACCACACAATTTATTCCAAGAGAGAGATGCATTTCAAGCATCCAAACCTCCCAAAGTGTTTGTCAAAATGCTTGAAACACATCTCTCATTCAACAACAACAATTATGTCAACATTTCAACAAAAAAAAATAGAGCACTAAAATGCAAAGAAATGCTTGATATGCAAAAATAGATTGATGATCTACATTTTTTATGCTAAAATTTGATGATGTTAAGAGTGAGAGTATACCTCAACTCCAAGCTAGAATAGCAAAAGAAATAAGGTGAATGAACACTAAACCACTTGAATCAACCCTCTAATCTTCAATCTTGAGCTTTATTCTTGAGATTTGAAGATGGATCTTTGAAGAGAATGCAAGGATGATGAAGGATTTAGGACTAGAATGTTGATTTGAAGTGAAAAAGTGAAGAAATGAGGTGAGGGAAGGAGGGGGTGATTTCGGCCAAAGGAAGAGAGGAGAGGAGAGGTTTGTGTGCTAGGGTTTTGAGTGTGAATTGTGAGCCAAAACCTCATGAGAGGTGGGGATATGAGGGTATATATAATGTGCAATTAGGTTTAGGGGCATTTAGGTCATTGAGTACCTCATCTCATTCTAGGATTGCATTTTAATTTTGAATCAAGGGTGAGGATTGAACCACACATGGATTGAGGTCAAAAAAATGCAAAATGAGAGGGAAATGAAGGGGAGTATTCGAAATATCAAGGGAGAGGAGTGGTGCCCAAGCTTTGCAAGTTGTCATCTTGTACTATTGTACTATCCTATGACCACTCTATTATCCTCTCAATTTTGATTATTCTTTTCAAGATAATTGTACATAAATCTAACCATTTTGAGCCATATACAAGGTATCTTGAAGAATATGCCATTTTTGAAAATGAGAGATGACCAAAATTGCCAACAAAAATCTTATCATATAATTTTTGGGAATATTCTTTGTACTATTTTTTTGAAATGCTTTCTTGAATTAATTTGAACTTGATTTTTTTTACTACACATATAAAATATGCGCATAATTTGAAAAATGATTTTCTTTATTTATTTTTTTGTTCAAAATAATACAATTTCATTAAATAAATTCCCAAAAATTAATTAATTGGATTTTCAGCTAGCAAAAATTTATTAAATTGAAATTGACCAAACAATGCCCCTTTTAAATGCCCCAAAATTCCTTAATTTCTCAAAAATGATTTTGAAAACCTTAGAATGCTTGGGTAAATACCCTAAACCCTTTCTCAAATAATGCATCACTCACAAAATTATTTATTTTTGCTGAAAATTAGGGTTTTGAAACTAGGCGGACAAAATTAGGGTATGACACATATGTCACTCTCCCAGATGGTCACAGAGTCCCTGTGATTGCTTCTGGCACAGTTAAATTGGCTTCTGGCTTATTGCTACACAATGTCCTGTGCATTCCTGATTTTCATATCAATATCATTTCTGTTGGTTCCTTGCATCAAGATCCCAATTTTCATATATCTCTTTCTGATAATGTATTCTTGATCCAGGAATCACACCACCAGAGGGTGATTGGCAGGAGTAATTTTAGACATGGTCTATACTTCCTTGCACCACATTCTTCTAATGTTTCCAATACACAGGGCACAAACACTGTAAACACTGTACACATTTTTCAATTGTGGCACTCTAGGCTAGGCCACCTTTCTGATTCTGTATTGAAGTTACTTTCTGGAAAACTGCCTTCTTTGAATGTTACTGAATTCAATAACAGTTCTTGTCAAATTTGCCCTTTGTCCAAAATGCATCGTTTACCTTTCAATGCAAATAACAATTACTCCACTTCCCCATTTGATTTAATACATTGTGATGTTTGGGGGCCTTTTCATAAGCATACTCATGATGCAAAACAATATTTTTTGACAATTGTTGATGATGCTACGAGGTTTACTTGGCTTCACCTCTTGAAGTCCAAATCAGAGGCACCTAGCCTGATCCAGTATTTTTTTTCTTTTGTCAAAACTCAATTTGGCAAGCAAATCAAAGCAATTCGTACTGACAATGCCAAAGAGCTTGCTCTCAACAGTTTTCTTCAAGCTCAGGGCACCCTACATCAGCTGTCATGCCCCCACAGGCCCCAACAAAACTCAGTTGTTGAAAGGAAGCATCAACACTTGTTAAATGTTGCAAGATCTCTTTATTTTCAATCCAAAGTGCCACTTACATATTGGGGTGAATGTGTTTCCACAGCTACTCACATCATCAATAGACTACCTTCTCCATCTCTCAAAGGTAAATCTCCATATGAATTGCTATATAATGCTGAGCCTGATTACTTCATGTTGAAAGTTTTTGGTTGCCTTGCTTTTGCCTCCACCATCCCCTCTCAAAGACATAAATTTTCCCCTAGAGCCACCCCTTGTATCTTCATGGGTTATCCAATTGGAGTAAAAGGATACAAGTTACTTGATCCCATCACTAACAAATTCATCGTCTCCAGAGATGTTATCTTTTGTGAATCTACTTTTCCATATCACAAAACACACCCTGGTCCTCCATCACAAACCTTGTTCAATGACACACTTCTACCAAACACTTGTCATGAACAAAATACCTCTTCTGTTGATTCTCACCATGACACTGTTATACCAATCCCAGTAGTTGACACCATCCCAGATCAACTTTTAGACATTCCTCCAACTGAGCCTCCAGTTGAACCTTCACCTGTCCCACATAGGAGATCTACTAGAACTCATAATCCTCCTGCTCACCTCCAAATATATGATTGCAACTCTGTACCCTACCCAATTCAAACCTACCTCAACTATAGCAACCTAACCTCTTCCTACAAACACTATGTCCTCAACATTTCCTCTGTTTTTGAACCACAACACTTCTCTCAGGCTGTCAAATACCCTGAGTGGCAAAAGGCAATGGCAGAAGAGCTTGCAGCTCTAGAATCAAATCATACTTGGACTGTTGTTCCTCTTCCCATTGGCAAAAGACCAGTTGGTTGCAAGTGGGTATACAAAGTGAAATATCATGCTGATGGTTCACTAGATAGATGCAAGGCTCGTCTTGTGGCACAAGGCTTCACTCAACAAGCAGGAATAGAATTTTTGGATACCTTTTCTCCAGTAGCAAAACTGACTTCAGTGAGAATTTTGCTTTCTCTTGCTGCTAAATTACATTGGCACTTACTGCAGCTTGACATCAACAATGCCTTCCTTCATGGAGAATTGCAAGAAGAAGTCTACATGACCTTACCTCTTGGCTATCCAAGTCAGGGGGAGAACAGAGTTTGCAAGTTGAACAAATCTCTATATGGACTTAGACAAGCCTCGAGGCAATGGTTTTTCAAATTCAGCTCCACAGTTGCATCCATTGGATTTCAGAAAAGTGCTGCAGACCATTCTTTGTTCACTAAAGGGTCTGGACCAACGTTCATAGCCTTGTTGGTATATGTAGATGATATTGTAGTTGCAGGTCCAGACAGAACTCTTGTATCTGAAGTTCAACAATTGTTGCAGAATCACTTCAAGTTGAAGGTGATAGGAGATTTAAAATACTTCCTAGGGCTTGAGATTGCAAGGTCTAGCAAAGGAATACATCTGTGTCAGAGGAAATACACTCTGCAACTGTTGTTAGACACTGGTTTTACCTCCTGCAAACCAGTTCATATTCCTATGGATGCTGGCACTCAGTTGAATGAGGTAGATGGTGAGGTATTGCAAGATGTTTCTCAATACAGAAGGTTGATTGGTAGGCTCATATACTTGACCATATCAAGACCAGACATCACCTTCACAGTAAATAAGTTAAGTCAGTTCATGGCAAAGCCAAGAACAATTCATCTACAAGCAGCACACCACTTGTTACAGTACCTGAAGACCACTGCAGGATTGGGAATAATGTTCCCTGCAAGTTCCAATTTGAAGCTCACTGCTTATGTTGACGCAGACTGGGGGAGCTGCCAAGTTAGCAGAAAATCAACCACTGGTTATTGCATATACCTTGGAGAGTCAATGATCAATTGGAAATCAAAGAAACAAGCCATTGTGGCCAGGTCCACTGCAGAGGCGGAATACAGAGCACTAGCTGCTGTAACCTCTGAACTACTGTGGGTAAAACACTTATTAAGAGACTTTGAAATCAAGGTTGAATCCACATTAGTATTGTGTGACAGTAAGTCAGCAATACAGCTTGCTGAAAATCCCACAACACATGAGAAGTCAAAGCACATAGATATAGATTGCCATTTCATAAGGGAACATGTGCAATCTGGTTTCATAAAATTGGTTCATGTCAAGTCACAGCAGCAGCTGGCAGATTTGTTGACAAAAGCTCTACCTAAAGGACCATTCTCTCAAATATTATGCAAGTTAGGAATGAAGAATATCTACCTTCAAAACTTGAGGGGGAGTATCAACTTATCTCAAGAGAAGAAAGAGATAGTAGAACTACCTGATTAGTTAAATTGTAAATCAGTTTATCATTAGTTATTCAGTTAAGCTATAGTTAAGTTAATTAACCAGATGGTTAGTTAGATATAGTATATTACTGACTATAGTTTAGTAGTTTTGATTTTGTATATAAGTTGGTCCTTGACTCATTTGTACAGTAACTGAATTGAATAACAGAATTTTGTGATATTCATCACTCTCTCAACAAGCTTTCTGATCTTTCTCTTCTTCAGTTCTTCTTACACTTCCAATCAATCCATAGAAGTTATCAATCTTAACAAAGTGCGCAGTTACTATCATACAAAGTTACACAGGTTTCAATACCATTCCTGTCAGATTTACCACCCCTGGTATAACCACTGATATTATATTCACATGTACACCTTTTTACTTTGTTTTTCCTTAATTGTATTTTTGATTCCTTGTAATTTCAAAGTTTACGATTTTGTTTTATTTTTCTTGAATTTATTTCTCGTATTTTTATACTTTACTGTTTACGAATTTGGCACCTGATCTGTACTTTACTCGGATATGGATAGTGCTGGGTCGAGTAGTCAGTAGGTGGTTGAGTTAAAGTCGCCTGCGTCTTTCCTGAGTTGGAAAAGGGTTGGTACATGCAGACACGCTGATGCTAAAGTTAGCAACCAGAAGTCATTGAGAGGTCCAAAAATGAGGTGCATACCTGATCTGGCTGCTAGGCTTGTACTTATAGGCGCCAAGTGGATTGGCTTGACTTGCTCCGGCGTGTAGGTGAGATGGCGCGCTTCGCGCCAGTGGATCTGGGGAGTTGATTCCAGCTGGTGATTGGCCTTGACAGTTGGACTGCTGAGGCGGTCTTCAGTGAGGCGAGCTGTCGGGCCGGTGTTTGGCCCAATATGGAATGGGCTCGGCTCAATCCGAAACAACACGTATAGTTTTTAATTGCACTTAATTGATACCTGAAATTATTATCTTTTTGAACTTTTAAAGCCTGAAAAGTGTTGATTTTGGAAAACTGGTTTCCAAACGAACAAAAATCCTTGATTCTAAGGATCTAAAAGTATTTTTTTGGTATAGTCGTCTTTGACCCCGCTCTGGTGTTCAAGGGAAAGGGCCCTAAATAATCCGAAATTCGGCCGGGAGGTAAGTAAAGGCTGACTCCAATTTATTCTATCGTCGGAGATCAAACCCGAGTACTAGGCGGGGATCTAAAAGTAATTTAAAAATTATGGAGATAGAACTCGTGAAAAAAATTACAGAAACAAGTTTTTGAAAAATAAAATAGGAGAACTGAAATTATGGATTTAGAAACACAAATGGACAAGAAAATCCAATTATGCCTTTATTTTTTGAGAAACGTTATTTGGACAAAAAAAAGTGTACCAAAATACGAATACGCTTATAATACTTTTATTTTTTTATTTTTTATAAGCAAGGTGTTTATTAATATATTTAATTTAAAATAAAAAATAAATGTATTATATGTGTATTCCTGCCGTATCCCACACATATTCGTATTTTAGTATATTTTTATTCAAAATATCATTCTCTTATTTTTTAACGGAACCAACGATGGTACCCAATTTCTTCCCTTATATGACTTAGTATCCACTCAACTTTTTTTTTTGATAAGTGTCTCCACTCAACTTTTGGGTGTGGGTTAATTGTCTTATCATCAACTGAGCTACTCTTCGTTGTTCATAGGTACACCCCTTGAGATTGCATTCGTACAGAAGCCTAGATGTGCTGAATCTGCAAAATGGCTTGTGTTTGTTGATAACACTAGCCAAAAATCTTTTGTTGGCATCGGTGGTCCTGGTAACTATCCAGGTCAGCAAACACTAAGTGGAGCGTTTAACATTCAGAAACATGGATCTGGTTACAAGCTAGGGTTTTGCATCTCGGGAAATCCTACTTGTTTGGATATTGGGAGGTTTGATAATGGTGAAAAAGAAGGTGGAAGACGTTTGACTCTCACCGAGCAAGATCATGAGCCTTTTGTAATTGTGTTTGATGACAAGGTTGATCCAACATTTATGGACGTCTAAAGCAAATTTTGAATTAGGATCTAAAAGTTTGCCTTTTATTCACACAAAAAATTACAACAAAACTACCAAAAGTTGAACTTGAACACAAGTCAACAAAATAAGGAGCGTTGTGCTTTATCATTTGAGCTAAACGAGTTTATAATAATATCAAGTAAAATATTAAATATGAGTTCTTTTTTCTTAATAAATCTATTGGCAAATTATGAGGCCCAGAGTCCTTACTTTAGTAGCTTTGGACCTTACACTGGTTTATTGATGTTGTTTCCTGTTTGTAAAAAAAATTCATTGAATAAGTTATTTTCTGAGACCAAGTAAATTATCTGGTGATGGTAATTTGTTAAAACAAAACCACACTTCACATTCAATTTCTTAATATTGGGGTGTTAACAAAAAAGCAGAAAAAGACAATCTGCAGCCATAGAGATAGGCATCACACTTGCAAATAGTATGAGCCAAGACAGAATTAAAATTAGACATCGCATTCTGATGGCACCATCTAACCCAAGAGCTTTCAAGAGACGCACCTTCTTTTGTGAGATTAGCGGGGATCTCATTTGAATCCCTAGTTTTACGGACGAAGGTAACATTCCCCAAAATCAGTTGAATGGTTCTCAACTTGTTACCATGGAATCGTAGGTTCCATAGACACGTGGACTTTAGCCAAACTAGTGCTAGTTCGGAGACTAATTCCACTACTAGTCTCCACTCTTTTAACCATTCTTTTTCTAAAGATAGTTTCAAGGGCTGTAACTATTGCTAAGAATTCTTCCTTAATGAGGCGAACTTAGTAAGAATTTGACATGTATCGTCATGTAACACTCCAGCAACGCACAACGATCCTAGTGGAGGGATGAATGACGTATGTAGTAAAAGAAAAATTAGGAATTAATACCGAATGAGAAACTAAAATCATGGAACAGGGAGGTATTATATGGAACGTTGGATTTCAGGATGGAAGAGGCATCTTTTCCATTAACTGTTATAAAACATAGATGAAATTTTTGTAAGTGTTCCAGGTAGATAGTTCAATTGGCGGGGTAAAGAACATGAGGAAGTTGTAAGAAAAAGTTTTAGGATTCAAATCCTGGAAACTAGATTCTCTCACACCTAACTAGTTCATAACTACTAACATTTGCCTATAAAAATTAAAAAAAAAAAAAAATCTACAAGGGTGTGACTGAAACTGAATTATTAATAAACTCAACTAGCAATTGAAGTTTTTTATTTTCTACACAGTCAAGGACAGTTACATAATTATAATAACTAAATTTTATCGTTAAATTAAAATGTAATCTCAATACTATATTTTAATTCTTGCGAGAAAAACTATATTTTAATAAGTTACTTTAAAAGTATCAACCGGAATATAATAATAATTATAAGTTATATTTGATACTTCAATAAACTAATTAAAGGTTACATTTTTTTTTAAAAGCTAAAGGTTACATTATTATAAATTATAATTATAAGTTATATCATCATCATCGACATCATTCATTTATCTGAAACTCTTATTCTCACTGAAACTCGCCTCATTCATCAACATAATTATTGGCGAGTTTCAGTGAGAAGAAGAGTTTCAAATGAATGAAAGATTTTGATGATGATATATTCCTTAATTAGCCACGTGTTAAATTTTGCAATGTTCATTTTAAAACTTTTTTTTACAAGGGGTATATAAATTCTTGTGATATTCGCAGGGGGTAAAAGCTATTTAAGCCTAAAAAAAATATATTAAGTTAGCTACAGTTAAACCATAGTTAAATATTGAGTAAGATGCGCGCAAATTTCTCGCGCCTAGATAGACATGGTTGGAACCATGGCTAACATAGGCCTGTTACAAAACCAAATGGATGATTTGGCCACTGTATAATTGTAGCTAAGTAACTGCGTAACCGTAGCTAACTGAGTGTCTCCACAATTGTCGACTGTGTGGCTACCGAGAAAAAAGTGTGGCTGAAATTTGGCGACGCCACGTCCTTTCACGGTTACGTTGATCGTGGCTAATTACCGTGTATTTTGTAGTGTACCCCAACTCTTACATATACAATGGGTCTCATTAAAATCTTCTTGGGCCAAAACTCCGTGGGAAGAACAAGGCAACAAATCAATTATTACACCGAGTTTATACAAACAAAAAACCTACCAATCAAAAATCTTTAAAGCTGAATTGCGGCCTTCTATGGTTATGAACCAGCTCCAAGAAAATAAACTTATTTCCTAAAACAAATAAACTTAGTTGGAGTAGCTAAATAATATATAAGAAGTTAAATATGAAATACACCTATCTATTTAAATACATATATTATTTTTGGTGTAGCCAAGACTACCCATTTAACCACTACCCTCTCCTCCTAGTAGTTTAAATTTACCCTATTCGTTTGAAAGTAAAATATAACAAAAAGTAATAATTAAAATTAAAATATGAATAATATAAAATATTCACTAGCAGTTTAAAGTAAGATGCTTCTTATTGTTTAACCGTCTACTAGGGGTGTAAAGTTTTTCAAACACATACATCGCTAGAAATGTATTAAATGTAAAACTTTGACATGTTTACAATATTTGTATTGCATTGAATCAACACAAATTAAATAGCACTACCAAGTTTGTAAATATAAAATAAATAGTACTAAGAGAATCAACATATTCACAAAATACAAGAATAGATTCAAATTAAATAAACTAACATAATAAAAATAAATTAAATAGTACTAACAAAAAATACAATTAAAATAAATAACACTAAATAATATAATAAACCTGGTGAGGTTTTAACGAGACCTCACATACGATATAAGGGTTTGTGTACCCCTTACACCCCTAAATAAATTTGTTTATCTAAAAAACATAAATAGTACTGACACAAAATACCAACTGAATAGCATTAAATGATGTTTTTCAAGATGAGTGATTGTGTGTGATTAGAGTGGTGCAAAACTAGAACTTTGGTGCAAAACTTAAGACTTAGGTGCAAAAGATATTTTTCGGGGAGTGCAACAATATTTTCCTAGAGTTTGTGTTTAACCATGAGAATGACCATTAATTGAAATCACTTGGATTTTAGTGGTCTATTTACTAATACTCGTTGACCAATTTCATTTGACCAGTCTTTTTTTCGTATATACAAGACCAAAGTAGTACACAAACTTCAACACATCCTTAACTATATATAATCAATATTTATCAAACCATGAAGTTTTCCTTGTCACTCACTCTCTCTTTCCTCCTCTTTACTTTCGTAAACATATCAGATTGCAAGTCAGTATTAGATTGCAAGTCAGTATCAGATTGCAAGACAGTGTTAGAAACAGAACATGAAAAGGTGTTTGAAAGCAACCCCAGAAAGTAATTATATATATGGTGGAGGAGTTTTAGAATGTCCATAGTCACAGTCCTACAAACTCACAAAGACGCTGACAAAGGCTTCCTAGTCCAATTCATGATCCTTAATTATAGTTTTGGAATTGTAAATACAGGTAGACCATTTCTCTTTGCTTTAGCTTAATTGTAGTTTTGGAATTGTAGCTTATACCAAAATTGAGGATTTTGATTTTCTTATTTTATTTTTCACGAATCTAGTTCACGTATTAACGACTTAGTTGTGTTTTGTTATCCACAGGAGTATCACTTGATATTGCATTTTCACCGGACCCCGTACCCAAGTGTGCTGAATCTCCAAAATGGCTTGTGTATGTTGATAATATTACCAAGAAATCTTTTGTTGGTATTGGTGGTCCCAAAAACTATCCAGGTAAACAAATAATCAATGGAACATTTGGCATTCGGGAATATAAAAAAAATTACAAGCTGGTATTCTGTGTCAATAGCCTTAGTAATTGTTCAGATATTGGGACGTTTGATAATGATGAAGGTGGAAGACGTTTGTATCTACCTAGCAATGAGCCTTTGGAGGTTGTGTTTCTGTAACTTATCAATGATAACCTTATTATTGTTCTTGTTTTGATCTATATCATCTAACGAAACTATGTGATAAGAATTCATAAAGTGGAATAATATTTGCTATTCATCTTGTGTGAAATGTTTAATAGCAGTTTACTACACGAGTAATATCTGTTCTTTGTATAAATAGACTTAGATTGATAGAATTCAATTATAATAAATAGTTCAAGTTGATAAGAAATGAAGTTTCATAACTTTAGAATATTTTCTTCAATTGACATTTTTTATCGTTAAGTGATTACCAATCATGCAGTAATAATGTAGCTCTTATGTCGAATAAATATACGAATTACATTTTATTAGTAATAAAATTAAACCAACAACATGTAATATTTTCTCGCTGTAACTCAAAAGCAGAACATAAAATAAATATTCTGACAATGTGTAACGTTCCACCATAGATAATTAATAGTAATGAAATTATAGCAACAAAGTATAATGATTACTCGTTGAAACTAAAAAAATAATATATAAATTTTAAAATAGTTTATTTGACGATATCTAGTATTTACTTGTTGCAGCTGAAAGGCAAAATATTCAATTATAAGAAATAAAGAAATCATAGCAACGTCTAATATTTATGTTCTGGAGTGGGCCGAAGCCCACTCCAGCTTTGGCAACAAAGAGCGGCCCAAACAAGAATGGGCAAAAGAGTGAAAACGCTAAGATCAACAGCACAGATGAGTCCGTACGATCATCCAACAGCCAAGCAGGATTCGCGCACACTATATAAGCATTCATTGCGTCAGTTGTCAGGTACACACTATTCACAAGCTTTGTTACTCTGCTCGTTCGCTCCTGACTTGGGCGTTGGAGTGTATTTGCAGGTACACCCGCCCTCTTTCTCTGGGCGTTGAGAGCGGTCAGAGCAGCAATCAGATAAGGTTTGATACTCTGAGGAAACCTACAAGGCGAGCTCAGGTACAAATCATTTGGCGACCACAGTGGGAGCCCGCGCGCTTTCCACCGAGGGCACCTCGAGGCCGACCAAGGGCCGCTACTCGTCTCCAAAGCATGGCTGAGATCCCTACTCGACCGCCACCGACAGGTGTAGCGGGCACTAGCACCATCCCTGCACAACCAGTCACGGTCGAACTTCCCGCAGACTTGGTCCAAGAATTGAGAGAATTACTACAGGACCGAAATCAGGCTTTAAATCGCAACAGTGACCGACTTACACAGTTACAAGATCAGATCGCTTCAAGGCGAGCGCACACGGCTCCAGAGCAGCGACCTCATCATGAGGGTACTTCAGCTTTGCGAGCACATCCTTCAAGGGCTTATCGATCGCCTCCGCGTAGGCAGCTGAGCCTTTTGAGGTTGTGTTTCTGAATTCTTAATAGATCTGTAACTTATCAATGATAACCTTAATATTGTCTCTAACTTGGCTTATCTAGATTGCAACCTTATATACACCATGCACAACCTTTCTAAACTTCACATTTTTGCTCCCCCATATCCAAGCAACTCGATTTTCACCATGAAGTTTTCCACTTGCTGCCCTTTTATTACCTAGCCTCTCATTGTTTGAATTCCTAACTTTAAGAACTTATTTCATCCCTAAATTCCCAATTGCAAGCTTCCATTAACACACCCTAACCCCCTTGTACTTATATCTTCCCATATTAGAGCATGCACAGATTTTGTCATGGAAGGAGATGTGTTTTTGGGTTTTTTTTTTGTTTTTGTGGTTTTTTTTTGTTTTTGTTTGTCGCTAATATAGTGAGGCTATGGTGTTTCTTACTCTTTCTCTATTTTCTCTCTCCCTTTCTCTCCTCCATACGCACTCCCACTCTCTCTACTTTCCCTTTCTATTCATTTGTGTTGCTGATGCTAAACAAATGGGTCGAACCTAAGTTTTTCCCTCTCTCATTCTAGTTGAGAGTGTTGTGCAGTAATTAGGTGTTGTGGGTTGGGCTTGGCGCCCCAACCCTTTTACTAATCCTAGTTCAGGACTAATACTCACAATTACTCACATATATCACTGATGGAACCTAATCAATAAAATGCCAAACATTATAATCATTTGATTGCAACATAATTTTAAATAAACCAAACATCCAACATATCATATAAATAAGGTAAGTACGATGTAATATCTAAGGTAATATTTAATTATTTTGGGTATTACATTATACCAAAGTCATGTAATTTTTTCTTAGACAATAAGTTATATGCTCTCGGCGGAAGCCAAATGCAAAATAACAGTATCCCCTCACTAGTAATGAATAGTAATGAAATTACACCAACAATACGTAATGTTTTCTCGGAGGAACTTAAAGATCGAAACATACACAAAATATAAAAAATTATGAATCCGACAATAGATAATGTTTTCTCATCGAGACTCAATGCAATATAAAGACTTACAAAAATAAATAATTTTTTTGTTTATAAAAGTAAACATGTTTTTAAAGACAAAACACAAATAGTGTTATATAGGGAAACATGTAATTTATCCCATCAAGACTAAAAGAAAATTAATGATTTATAAAAAGTAAAGGCATTAATGAAGAAAAAGCTCAAAAAATAATTACACCGGCAATAAATATATTTAGCTGACGGCATATAAGATTTTAGTAGGTAGTAATAAAACAAAATACATATTTAATAGTAAACTATTTATGAACTTGATATTTTTCGAGTGAGAGAAAAGTTGGAGAGAGAAATGAAAAAGTTGAGAGAAGGAAATGGAAAAAGAAAGAAAAATTAATGTGGAGAGAGAATGAAAATACTAATTTTTTTATGGAATTTACAACAATGACCTTAAAATGGCAAGGTGTAAAAATTCAGTGTCCATTTTTCTATTTAAAAGAACCTATTTCTTTCTTATATTGTCGAAATGTTGGTAGATATAAAGTCACGAACTTCATATTTTCATCAAATTAATCTTAATTACCATAAACACAAGTAAAATGAAAAAAATAATCAAGAATAAATCATAAGATAAATATTTCTTAGATTTTTATTTCAATTGCGAAAAATGAAATAAAATTATATCTGTCATATTTTCTGCACCTACTTTCATATATTTGGATGATTGTTTATTCCAAGGAAAACACTTAGAATATGTATTTTCTGAACTACAAAATACACAGCCACCCTTCGTCGAGATTTTCCAAGAAAGTGAGCTGCAATATGAATCCCGATGGCCTTCGAAAACATCTAAATTGTTGCGCCCGAAAAATCCGGTTTGGGACTTCTCGTTTTGCAACGTGAAAAATAGTAGAGCCGCCACCAATATTTATTTGGGAAAACATCGGAAAAACCCTTTTTTGGAAAAGCGAGTGGTCTTTCGAAATCAGAGATGTAGGTTCGGGGGTCGGTTACGCATGGGGAAGGTATTAGCATCCCATACGTCCTTTCTACTGAAAGGGAACCATTAACTCGATGTGTGGTTTGACAAAGGTTTGAGTTGAAAGCGATTTGTTCTACTTCTTTTCTTTTCTTTTCTTTTATTTGAAAAATCGTTTTATTGAAAACGGAAGACAGGAATATTTTTGTTATCTTTGAAAAGTGGAAACAAAACAAAGATTTTTTAAAAGGGTGCTTGACGGGACGGACCCGCTCCTACGTACCCTCACTGGGTTGAGGGATCAAAGCTATGTAGTTCTCGGCTTTTGCGTCTGAAAACGGCTTAAGAGTTTTTCGCAATTGGGTGAGCGTTTGTGAAGACCGAACAACAACGGTTAGAATGGCCTCACTACTAACTCTTTTTTGAAAATAAAATCATCATTAACGATCTAAACGGCAACAGCGCGAGTGATCATCAATGACAATTTGTTTTATTTAATGGAGGAAGAAAATGTTTTCGCAAAGCAAGGAGCGTTTGAAAATGAGTTTAGAAAATGGGTTTTGGAAAACAAGTAGAACATTATTCAATCAATTCCAAGTCCATAACCAAATGCAACAATGAATGAACAAGATCCAAACATACTCACCAATCAAGCAATCATAAACATGTTGATTATTAACCAAGATTAAGCATGCCAATATAATCAAGAGATCCAATTATTAAGGATGCAAGACAAAGTTCTCAAGACAATTGTGTGTGTGTGTGAGAATTGCTACGGGACGGGCAACAATCTCAAAGGGGTGCATATACCTTAATGACTCTATGCTACAACCGGAAAAGTAGGCTTACGTCTTCATTAAGAATACATACTAGTGGAAGGAAGGGCACACAATTAAATCAAGTCATTCAAATGGCATCAAGAACAAGTGAACACAATTGATCATAGGCATAGAGTATTCTAGGTTTAATGAATGAACATGTGAGCGATGATACATGATTAAGCAAGCATGTGAATGCATGAGCATACAAGAATGCATGAGCATTTATTATGCATTGTATACAAGTATGAGTGAATGTGTGTGCAAGCATGCAAGGTGTCGCATAGATGATGCAAATAAGTGAAATGCAAAGTTTGAAAATGCTTTGAGTAAGAAGTGGTAAAAATGTTTTGGGGTTTTAAATGAGAAGTAGTAAAAGTTTAAAATGCAAATGATTGAAATGTTTTGGGATTTTTTTATGCAAATTTACAAGTGGTAAAAAGTTTGAGTGAGAAGTTAATGAAATGGTAGAGTAAAAATGCATGAGGTAAATGGTAATTATTTAATGAGATGGTAAAGTAAAAAGGTAAAAGGGTAAAAACACAATTGCACAATTGCATTTATTCACACAAGATCAAAACAACACGTTCTCAAGCACAAAATATGCACAAAAGTGGCCTAAGGCCGAAGCAATGCTAAGCACAAATCACCATCAAATTTCATGCTAAAATTCACAATTAATACATGAAACAATTCACAAGACTAAACCCTAGATCATCATGCCATGTTCTAAAGTAAGCATCAAGCATATCATGTATTTTATTCTTCACAAAATCAAAGAAGTAAAAAGGCAACAAAAACCCTAGGTTTTGAAGCAACAACCCGAGGCACCCAACACCAAAATCAAGCCAAAATTCAACTTAAAATCATGAAATGAACAAAATGAACACAAGAACCCTAAAATCCATGCTATGGCCGAAGCAAAATAGGTAGGAAAACAAGGTTTTATTTCACCAAAATCATGCAAATGAGGTAGAAATGCAAAGAATGATGAGAAAACACAAGAATCTTTCCTTCAAGGCCAAGGACTCATCTCAAACACCCAAGGCTCCCAATGTCCTTGTCCAATAATGTTTGAAATGAGTCCTCAAAGCTTCTTTCAAGAAGGAAAGAGGAATAGAAGAGAGATTACATGATGAAAATTAAAGAAAATGCAAGGGTTAGTGAGCTTACCTCTAGATCTAGCTAGAAAATGAAGAAGGAAAGAGAATAGAAGCAAGAACACTTGAAGAACACCACAAGAACCTCTTGAACCTTTCGCAAATGCTTGATTCTTGATGGTTTTTGATGAAACTTTGATGATTATGCAAGTTTAGAAGTAGATTTATTGAAAGGATGAAGAATAAACAAGGTTTGATGGTTGATTTTTGGAAGAATTTTGAAGAAAAGAATATGGGTATGGTGGCTGGTTGCTTCGAAGGAATGAGAGAAAGAGAGGAGAGATTTGGGTGCTAGGGTAAAAAAAAATGAGTCTCCTCATGGTCTCCTATTTTGGGTTTTATATGAGGTGCAAAATTAAGGGTATATAGGACATTGTGCTTTTGCAAACCATTGAGATTTGAGCTAGAATTTGAATCAAAGGCCAAGATTGCAATGCACATGGATTAGGGACAAGGAGAAAACACAAATGAGTGAGGAATAGCTGGTCATACACAAAAATTATGAGTTTTTGTTGCACAAAAATTGTTGAGGGCACCTAGGTCATTCTACACAAAGTTGTAGCCTAGGATTTGATCTAGAATTTTAATCAATGGCTAGGAATACAACTCACATGGATCAAGGGCATGAGGAAACACAAAATGAGGTGAAAATGAGCTGGAAAATTCGGAGCAAATGAGGCCTTGGTGCCCAAGTTTTGCAAGCTTGTCAAGAAAAATAGTACATTTTGTCTTATTGGGGACACTTCCTTATTTTCACCATTTTTGATTATTCTTTTCTAGATAATTCCATAAAAATCATGCCACTTTGGGCCATGTCCTAGGAATCAATGATTGGGCCCAAAATTCCATGACATCACCCTTCCCAAAATTGATTTGAGACCTCACCTTGATGGAAATTCCCATTTTGCCCTTTTGCTTAAAATTTGAATTTTATGCCAAAAATCATGCATGCATGCGCACAAAAATTCATAACCCAAATCCTCTAGATCCAAATAAATTCCTCTGAGATTGAACAATGATTTTTGGTGAGAAATTGCTTAATTTTGGAAATGACCAAAATACCCCTTTTGCCCAAAAAACCCTAATTTTGCTCCAAAAGGCATTCCAATCCTAAAAATGATTTTAAAAGCGCTGAAATGACTTTTAGAACCCAAAAATGCATGCTCATAGTTCTTCACATCCTTCAGAATGATGCTTCACTTCATAATTTATTTCTTTTTGTGGAAAATTAAGGTTTTGTTCCAAGCTGGACAAAATTAGGGTATGACAGCTGCCCCTCTTTATCTGGATTTTAACAAGGAATATGAATTGGCCGAAACATATTTCGAGGCAAAATAAAGATAAAGAATTCAGAAATTATACCAATTTTGTCTACCTAAAGAAACCCGAATTTTCCTTTTTCCATTTCTATTTTTTTGTTTTTTCTGATGCAGATGCGATGACATGATATTTTTTTTGTTTTTCCTATGAGCGCCAACCCACAATAAGCTGACAGAAAGCAGAAAATAAAGAAAGCAATAAAAGGGGTACCGACTCACATTGAGCCGGCGAAGGAGGCTGCCTAAAGCCTTTTAACGAGTCGCGAACGATCCGAGTTTGCACTTGGGCCTGGGAGCGCGCGGGCTCAAAAGAGGTGGTCTTTCGAGCGACCAGGGGGAGGGTACTATATCAAGTCTAGATCTCGATATTTCCCTAGGACTGCGCCATGTTTTAGACCAACACGGCTATCCTTTTCGACTGGACCTATTGAGATCAGAGGGACTTACCTGCAGCTCGAATACAAGTTGAAGTCAGTCTTTCTGGGGGACATGTGGGTCCAAAGGGGGGATTCGGAAATCCAATTCATCTTCTTTAGGGTCAATGCTTTCACACCGATCCAGGGGTGCCTGCTCTGGTCGCAGGACTTTTCTTCAGGTTTCTCAGGTTGGCGGTACCTGCACATGTCAGCAGATGCAATGCATGGTGCATGGAATGAATGCATGTTATGCAAAGGCCTGTTATGCGAATGCATGCGATGCGATGATTTTGGGTGAATGATGAATGCTGGGGAATGCTTTTCTTTCAGCTTTGATTGTTTTTTTTTTCTTTCATCTTTTAATTCTTCTTTTGATCAGCTTTCTGTTTTCTGATCATTTGTTTTTTCTTCTTTTTGCCTGATCAGCTTTTTTTTTTCTTCTGATCATTTGCTTTTTTGTGCTCTTCTTTTTTTAATAAAAGGCTTATTCTTTTGCTGGTTCAACCGACCCCCGACACTCCTGGCACGAGACTGAGGAACTGATTTACGGGACCCATGAGCCGAGTGCAAGTTTGCTTTATGGTTTGCCTTCTGGAATGACTTATGAGTGCAACTTTCCTTGCAAGATTAACTTTCTTTGGGAGATTGCTTATTTCCCGTGACTTTTAAGGATTTCGCAATGATTTGTAATGCTCTATGATGTATGCACATGTTTTGCAACTCAGTATTACCATCATCATAAAACGTTTATCTTGAGCAGAGAAGCGGAAAATAACAAACCGGTAGGAAAAAGTTGAGCTTTATTGATGTAGAAGCCAATCGCACAGAATGTTACGACGACTGTTCAATACATTTGAAAGTTTAAACTACAAAAAGACACGAAAAAAGAGAAAAGCTAATTTCTGACTGTCCGTCTCTGTGGAGTAGTGCTAACATCTGTGTCCTTGACCTTGATCATTCCCTCATTCAAGCCTCGGGGAAGGTTGTATGCCTTTGTTTAACTTTCCACGCCCAAGTTTTCTGACCTTAATTTTTGCCTGGATCGCCCTTTCGGGTTTTCAATCCACCGGGTCGCTCTGATTTTGCCTAGGCCGCCCTTTCGGGTTTTCAACCTAGCGAGCTGATTCTTACTTGGCTTATCTTTCTCTTTTTTCGTCTATTTCTTTCAGGCATAATACTTCTTCACTTGATCAGAATTGACCGGATTCCGGAGATCCTCGCCATCCATGTCTGTGAGTAACAGCGCCCCTCCAGAAAAGGCTTTCTTGACAACATAGGGACCATCATAGCTGGGTGTCCACTTTCCTCGGGGATCAGTCTGAATAGGCAGGATCTTCTTCAGCACCAGATCGCCTTTCTTGAATTCACGAAGTCTGACTTTCTTATCAAAAGCTGTTCTCATCCTCTGCTGGTATAACTGACCGTGGCATAAGCCTGCAATCCTTTTCTCCTCAACCAGGTTTAGCTGATCCAACCGGGCCTGTACCCACTCAGCTTCTTCTAGTTTTGTTTCCATCAGTACCCGCAGGGAGGGTATTTCAACTTCAATGGGCAGGACTGCTTCTGACCCATATACCAAGGAAAAAGGGGTTGCCCTAGTTGATGTACGCACTGAAGTACGGTAGCCATGCAGAGCAAAGGGAAGCATCTCATGCCAGTCCTTGTATGTTACCACCATCTTCTGCACTATCCGCTTGATGTTCTTGTTTCTTGTAGAGCAGCTTGAAGATCGGCTCGCAGGTGGCCGTCAGCTGGAAGATGAATCGGGAGATGTAATTCAACCTTCCCAGAAAGCCACGGACTTCTTTTTCTGTTTTGGGCACCGGCATTTCAAGGATGGCTTTCACTTTGTCTGGATCCACCTCAATCCCCTTCTGACTAACAATGAAGCCTAGCAACTTCCCTGATCTCACCCCGAATGTGCACTTGGCAGGGTTCAACTTGAGCTTGTACTTCCTCAACCGATCGAAGAGTTTTTGCAAGTTGACAATGTGCTCTTTGTCAGTTTTGGATTTTGCGATCATGTCATCAACATAGACCTCAATCTCCTTATGCATCATATCATGGAACAAGGTGACCATGGCCCTCTGGTAGGTTGCGCCAGCATTCTTCAACCCGAATGGCATGACTTTATAACAGAAAGTACCCCAGAGAGTGATGAAAGTTGTCTTTTCCATGTCTTCGGGGTCCATCTTGATCTGGTTATATCCCGAATATCCATCCATGAAGGAGAATAACGAGTGTTGTGCAGTGCTATCCACCAAGACATCAATATGTGGCAGTGGGAAGTCGTCTTTGGGACTAGCACGATTCAGATCTCGGTAGTCAACACACATTCTAACCTTCCCGTCCTTCTTGGGAACTGGGACAATATTGGCAACCCACTGTGGGTATTTGGCCACTGCTAGGAATCCTGCATCAAATTGCTTCTTTACTTCGTCTCTGATTTTGAGGGACATCTCAGGCTTCATCCTCCTCAATTTCTGCTTTACGGACGGGCATTCAGGTTTGACCGGCAGCTTGTGTACCACAATATCAGTGTCCAACCCAGGCATATCTTGGTAGGACCACGCAAACACATCAACGTAGTCATGCAACAGCTGTACCAACTTCATGCGATCTTCGTCATTCATGGCTGTTCCCACTTTGACCTCTTTCTTGTTCTCAGCTGTACCCAAGTTAATCACTTCGGTAGATTCCCCATGAGGCTGGATTACCCTTTCCTCTTGCTTCATTAGTCTCATGAGTTCCGGAGGAGCTTCCCAATCTTCCTCAACATCCCCCTCGGCTTGGTTGATAGGATGATCAAAGTCAGAATGCGGACTGTTGACACTACTGTTTTCAGAGACCATTACTGTGGATCTGCATTTTACCGTAGCGAAAAAGCAGAATGAAAGGCGAAACAAGCAAGCAAGCAATAATAAAGCAGAAAAAAGACTCATGCAATGAAGAGAAAATGATTTTTATTGATTGAGAAATTCAAAACAAACGTTTTTATTGATGATGATGATTCAGAAAATAAAAACATGTGTGCCCCTAGCAACTGGTCTTATGGCCTTGGGCAGAGCCACAGGATTGCATTAAAGATGATTACATTGAACCAAAAGACACAGGAAAGTCGGCAGCTTCCCAGTTCTTCAACTCTTCACCGTCACAGCAGCGGCGAACCAGACTTGCACTACCCTCTTCATCTTCAGAGCCATCCTTGATGACAGCAACTTGGTTGGGATCCAGCAGACCAGCACTCACGAAGCTCTGGCTAATGTCACAAATTGGGATCCTCTGGGGCCATGGATCTTGGCCTTTGGACTTGGCCAACCATTTGCTCTTTCGTTCCTCTGCTATCTTCTTCCGTTCATCTTCACTTGGAGTGTATCCCAGTCCACAACGATCTTTGCTCTCCTTCAGCTGGATGGGCCCCAGGATTCCCTGTCCAGATTTTCCTAGACCAGAACCAACCTTATATCCTTGGGCTAACATGATTTTAGCAACCATTTTTTCCTCCTTGGTCCTCTCAAGCACTGCATTTGCGATCTCCCAGGACTGAAAGGCCGTTTCAAGAGATTCTTCCGCCGCTTCCACATACTTGAATTCTGATGGCCTGTTCACTAGAGTCTCTTCTTCGCCAAACACTACAACAACCTTATCATCCACCACGAACTTGACTTGCTGGTGCAGAGATGACGGAATTGCCCCTGCCATGTGGATCCAGGGTCGGCCAAGCAAGCAGCTGTACGAGGATGTGATGTCCATGATCTGAAAGTTGATATAGAAAACTTCTAGGCCAATTTGGATGGGAAACTCCATCTCTCCCAACACTTCCTTTTTGGATCCATCAAAGGCTCGCACCAGAGTCGAGCTTGGCTTCATGTAGGAACAATCCACGTCCAGCTTATCCATAGTGGATTTCGGCATTACATTCAATGAAGATCCGTTATCTATCAGCACTCTCGCCAACACATAGTCCCCACACTTAACTGAGATGTGGAGAGCCCGATTATGCCTTTTTCCTCCAGCGGGCAACTCATCATCAGCAAAAGTTAGGTGGTTTGCAGCCACTATATTCCCCACAATCCCATCAAATTGGTTCACTGAAATACCCTCTGCAACATGTGCCTCGCTAAGCACCTTCATAAGAGCATTTCTGTGTGCTTCCGAGCTGAGCAACAATGATAGCATGGATATCTTCGACGGGGTATGCTTTAACTGATCGACAACCTGGTAGTCACTCTGCCGGACTATCTTCAAGAATTCATTTGCTTCCCTTTCCGTTACCTTTTCCTGGGAAACTTCTGGTTCCTTTCCCTTCTCCTTCCGAACTCTCTGTTCACCTTCCTTGGAAGTTTCTGTACGAAGGGTCTCTGGAGCAAACACTCTCCCGCTTCTGGTGATCCCGCTCGATCCCACTATGTCTGTTACAGTAGTAGTACTTGGAGAGCATTCTACTGTAGATAGCGCAGTGTATTTCCATGGGACTGCCCTGTCCGACTCATAGGGGAAAGGAGCCGGAACTTCAATCACTATTGGTTGAGCATTTGCTTGCACCAATCTGGGATTGTATTTGTAAGGGATTTCAATAGGTCTTCTGATTCCTCTACCCTTATCAGAGTGTAGAGCCAACACCTCTTCTTCAACATCATGGGTTCCTATCTGAACCACACACCGATCCAACAGGTCCTGCAGGATCATTTTAAAACTTTCACAATTCCCCATGCATGTGGAATCAGCACATCCTTCTTCGAGGCAACACCCCTTCTTGACCACTCCAGCATGGCATAACTCCGAGTAGACAACACCCAACGGAGTCTTGCTCTTCTGCACATCCTTCACCAATTTCCCAACAGAACTTTCTATAGCATTGGTTACTGGCCTCTGATGGCCTGGCAATGGATTGGTTGTTGTGTTCGGGCTTCTTTGCTTAAACGAGATCCAACCAGCATCTATCAGGTCTTGCACCACATGCTTAAATGCCTTACACTCCTCCACAGTATGACCGACCCCGTTTTCGTGGAAACTGCAGGTAGCATTAGCGTTGTAGCTTCTTGGGAATGGCGGTTGAAGGGCCTTCATTGACCGAGTGTTGATCAAGTTCTTTGAAGTCAGGTGATTAAACAACTCAGTGTATGTCATTGGTATAGGATCGAAATTGGTCCGTTTCTTATACTGATAACCCTGAGCTTTGTGATTGTCACTACTTTGCTGAGGTGATGCAGGGGCAGAGAATGGAACAGATTGTGGTGGAGGGGTATCAAAGGATGAGTTTCCTCCTGAGACTACATTTGTTTCCCCTTCTTTCCTTTTTGGGAAATGGGAGAAGTGCTTCTTCTGGCTGTGGGAGCTACCGGAGCTTCCTGAATTGCTGAAATGATTTGAAATCTTCCCACTTCGGAGACCGTGCTCAAGTCTTTCCCCGAAGACTATCATATCAGAAAAATTAGATGAGACACTCGTAATCAGTCGGTCATAATAAATTGCCGGCAAGGTTTCCAGGAACATGTACACCATTTCTTTTTCGGTCAGAGGAGGTTGAACCTGGGCAGCCAAGCTTCTCCATTTCTGGGCATATTCCTTGAAAGTCTCCTTTTCGCCCTTACTCATGTGTTGCAATTGTGACCTGTCCGGAGCCATGTCCATGTTATATTTATATTGTTTCATGAATGCTTCGGACAGATCCTTCCAGCAACGGATTTCTGAGGCTTGCAGTTTCATGTACCAATCTAGAGGAGCTCCGGTCAAACTGTTTTGGAAGCAGTAAATCAGCAATTTGTCATCATTGGCATAAGGACCCATCTTCCGGACAAACATTGTAACATGACTCTCAGGACAGCCGGTGCCTCGGTACTTGTCCACCTCAGGAGCTTTGAACTTCGGTGGTAATACCAAATCTGGGACTAAGCATAGCTCACGAGCTTCTCTGGCCCTGACGCCAGCACCTTCCACGGCTCTTACCCTCTCTTCTAGTGCACGAATCGGGTCATTTGGCTGCGATCCCTCAAACATGTGGCCTTGGGGTTGACTGTCCATGCTATAGTAATATCCTCCAAGCTGAGGAACATTGTGAGGGTGTGCAACAAGCCCCGAAGTAGGGCTGAGCACAGCATGAGGACTAGGAGTCTGGACCTGCGGTCTTCCAGCAGCTCCCCCAGACACGGCAGCAGTAGCCTGATGTGGCCCAACAGCGTCAGCAGGGATGGGTCTAACAATTTGCGGTATGTACTCGGCGGGTATCCCCCAAGGATATCTTTGTGACTGATTCTGCCTATTCATCCCTGAAGCAAAGACGGGATGACTGATTCCAGACCCCGGAGGAACTGTGGCTGCAGCATTAACTGACACTGGAGGAGGTATAAAAGAAATGACACCATCGGGACCCACCACAGCGGTACCTTCAGTAGCGGTTCCACTCTTTAGGCTTTGTAGCAAGGCCATCATCTCATGCATTTGGGTCTCCATGGCCCCAACCTTATCCTTTAGAACCTGGTTCTCCTGAGCCAGCTGCTCAGGATTAATAATCTGCACACCCAGATCTTCGTGCTCTGGATTACTCTCGGTCTCAATCTCTGGGTAATCTTGCAGATTGGCCATCAACTTTGCTTGCAGTCGGGTGAAGTATCGGTGACGGAGAACCAGCTTGCCTGACTTGCTCTGACGAAACATTTTTTTTATGAGCAGGGGTATTAATGAATGCAATGAATGCAATGCAAATGGGTGTTAGTTTTAGTTTGTCTTATGCCGTGAACCACAGTGTGCCATGTCTTGCCATAGGCCTAACAGTGGACTTTGATTATTTTTGTTTGAAACACGACAAGATTGGAATCAATAAGTGAAACAAAACATACTCCATACATTCGAATTCAAGCAAGTACTTCAAGCCTTACATTTCAAAAGGTAGAATACTCAAATGGAAATACGGTCATCCAGAAAGAGAGAGTACAATGAAAATTACAAACAAGAGCTCAACTACATAGAGCTTTGAAATTTTCAGTTCTCTTTCTCTTGTTGCCTGTGGGAACCCTTCCAGTCTTCTCTCTGACTTCTTCAACCAAGGCCCTGCAAAACTTCACGAACTTGTAAACTGCCAGTGGAGTGTTAAAGGGAAACATCTCAACCTCAGCCTTTCTTAGCTTTTTAGGTACACCTGCAAGAGCTTGGTTGGCCAACTCTGCAAGCTCAGAGAATCTAGCCTTCCACTGTTGAATTTCATCTTTCAACTCAATGATAACTGCCTGTTCTTCAATCCTGCCAAGCAGTTCAACAAAGCGGTGTTCCCAATGCTGACTCTCATCCTTCACCTGCCTGTATGCATCACTGATGTGTCGAAGGCTTCTTTTCAGTTCATCAGAAATCTCTCGCTCAAATCCTAGAGCCTGCTTGTATTCTTTGAGAATGCTCTCAACTGAATTTCATTCTTGCGCGACACTGCTCAGTTTGCTTTCCCACTCAGCCTGTAGCAAGCGGGACTCTCTTTTTGACTTTGCAAGCAAGCTCTTCACAGTCCTCTCATCCATCTTTGTCTTTTCATAGAGATCTCTCCACTGACTGGTCTCTTCAATGGCTCTCTTTTGTTTAGCCTTTTGCCTCTTGATTTCCTCTTTGGCTACTTGCAGATACTTTTGAGCTTCTAGCTTTTCCTTCTCTTCTACTTTGAGTTTCTTGTCAAACTCCTCAATGGCAGCAGATTTGAGAGCATTATCTTCTTTTAATCTTTGGTTGTTCAGAGTCAACTTCTCTATCTCAGCTTGCAAGGATTTTTTCTCTTCCTCTGCTTTCATAGAGCCAACTTGACCTCACCTAACTCTTCAATAACGGGAGTACCAGAGTCTATTACCTCCCTCTCAACTTGCAATAATTTCTGATAAGGCAATCGGACGCTCTGAATCCTTTTCTCAAGCCATTGAGCAAAGGTAACACCACTAGTTCTCTGAGAGATCTCTACTTTTCCATAACGAGTCACCATACTCCAAGCTTGCAAAATCTTCCTAGTCAAACTGTCATCCTTTGGACCACCCTCATAGATGTAAAACGGGAATTCCATCTCTTCAGTAGGCGGGTTCCTCATAGGATATCCTAATTGTCTCAGCGTCAGGAAGGGGTTGTAGTTAATGCACCCTTTAGTGCCCATCAGTGGAACATTTTGAAAACCACCACAGCGGAAGACTACCTCAGGTCTAGCTTCCCAGCAAGATGAAAGATACCAACGAACCGAGTGCTCGTCTAGACTCCCTAGAAACTGGATCCACTCTTGAATACTCATGGTTTTCACCTCACAATATACAGCATAGTCAATCAACTTTTCCACTTTCTTTGGATTGGTGAAAACATGGATAAGAAGCCAGGCATATAACAGATGGGAAGAGCAAGAGATTTTCTTCCTTTTGAGTTCACAGTGGTGAGTAAGAGCGGAATAAGTGTCAGCAAGCATTGCAGGGATCGGATTGATAGGATTCTTCTCATTCTGGAAAGCTAAGAAAATGCCAATGACAGTCACATCCACAAGTCTTTCAATCTGCGGAAAGAGAACAATCCCGAAGATTGTTAAGGCCAAGATTTGCTTGAAGACAACCCAATTTTTGTTTCTGGCATGAGTATCCATCATACCCTCGAGATAACTCTGCGGGAAACCTACCACAAGGTTCTTCCTCTGCCTCTGGAGCTTCAGGTCCTCTACCTTTACTTGCAACAATGCAGCAAACTTCTCATCCGTGTAATACTGCTCTTGATACTGGCAGGGAGCAGCTTTGGTCTGAGGGAAACCCAAGATCTGATGATATTCTTCCAAAGTGGGAGCCATTTGGAAATTTTTGAAAAGGAAGCATCTGATTTCGGAGTCATAGAATCTGCTTAGAGCCACGATAGCCTCAGTCTGTACCTCTAGTAACAACAACTTCCGAAGGTTCCCATAAGAGCTGTCAAACGATCCCCTTTCAATAGGTCCCATTAGGTCAACATATCCTTTCAAGCTGGTAACGTCTACCTTTCTTACACCCGGGTACCTTGGAGCATGCACTGTCTCACTTCTTGATTCCATTAAGTTCCTCTGGCAAGATTCTTTGTCACTTTGTGATTCTCGGCATACAAACTTGAGTAAGATGCAATGATGCATGCATGGGTTTTATGTAATGCGAGGATGTATGCAAATGCTGATGATGTTTTATGCATATGCAGATTAGGGCAAAATCTTTATTGGCATTGATTTAAGCTCTTTTTTTTTTAAAATACGGGCCGTACGTTGTTTCATATGGACCAGTGAGAGAAAGGCTACAACGGCAACTCGTTCTACCTTTTTTTTGAAGAATGCGGGCCACATGCTACTTCATAAGAGAAAGGTTACAACGGTAACTCGTTCTCCCTTTTTTTGAAAAAATGTGGACCATATGTTACTTTATAAGAGAAAGGCTACAGCGGCAGCTCGTTCCCTTTTTTGAAAAGGGTGGGCCATATGTTATCTCGTACGGACCGGCAAAAGAAAGGCTACAACGGCAGTTCTTTCTCTGCTTTCTTTTTTTTGGAAAAATCTCCTTCTACTCCTTTTGGAAAACATGCCTAGATTACAATGCAACACACAATTTGTATGTCCTTGTGTCCTACGAGGCGGGAACCTAGGTTCTAGGGCAACTCAGATGTTCCTCCCATGTTGGCTTTAATCACTTCCTCACCAGGCTACCAGAGCTAATTCTCTCTCACAATAGCACCCAAAACGATGGTACGCCATCTGGTGTGAGGCATCGTGAAAGAGCATACTCCGGCTGAAACTTTCGTGAGAGTCAGAAGGACAACGGTCCAATTGCCAGTCACTACTCATTTCCACTCCCCTAAGTTTTGTCAAACCTTGGGTTTTAGGCCCCTCTCAAAGCACAATAAGCATAAGGTGTGAGTGTGTGTAGCAAGGACATACCGCCTAAAACTACCCATCATAAACCCCCACCTGCAAATGAAAACCCAGAACAGTCAAGACAAAAGCATACAATAGCATGTTGCATATCATATAGCATTCCAATTCAAGAATTAACACAGGAAGTCAATAAGCAATCGCAAACATTGTTTACCTTAAGAAAGGGAGCCAAGAGGAAGGGATCATGATAAGGTGGGGGAGAAATGCATGAATTTACCTTTAGAAAGGGAGCAAAGAAGAGGGGACGTGGGAATTGAGGAATGCATGAACATGGTATGTGAACAAAGAGAAAATGCGCAAGGAGCACACATAGAAGGAAAACAAATGCATATGAATACAACATAACATCATGATAATGCTAGAGAAACAATCAAGCATCACAGACAAAGAAAGAAGGGAAAAGGAAAAGAAAAGGAAGAAAAGGAAGAAGTAGAAAAAGGCTTTCAATTCAAACGATTTAAACCACACATCGAGTTAACTAGGCTTGACCCTCGCCTTTTATAAAAAGTCCCCAGTGGAGTCGCCAGCTGTTGCGCCCGAAAAATCCGGTTTGGGACTTCTCGTTTTGCAACGTGAAAAATAGTAGAGCCGCCACCAATATTTATTTGGGAAAACATCGGAAAAACCCTTTTTTGGAAAAGCGAGTGGTCTTTCGAAATCAGAGATGTAGGTTCGGGGGTCGGTTACGCATGGGGAAGGTATTAGCATCCCATACGTCCTTTCTACTGAAAGGGAACCATTAACTCGATGTGTGGTTTGACAAAGGTTTGAGTTGAAAGCGATTTGTTCTACTTCTTTTCTTTTCTTTTCTTTTATTTGAAAAATCGTTTTATTGAAAACGGAAGACAGGAATATTTTTGTTATCTTTGAAAAGTGGAAACAAAACAAAGATTTTTTAAAAGGGTGCTTGACGGGACGGACCCGCTCCTACGTACCCTCACTGGGTTGAGGGATCAAAGCTACGTAGTTCTCGGCTTTTGCGTCTGAAAACGGCTTAAGAGTTTTTCGCAATTGGGTGAGCGTTTGTGAAGACCGAACAACAACGGTTAGAATGGCCTCACTACTAACTCTTTTTTGAAAATAAAATCATCATTAACGATCTAAACGGCAACAGCGCGAGTGATCATCAATGACAATTTGTTTTATTTAATGGAGGAAGAAAATGTTTTCGCAAAGCAAGGAGCGTTTGAAAATGAGTTTAGAAAATGGGTTTTGGAAAACAAGTAGAACATTATTCAATCAATTCCAAGTCCATAACCAAATGCAACAATGAATGAACAAGATCCAAACATACTCACCAATCAAGCAATCATAAACATGTTGATTATTAACCAAGATTAAGCATGCCAATATAATCAAGAGATCCAATTATTAAGGATGCAAGACAAAGTTCTCAAGACAATTGTGTGTGTGTGTGAGAATTGCTACGGGACGGGCAACAATCTCAAAGGGGTGCATATACCTTAATGACTCTATGCTACAACCGGAAAAGTAGGCTTACGTCTTCATTAAGAATACATACTAGTGGAAGGAAGGGTACACAATTAAATCAAGTCATTCAAATGGCATCAAGAACAAGTGAACACAATTGATCATAGGCATAGAGTATTCTAGGTTTAATGAATGAACATGTGAGCGATGATACATGATTAAGCAAGCATGTGAATGCATGAGCATACAAGAGAATGCATGAATAAGTATACAAGAGAATGCATGAGCATACAAGAATGCATGAGCATTTATTATGCATTGTATACAAGTATGAGTGAATGTGTGTGCAAGCATGCAAGGTGTCGCATAGATGATGCAAATAAGTGAAATGCAAAGTTTGAAAATGCTTTGAGTAAGAAGTGGTAAAAATGTTTTGGGGTTTTAAATGAGAAGTAGTAAAAGTTTAAAATGCAAATGATTGAAATGTTTTGGGATTTTTTTATGCAAATTTACAAGTGGTAAAAAGTTTGAGTGAGAAGTTAATGAAATGGTAGAGTAAAAATGCATGAGGTAAATGGTAATTATTTAATGAGATGGTAAAGTAAAAAGGTAAAAGGGTAAAAACACAATTGCACAATTGCATTTATTCACACAAGATCAAAACAACACGTTCTCAAGCACAAAATATGCACAAAAGTGGCCTAAGGCCGAAGCAATGCTAAGCACAAATCACCATCAAATTTCATGCTAAAATTCACAATTAATACATGAAACAATTCACAAGACTAAACCCTAGATCATCATGCCATGTTCTAAAGTAAGCATCAAGCATATCATGTATTTTATTCTTCACAAAATCAAAGAAGTAAAAAGGCAACAAAAACCCTAGGTTTTGAAGCAACAACCCGAGGCACCCAACACCAAAATCAAGCCAAAATTCAACTTAAAATCATGAAATGAACAAAATGAACACAAGAACCCTAAAACCCATGCTATGGCCGAAGCAAAATAGGTAGGAAAACAAGGTTTTGTTTCACCAAAATCATGCAAATGAGGTAGAAATGCAAAGAATGATGAGAAAACACAAGAATCTTTCCTTCAAGGCCAAGGACTCATCTCAAACACCCAAGGCTCCCAATGTCCTTGTCCAATAATGTTTGAAATGAGTCCTCAAAGCTTCTTTCAAGAAGGAAAGAGGAATAGAAGAGAGATTACATGATGAAAATTAAAGAAAATGCAAGGGTTAGTGAGCTTACCTCTAGATCTAGCAAGAAAATGAAGAAGGAAAGAGAATAGAAGCAAGAACACTTGAAGAACACCACAAGAACCTCTTGAACCTTTCGCAAATGCTTGATTCTTGATGGTTTTTGATGAAACTTTGATGATTATGCAAGTTTAGAAGTAGATTTATTGAAAGGATGAAGAATAAACAAGGTTTGATGGTTGATTTTTTTGGAAGAATTTTGAAGAAAAGAATATGGGTATGGTGGCTGGTTGCTTCGAAGGAATGAGAGAAAGAGAGGAGAGATTTGGGTGCTAGGGTAAAAAAAATGAGTCTCCTCATGGTCTCCTATTTTGGGTTTTATATGAGGTGCAAAATTAAGGGTATATAGGACATTGTGCTTTTGCAAACCATTGAGATTTGAGCTAGAATTTGAATCAAAGGCCAAGATTGCAATGCACATGGATTAGGGACAAGGAGAAAACACAAATGAGTGAGGAATAGCTGGTCATACACAAAAATTATGAGTTTTTGTTGCACAAAAATTGTTGAGGGCACCTAGGTCATTCTACACAAAGTTGTAGCCTAGGATTTGATCTAGAATTTTAATCATTGGCTAGGAATACAACTCACATGGATCAAGGGCATGAGGAAACACAAAATGAGGTGAAAATGAGCTGGAAAATTCGGAGCAAATGAGGCCTTGGTGCCCAAGTTTTGCAAGCTTGTCAAGAAAAATAGTACATTTTGTCTTATTGGAGACACTTCCTTATTTTCACCATTTTTGATTATTCTTTTCTAGATAATTCCATAAAAATCATGCCACTTTGGGCCATGTCCTAGGAATCAATGATTGGGCCCAAAATTCCATGACATCACCCTTCCCAAAATTGATTTGAGACCTCACCTTGATGGAAATTCCCATTTTGCCCTTTTGCTTAAAATTTGAATTTTATGCCAAAAATCATGCATGCATGCGCACAAAAATTCATAACCCAAATCCTCTAGATCCAAATAAATTCCTCTGAGATTGAACAATGATTTTTGGTGAGAAATTGCTTAATTTTGAAAATGACCAAAATACCCCTTTTGCCCAAAAAACCCTAATTTTGCTCCAAAAGGCATTCCAATCCTAAAAATGATTTTAAAAGCGCTGAAATGACTTTTAGAACCCAAAAATGCATGCTCATAGTTCTTCACATCCTTCAGAATGATGCTTCACTTCATTATTTATTTCTTTTTGTGGAAAATTAAGGTTTTGTTCCAAGCCGGACAAAATTAGGGTATGACATAAATAATGAAGAACTACTTCCCCTTGCCATGTAAAGCTGCAAAAGAATAATGTTGTCTCCCATACGTTTGGAGTAAATCCAAAGTGGTATGATTCTCCTGGCATGATCGTATGGAATCCAAGATCGTCATCCTTGGATTTGCAATGCAATGTCAGATTTTTTGGAGAAATAATATTGGTAATTTCAACTACTACAACGGTCTTTTTAGCATTACTAGCCTCGAATGCAAGTATGATTACCAGAAGTGATATTGATATCACATTGGAGGTAATCTTGTATAGAGGAGCCATAGATGATTGATGCAAAGTGTTTGTAAAGGCAAACATCCGTTTGATTTTATAGAACATTTTCTTTCATGCTTATTCAATAGTTGTAATAATTTAATAATTTTTTAGAGAAGTTTTGACTGATTTTTTTGACTAATTGATTTTTAATTAATGAGTTGTAATCACTTTTGTTTGGATCTTATCTAATTTTATCTCTGGTCCCTATTATAAGAATATTTTGTAGTTTTAGGTTCATTGAAAAACTAATGTGTCTGACCTATATTATAAATCAAATACACCAATTTTTCAATGAACCTAAAATTGTAACTTTTAATGATCACTCTTTTGACTTTATCATTAATGTTTTATAAATACAATAAAAAATAAAACGGTGCTTAATTAGGGGTTATTTGTTTATATATGAAAATTTTAAATAAAGACAATGAATTTAATTTTCTTCTTTCTAATGCATAATAAATATATTTTTAAATATTATATAGAACTAAAATCATTGAGCTGTGTGCTGTTTTGGTATGCAATCAAATTGTTATAGATAGTTTTTATTTAGCAAGTTAATAGTAGCATAATGCCCACGAGTGAAGAAATCAAGAACTCGAAGATTGTCAAGTTTTTCATTGATTTTTAGTTCAATAAATTTTATGTAATGCAGATCCTACGGCTCTGCCCAAGGCCTTAAGACATTTCATTAAGGCACACATGTTTCATTTCAGTATCAGTATCAATAAAATAGCATTTTTAATTCTCCAAAAAAATTCACTTTTCTCTTTTCTTCCCTTATTTGTTCGCCTCGCTTTTCTTTTTATCCATCTTCATTTCGTTAATTTCCATTAAAAGCATATTTAAATATATTGTCTTTTAAAATAGCAACGTCAACAACTCATACTATGACTCTGTGATCACCCCATCAACCAAATTGAGGAATATGTTGAAAAGATAATTGGGAAACTCCACGAGAATTATGGAACAATAGGATAAAAGTGATACAGCCTCACGAAGAATCAATTAACTTGTACTCAGAAGAAGACAAAAAAAAAAGAGGGTTAAAACACCACCACAATAAAGGACAGCGAACCAGAAAAATTCGCTCGACTCTTATTTGATTGTGTCGGCGTCTTTGCATGAATATACTAAGACATGTCTGGACCAGACACTAATATAGTTGAACGTAAGTTGTCGTTAAATGCCCGCAAGTGTATCAATATCTGAGGTTGACAAGTTCATAAAAAGTGATTTGGTTTGCTGTTACGTCCTTCCAATTAAGATCATCACGGATACTGGAACCAACCTTAATAACAAAATGATGAAGGAGTTGTTTGGTGATTTCAAAATTCAGCACCATAACTCTTCCCCGTACCGCCCAAAGATGAATGGGGCAGTTAAAGCGACAAACAAATAATATCAAGAAGGTCGTGCAGAAGATGATGGTGACCTTCAAAGACTTGCATGAAATGCTCCCTTTCGCCTTACATGGAGATCAGACCTCGTTTCGCACTTCATCAAGGGCAACCCCACAGGATGGAAGTCGTACTTCCATTAAACCTCATCGGAGAAAAGTGGATAGTTTCCTTGTACCATGAGCAATTATATCAACAAGGGATGAAGGAAGCTTATGAAAAGAAGGTTCATTCTCGACAATTTCAAAAAAGATTTGGTGCTAGAGAAAATCTTGCCTATCCAAAAAATTTCCCGTGGGAAACGAACACCGAATTACAAACGACCTTATGTTGTAAAGAAATCATTCTCTGGAGGAGTCTTAGCTCTCACAAAAATGGTTAGTGAAGACCCCCCATTCCTGGTGAACTCTGATGCAGTCAAAAAGTACTATGCCTAAAAAATATATGGAAAAAAGAGAAAGATGAGCCAAGCAAAAATAAGCTCCCTAGGTTGAAAACCTGTTTCGGACTGGGCCAAACCCTCACCAGGCTTGGGACTATCCTGATTCTGCATCTGAAATGACCCAAATCACGCCCCAATATCAAGGCATCTGCATCTAACGGTCACGATCAAAATGCCCGAATTCGACGCCTCAGGTACGACACTTCTGTCTATAAATAAGGATACAACCCTCGATTCCCAGGTACATCTTCATTACGCTCCTATTATATTCTTGTTTTTTGGCATATCTCTTCTCTGGCCTTTACTAACTTGAGCGTCGAAGTGTTTGCAGGTACCCCCCCACCCGACGTGCTCGTGCAACCAGCCTCGGGCCACCCGGGACAGATCTTCAACCTTCAACCATAGGACATCTTTCTCCAATCTCCGGAAGCGCATCAACTTGTACCCCGGACTCAGCCACCTCCGGCGTCCAGGTACCGAACAAAACTTGAAAGGGAAGCCTAGGCAAAAGTTAGAGCGATATGGTGGATTGAAAACTCCAAAGAGTGATCCAGGCAAAATCTAGGGTTAGGAAGTTGGACTATGAATAAACACTAAGGTTTTCAAGACTTCTGAAAGACGGATGATGAGTGATCAGAGTTATGAGTATGGTGGATTGACATTGTTACTTCAAGGATAACAATTATTAAGAGATCTGTTCATTCTTTTTCTTTCTATTTAGTTTCACTTTAAACTCCCAATGTAGTCTTAAGTCGGTGTGACCTTCTGCGCACTCAGCTTCCACTTGAATATTGAGCACTTTCCTTCTTTCTTGTTCCCCTATCTGTTTTGAAATGATGTTGTGATAGATAATACAGAATTGTCAAACATGTGGCATAATCAAGAGCATTGCAAATCATTACGAAATTTCTGAGAATCATGGGAAAAAAAACTAAATCTTTCAGAAATAAGTTGCAAAGAACGATAAATACATGCATGATCACCTCAAATGACAAAGTTTTACACGTCACCTGTGATTTGATCTAACCGCGCAAATACACTTGGTGACCCCATATACCACGGTGGAAGTCTTGCGAGTTGAAGGACCAAAAAAAAAAGGAGCCAAAAAAAAAGCAAGCAAAAAAAGAGAGAGCAGGAAAAAAAAGGCCAAAAAGAAAAATCAAAAAGAGATAAAAATTATCCACATTGCATTCATTACCCCCACCAAAGTATTGATCATTGCACACGCAAACATTACATGCATACATACCATTGCATAGTCAGAGGCTCCAAATATCAATCATTTTTCTCTTCCCTTAGATCAATGCATCAAGCATTGATTACACATCTCACCCAGATCACCCTGTTGATCCTTCAGACGTATTTGGTCCATAAACCAGACCTATGTCGGCCCATATATAAGTCAGACCGATGTTTGTCTAGAAATCAGATCACTCTGTTGATCCTTCAGACCTATTATTGGTCCATAAATAAGACCAATTGTGGTCTATAAATCAGACCAAATTGTAGACACATGTTGGTCTATAATTCAGACGGGTCGGTCCATAAATCAGACCAATATGAAGACACATGTTGGTCCATAATTCAGACTTATGTCAGTCCATAAATCAGATCACCCTGTTGATCCTTCAGACCAGTCAATCCTTCAGATCCCTATTGATCATTCTTTATTTTTTTTCTTTATAAAACACTAAGGATGAACCATAATGTTAATTCTCAAACCCCAACTTTCTTCCTAACTGGACCAAATTAGCGTCTGTTTTATCTTTATTTCTAATCTCGCTATGAACACTTGAAAACATTTCATTTGTTCTAGCAGAATATAAATAAAGAGGGGAGCTGTTATACCCCAGTTTTATCCGCCTTTTTATTATTATTACGATACCGGTCTTTCTTTTATAATGCGTATGACATCGTTTGGTTGAATTGAGCCCAGTTAAGTATTTTGTTTGATTGAGCCTAAGTCTAATAGTTTAGTTTATTGGGCTTAGTTTAAGTACTTTCTTTGGTTGGGCCTCGTTTTAGTTTTTTTTCTGGATTGGGTTTGGCCCAAACTTAGCTTTTTTGTATAATAGTCAAAAAGCCATAACAATTAAAATGTAAATAACAATATTACAAAAAGAAATAAAAATCAAAAAACACAAAAATTAATTTACAATTACTAGAAAATGAAAATAGAAATAATATTACAAAAAATAATGTATAATTATTTACAAATACTATGAAAATTAATAAAAATTGCAAAAAAAAAGTGGGCAGACAGCTGTGCCTCTTTTAGTCTCTTTGCTCACCAAGTCGTCATCTTCTCCAACCCTAAGCCCAAATCTTAAATAGGAAACAAAAATCAATCAGAATTAGTAAACATAATTGCTAAACCTAAAAGATTCCTATAAATACCTAAGGATTTTCAGAACAAAGGGCTGAGAAAATGTTCAAAAAAAACACTAAATGAATAGGTCTTCACACCGACACCCTAATCAACTAAACACATAAAGATTCTGAAACAAGAAAGACAGTAGGAGCAATACACCGACAACAAAAGTGATAGCAGTAAAGTAAGCAACAACAACAAGCGAGTTTTAATCTAAAAGCCAGGTTGGTATCTCGGTTACTATATTTTTAAGTATTTAGAACAACTCAATATTTTTGTTTAGACCTTGAAATTCTGGCGTACATTTTTTTACCAAGCATCTTATTATATATGTATATATATTTATCCATGGCTAGCTTTGTTGTGAAAGAAGTTAGAAACAAAATTTGATTGTTAAAATAAATTTGGAATTTAGAGTTTTTTTTTAAAAACCATGAACAGACTAACTAGAAATTAATGGAAGATGGAAATAAATCTGTCAAAAAACTTATGAACCTATCTTCCGCGCAACATCCCCTATGGCGCGAGTTCTGATTCGGCCCACCCCTTCAGCGTGCCTGGTCCGGCGTCGTCCTTCTCCCTTTCTTCGTCTCTCTCGTTCGCCTCCCTTCTTTCTCTCTCTCTCTCTCTCTCTTTTTCTCTTACTCTCTCTCACTGAAATCTTTTCTCTCAAAATTCTCTCTCTCTCTCTTCTCTCTCTCTCTCTCCATGAAAATGGTGTGAAACCACGCTAAATTGAAGATAATGGGAAATTAGGGTTCCCATCTCTAAATAGGATATCTATACCATAATTTTTTATTAGTTATTTATTTATTTTGTTTTTTAGATCAGATTCTTCTTACACCCCACCATTTCAGACCACAGACCCCCCACTTCCAACAGCCCATGTCGCGGGCCAGTACAGAAGACTAAACTAGGTTGCGCTTGTCACCCCCCCCCCCCCCCCCCCCCCCCCCCCCCCCCCCTTTTTTTTCTTAACACAAAACTAGGTTGCGCTTGTTGCACCCTTATATTTTATTTTTACAACCTATTTTGCTTTTCTATGTTAAAATGGACTTAGTTGTTTGTACAATCAGGTTAGTCATCGTTTTAGGACGAATGAGCTGTACGACTCATGTCCTAAAATCCCTACTAAAAATAAAATTTCAATTCAAAAAATACAAGCTTACAAATCATTTGTTCCTTTCTTCTCAAAAATATTAATTTTCTAAAAAGTAGGGGATTGCGCCAATTGTACAATCAGGTAAGTCAGCTTTTAGGACGAAGAATGAGCCGTACGACTCAAGTCCTAAAATCCCTATTAAAAGTAAATAATTTCAAATTAAAAAAAAACACAAACATACAAACCATTTCCTACTTCTCAAAAAGTCAAGTTTTCAAAAAATAGGGGATTAAGTCGGTTGTACGACCAGATTAGTCAGTGTTCTAGTTTGAATGAGTTGTACGGCTCAACTCCTAAAATCCCAAATTAAAAAACACAAACAAACAAAAATTTTCTACCCAAGAACTACGTTGCCTTTCATTCTCTATCCAGAGATACGTAGGAGTAGAGGGTGAGCCCACCTCTGTCAAGTGCAAAAATAAAAAGGTCTTTTTGAGTCTTTTTCTAAATAATTCTTTTCTTAATTCAAAAAATATTAAATCTCTTTCTTTTAATTCATTTTAATAATAAAAGGGTAAAATAAGTATTTCAAAATTAACATTCTGTTTACACAACCAATTAGAAGGTAACCTTCCTTAGGAAGGATGCCATGAGGTGCTCACGCCTTCCCCATGCATAAGCGACTCCCGAACCCAAATTTGGTCTCGAGGACCCTTATCCAAACCCAAGGGATTTTTTAATGTTTGCCCTTATAATTAAACAATGGTGGCGACTTCATTCCAAACTTCAAAGAATCATTTCCCGAATTTTTCAATCGCTAGAGAATGCATATTGATTGGACTGGTTTGGTTGCATAAAACTCAGTTTGGAGTTGTGATGAAGCAAGGACATAGGCTATTTTTCTTGATAATGATTTCAAGTCTTTGATTGTGTTTTTGGAACATGATTGTTGTTTATTTTGATGTTTAATCATAGGGTAATTAGTGTATTTGAGTTTAGTGAGGTGTTAGGGTGGAATTGGAACCAAAAGGAATGACAATTTAGTGAAAAGTCATATTTTGTTTACTGCTCGGAAAAGCTACCCGAACGTAGCATGGACCGTGAGCCCAAGTGGCACGGACCGTGCGCCTATCAGGTGCAAAAATTCAATTTACCTTTTTCTCACTCCTTAGGGTACCAATTACACTCCAAGTTCTTCCCTAGCTCAAATAACACTGATTACCATATGATTAGATCCTTGGATGGCTTGTTTAATTGTTTAAACACATTTTCATTGATTGTGTGGTCACAATTTAACAGTTTTGTGTCTTTTCAAATCCTTTTCAAAATTCATGTTAGAAAACTAATTAATACATATATAAGTACACTGTAAATGAACTAAGGAACAGATGATGTACATAGGGTGGGTGTCATGAACTCATCTCAAGGCTCAAGAGGTTTTGCTCAAAGAATAAAAGATGAAAAGGGGGTTCCCCAATATGTAATTCATTAGGGGGATGCATTATAGGTAATTAATAAAAGATACTCGGTGCGTATTATAGTAAGGAGTCTCGAAAGGACTCACTGAGATTATGTAATCTTACCCCTCATTGTTGTTGTTTTTCAGATTTCCAACTGAAGTTGAAAGAAAGTAATACCAAGCAGAGGACTTCTGTTAGCGGAGGACTTTGAAGCTCTAGGGTTCAGCATTTGTTATGTGCAAGTCTCATTGATTGAGAGAACTTGTGATTGTCTATGTTTAAGACATGAACCAAAGTTGTATTAAGTTAATTATGCACTTGTAATTTGGATTAAAGTTTGTGTGATTGACTCCGATAGGCTATTTTGAACCTTATGGTTGAACAAGTTTGAACTAAGTTTTATTTTGTGAAAATCCTATCAATTTTAGTCTTTAAGGTTGTTTTAATTTATCCAAATTATGAATTACGTACTCTGAAAGATCTAAAAGGTAACGTTCCGAATTTTATTGTCGGCTAAAATCTAGGATGTTACAACAAAAGTAGCCTTTTTCCCCGGGACAAAACTTTGAGTGTCTCTATCTTGGCTTATCTACATTTCAACCTTATATACACCATGCATAACCTTTCTAAACTTCACGTTTTTGCCCGCCATATCCATGCAACTCGATTTTCACCATGGAGACGAGAAATTTTCAATATTAAGTCTTCCACTTGCTGCCCTCTTATTACCTAGCCTCGAATGCAAGTATGATTACCAAAAGTGATATTGATATCTGGTGTTGTGAAAATAAGATAACATTAATGCGCAAGTATACACAGTCACAAGTTATAGTATAAAAGATCGAACCCACAGAGATTGGATTAACTCTTATGTGTTGTTTGTAAAGAAAGGCAAACTAGTGTGACTACACTATTCAAAATGTTTTGGTTTTGGTTGAAGTTGAAATGAAAATAAATAAACAGAAAGCAAGTAAATTGTGTAAGAAATCAGTTGAGAATGAGAGTTGGGATGTTTTCACAAACTAAATCACTCTTGAGAATATTGTGTTTTCTTGTGGTGCAATTGCACTTAGTGCAGTTGCATTAGTGTGTGCTGGTCAGCTACTTTCGTCAGAGTTTCGTTACAAGCTCTATATGATCCTGTTTTTTTGCGGTAAAGAGTAGGGTTGTCAGTGCCTCTCTCGCCCCCTTACAGATAATCTAAGTTGCTTAAGTAAGTACACTCTTGTATCTTAAGATCTCTACACTTTTGTTGTAAGGACTATGTTAATCTTAAGCTAAGAATTAACATGGAATTAACAAGCTAACTTTATTAAAACAAGTTTAATAAGAAGCTTTATTAAACACTTATCCTTACTTAGTTCTTGATTTCTAGTTATAAGCCAATTAAGTGAATATAACTCTACTTGTTCTAAGTGATCAACTTTAAAACAAGATTAAGAATTTAAACACAAGAACTAAAGTACACACCACTTGAAAAACACAATAACTTTCCTCAAAAGATCATTGGAAAGCTAGAACATCCAAACTCAAAAGAGTTTAGCTCATGATGAGCATGATAAAGCAAATATAAGTGAATGAAAGCATATTGCAATAAAGCGAAGTACAAGAGAATTCAAAAGAGTAACAAATGAAAAACTCTTGCATATATTTGCTTACAACTAATTTCTTGCACCTATTAGCTCTTTGAAGAAGTGAAGAAAGAAGTTGTCAATTTCCTCTTACCTTCCTCTCAAACTAACACTATGAAACTAAAAGAAAATAAAACTTTAAAACTAAGAAAAACTAAAATAAAAAGATTATATGATATATGATATGATTTTCTACAATTTGGAATATTTTTAAGTAAGGAATTTGAGTCCTATTTATAGCCTTGGAGATTTCCTTCATGTTGAGGTTTCCTTGCTGAGTTAAGTTAACCAAACCATGGTTACTTTTTAAAAGTTGAAGATCAGCTTGGCTTTCAACACTCATCCTTAATTTGAGGTCCAACAAATGGTTGCCACATGTCTTGTAAGATAGATCTTTGTGAAGCCTTTTTGATTGTAGGCGCCTCTTTTGCAAGTGGCCATGTGTTCCCATGTGACTTCTGAGCAAGCAGCAATCCAACTAAGCATTATGGCAATGGTAAGAATTGAGGTGCTTCCAATGTGGGGTTGTGAGCTGCTTCGGTACAGAGTGGTGCAGTTGCACCAAGTGCAATTGCACTGCCTGGTGCAGTTGCATCAACTGGTGCAATTGCACTAAACTGCGGCTGCACTGAACAAACACATCAAACATACCAATATACAATAAAATGCTAAGTTATGGACTTCTCTTATCTGTAAACCATAAATGTTGTTATTTTATTCATACTAACATATTTAACATATAATAGACTTGATATTGGGCATTTATCTAAGTGAAAAAGCACAAATAACTCTATATAAAATAGAGTTATCACACCCCCAAACTTAAATCGTTGCTTGTCCTCAAGCAATGACAAAAAGAAAATACAAATAAGATTTCCAGAATTAAGAAGAACAGATCAGCTCATATCTCTTTTACAGAATGATTTTCAATAAACGCGACTTATGAACTTCATTTTTCAGAGATTTTTGTCTTTGTGCCTTTGAATTCCAAAACATCTAAAGCTATTAAAACTCATTTGTGTGAGTGTGTGTCCTACTGAGATTCAATCAGTTCCAAAACTAAGTAACAAGTTTCTCCTAGCCTTTGAAAAGTTTAGATCACGTTTGGTCAAAACAAAGATGTTTCAAAATATAGAATAGACTAACAAAAATCCTTAAGACTGGGGTTTTTAAGCACAACAAAGGGCTTGGAAAGAATATTTCGAAACTGTTGAGTCAATATACTTTTTGTATTTCTGGTGGTTCTTTTTCTTGATGCAAATGCAGTGAGTGCAAGTGCATTGTTTTTCTGAGGTGCAATTGCACTAGGTATTTTTGAACTAGTGCAGATGCACTGAACTTTTTGATGGTGCAGTTGCACTTAGTGCAACTGTACTTGATTTTTCTTTTCAAGACTTCTAGCTAATATGGCCCTCCTCACTGTCCTCCTTATGCATACTTTTTTCCTTTGGTCAGTTCTTTCTTCTTTTCTTCTTTTTCTTTTTCTTTGAATTTTTCTTTTTCTGACCAAATGCACTTATTGGAACAGGTACAGTTTATGACTCAGGCAATAAAGCTTTCTTTCATTTTGAGCTCTTTTGGTAACCTATATGCATTGACTACTCTAAGTTTTTCATACTTAAGCCTTTGTATTCATAAAAATTCCCCCAAACTTAATTCTTTAAGCTCTTCTATATTTTTAATAAAAATTTATTTTTGACCTTAGTTTTCTCAAAATCCCTCTTGCATCGGATAGCTTATCACATAGTAAGGTTCTTTTCAAAATTCAGCTTTGATGTGTTGAAGTGATAATAACAATGGTTATCTTTGGAAAAAACAAGGCTTTTTCTTTTTCTCTTGTTTCATCATTAAAAATCAGTTCACAAATTGCATTTTTCTTTAAGTTTTTGAAAAAGATACTAAGCTGATCATGCTTCAAGATTCATCAAATCTTCAAAATATTAGTTAATTAAATACTTTGTTAAGTAAATCTAAAACAAATTAAAACATGATACTTATTAACAAAACACACATAATAGACACAATAACTGAAACAAACACACATAAGATAAATACTAACACATGCATGAAAAGTTTTGATGTTCTCCCCCCAACTTAAAAGTGAGCAGTGTCCTCACTGCTCTTAAGTTGAGTTTTCAAAATAAATTTGTTCAAAATGGGGGAGGGGGGTTAATACATGTGGGATTAAAACAGATAACACAGTTATATAAGTTCATAAAGTACTGAAAATATTTAAAAACAACATTTAAAATTACTCGGGTTTTGCTCCAGATCTGAGTCTGTTGCTAGCCCTTGTTGCTGCTCTTTTGACTTGTAATTTCTTTGGCCTCTTTGCTGCTGCTGCCTTGGATGCAGTTGCTCCAGGCTCAGTTGGTTTTGTTGTTGTCTTCTCTGGTTCAGGTGGTGCATCAGCACCAATTGTTTCTGTTGGTGCAGTTGCACCAAGTGCAACTGCACTGCTCTGATCAGCAACTTCTTGTGGTTGCTTCTCCTTTGCAGCAGTCTCTTCAGTGGTTGATTTTTGACCTCCTTCTTTCTCCTTGGCTTGTTGTTTTTGACCTTCCTCCACTTCCTTTGCGTGCACTTCAGATGTTTCTTTAGCCTTTCCTTTTTCACCAGATTTATCCACCTCCTTTTCAGCTTCACCTATTGTTGAGGTTTCCTGAACAATCCCAGCTGTCTCAGCAATTCCCTTAAGCAGTGTTGCAGAATCTTCTCTTCTTTTATCTGCTAGCTCTTTGAGCACTACTGCAATTGTGTTTTGCACTTGATCTGATGTGAAGAGAGATGCTATTGGAATATGCTGGGGTGCAACATCACTTGATGCAGTAGCATAAGATGCAGTTGCACCAGCTGCTGATACTTCAGGACCTCCTATTCCAGTTTTCTCCCCTGGTTCTTCATTAGTAACCTGCACATTTGCTTTCAAAATATTGGAGTTAGTTGGAACAATAGTGTCAGCTTGAGTGGTTTCTGGTTGTGTTGGTGGTGTTGGTTGTTTTGGAGTTGGTGATTTGTGTTGTGGTGATTGAATTGGTGAAATGGATGGGGATTTTTCTTGTTCAGGGGTGATTTGGGTTTGTTGCTTGGATGGGTTTATTGGAGTGAGAATTGGTTCTGCTTGTTTTTTAGCAGCCTTCTTCTTCCTTAACATTTCCTCCATGGTCAAATCTAAATCAGATATAGTTTCATCACTTTCCTCATCTTCATTTCTCTCCATTTCTTTCACTATTTTAACAGTTTCTGGGTCTTCATCAGTATCCTCCAAGTCTTCATCCAGAACTTCCTCTAATTTTTTCTTCTTTCCCTTTCTTTTTCCTTTGGTCTCCTTCTTTCTTTTCAATACCTTCTTCTTCTTTTCTTCTTTTTCACTCTCCTCTTTTTCCTGTTCCTCTTCTTCTTTATCTACTTCTTCTTCAAATACCCATGATGGAAACTCTGGGGTGTCTAACACTGTGGGTAATTGAGAAATTTCCAAAAGCCTTTGTTGTAGCCACTCATGTTGTTCTTGTTGGAATTTCCAAACAGCTTGGTGCTTTTGCACTAGGTGCTCCTGCACCAAGTTTGGTTGTTCCCTTGCAGCTCTTCTTTCTTTCAACTCTGCAGATAAGGCTCCAGGTGGAAATTTTCTGTATTGATGTTCTTCAACAGTGATATGAACCCCTTGCTTCATACACAGTTCAGTAATCAAACATGGAAAATAAAGGAATCCTTCTGTTTTTTCTGAGCAATCTATGATTTCCTTGTTGATAATTTTTCCAATGTTTACATTCTCATCAGTCAAAATTGAATCAAGAATGATCAATCTATCTTTAGAGACTGTGTAAGCATGTGAAGTGGGCAAAATGGAGCAGTTTATGAATGTGTGCCAGTTTCCTAACTCAGGGATGAGATATTTGGTTTTCACCTTAAACTCAGTGTGAGTGAACTTTTCCCATGGAGCATTAGGTACTGCTACCCTAGATTTAATGATCTCCATTTGTTTCTTCCCGTAGGTTTCCATTTTTTCATCAAAATTAGGACCATTATAGAACAAATTATAATGATCATTCAGTTTCTTTTCATCAAAAAAGATTTTTCTACCCCTAACAACAGAGAAGTTTTGAGATTTACCTCCCTTGCTATTCAGAATTCCAGCATAAAATTCTCTCACCAGTTGCTCCAAGTAGTAAGCCCTATGTTGAATGAATAGATCCCAGTGTTGAGCATCAACGGTTGCTAAGAAATTTGGATGTGCCCTCATCAGATTGTATCCTCGTTCTGGCCAGAATTTCATCTCCCAGAAGTGTGGGTTTGCCACATCAAGTGTAACAGTGACTGATGCAGTTGCACCAGAAGATTTCTTTGATGGTTCTGCACCTGCGTTCTTGCCAGAGGACTTTGTTGCTACCTGTTTGCGTGCCATTGTGAGAGATTGGGTTTTGAATTTGTTGAGAGGTTGAAGATGAATCAGTGTATGAATTTGGGATTTTTCTGAGAAAGAAGAGATTGTGAAACGTGGTTACTGTTTGTGTATTGAAAGAAGTGGTGAACGGTTACTTTTTGGCTTAGTGGGATGGTTTAAATGAGGTAGAGGTATGAGTGGAGGTTGATTTGATGGATGTTTCTAGCCGTTAGGCTATGTGGGCTAACATGCAAGGCTACACGTGTCTAATTAGGTGAATCCACACCATTTAAACTGAAGTACATTGTGTTGCGCTGGCACTTCATCGAAATCATCCTCCCTTTTTGAAATTGTTGGTGCAGTAGCACTGGAAAGTGGTTCGGTGCAATTGCTCCTGATGAGTAATAGGTGCATTTGCACCTGGTGCAGTTGCACCAATTCCTGTTTATCTACAAAACACTTGAAAAACATCAAATTGCACAAAATATTAAATATTTATCAAAAAATTTTGGGTTGCCTCCCATCAAGCGCTTGTTTTAAGAGTCTTTCAGCCTGACTTTTCCTTGTTTCAGGAATTTTCAAAATGAGTGGTGCTTTCACCTTGCACCACATGTTCACCATAATACATTTTCACTCTTTGCCCATTTACCTTGAAAGTGGTATTTGAGGCTGCATCATAAAGATCAACTGCGCCATGAGGATAGACTTTAACTAATTTGAATGGTCCTGACCACCTTGATTTTAATTTTCCAGGGAACAATTTCAACCTAGAATTGTATAACAGAACCAATCCTCCTTCTCTAAGTTCTCTCCTTTGGATCTTCTTATCATGCCATGCTTTGGTTTTAGCTTTGTATATTTCTGCATTCTCATAAGAGAAATGCCTAAATTCTTCTAATTCATTAAGCTCTAAAAACCTTTGTTTTCCTGCCCTAGTGAGATCAAAATTCAGCTTTTTAATAGCCCAATATGACTTGTTTTCTAACTCAATAGGCAGATGGCATGCTTTGCCATAAACTATCCTATAGGGGGACATACCTAATGGAGTTTTAAATGCAGTTCTGTATGCCCATAATGCTTCATCTAAGTGTAAGGACCAATCTTTTCTTGTTGGTCCAACCATTTTTTCAAGCATTCTCTTATTTTCCCTGTTAGATAATTCAGCTTGTCCACTTGTTTGTGGATGATAGGCTGTAGCAATCTTGTGTTTGATCCCATATTTTGCAAGAAGTTTTTCAATAAGTTTATTGCAAAAATGTGAGCCTTCATCATTGATGATTGCTCTTGGGGTGCCAAATCTTGTAAAAATGTTTCTTTGAAGAAATTTGCTAACTGATTTGGCATCATTATTTGGTAATGCTACTGCCTCTACCCATTTGGACACATAATCAACAGCTACTAATATGTAATTGTTGCCAAAAGAAGGTGGAAAAGGACCCATGAAATCCATGCCCCAAACATCAAAAAGCTCAATTTCCAAAATATTAGTTCTAGGCATTTCATGTTTTTCAGAAATGTTTCCACTTCTTTGGCATTTGTTACAGGTTTTGACCCAATTATAAGCATCTTTAAATAAAGTGGGCCAGAAATAACCTGACTGCAATACTTTAGCTGCTGTTCTGTTGCTTCCAAAGTGACCTCCATATGGTGCTGAATGACAGTGCAGAAGCACTGCTTGCTGCTCTGATTCTGGAATGCACTTCCTCATTATTTGATCTGGACATATCTTATACAGATAGGGTTCATCCCAATAGTATTGCTTGATTATGTGGAAGAATCTCCTTCTTTGTTGATAGCTCATGTCCTTTGGTACAATTCTACTCACAAGGAAATTGACTATGTCAGCATACCATGGTGCAGTTGCACTTGGTGTAATTGCACTGGCTGGTGCAATTGCACTTATTGCACAAGCACTTATTGTATTATTGGTAATTGCCAACAACTTCTCATCTGGGAAATTCTCCTTGATTTCTTGTGTACCTGCATTTTCACTTTCTAATCTAGATAAATGGTCAGCCACTTGGTTCTCCACCCCCTTTTTGTCTCTAATCTCAAGATCAAATTCTTGAAGGAGGAGAATCCATCTAATTAGCCTTGGTTTTGCATCCTTCTTTGCAAGCAAATACTTGATGGCAGAATGGTTAGTATAAACAATAACTTTAGTGCCAATCAAGTAGGATCTAAACTTATCAAATGCAAATACAACAGCTAATAACTCTTTCTCTGTCACAGTATAATTCATTTGAGCTTCAATAAGTGTTCTGCTAGCATAATAAATTGAGTGAAAGATTTTGTCGTACCTTTGCCCTAGGACAGCTCCTACTGCAAAGTCACTAGCATCACACATGAGTTCAAAGGTCCTGCTCCAATCTGGTGTTACTATCACTGGTGCAGTTACCAGTGCCTTTTTAAGCTTTTGAAATGCTTCCATACAGAGTTCATCAAAGTGAAATTGTGTATCTAATTGTAAAAGAGTACACAATGGTTTAGAAATTTTTGAAAAATCTTTGATGAATCTTCTATAGAAGCCAGCATGGCCTAAGAAGCTTCTGATTCCTTTGACAGTTGATGGAGGTGGTAATTTCTCAATGACCTCAATCTTGGCCTTATCCACTTCAAGACCTTTTTTTGAAATTTTATGTCCAAGCACAATGCCTTCTTGTACCATGAAATGGCACTTCTCCCAATTGAGTACTAGGTTGGTGTCTTCACATCTTTGGAGAATTTTTTCTAAATTTGATAAACATAATGGAAATGTTTCTCCAAAAACTGAAAAATCATCCATAAAAACTTCCATTGATTGCTCAATGAAGTCAGAAAATATAGACATCATGCATCTTTGAAATGTAGCAGGTGCATTACAAAGTCCAAAAGGCATCCTTCTAAATGCAAAGGTACCATAGGGACATGTAAAAGTGGTTTTTTGTTGATCCTTAGGTTCTATTGCAATCTGATTGTAACCTGAATAACCATCTAAGAAACAATAAAACTCTTTTCCTGCTAATCTATCTAACATTTGGTCAATGAAGGGTAAAGGAAAGTGATCCTTCTTTGTGGCTTTATTGAGTTTTCTGTAATCCATACAGATCCTCCAACCTGTGACAGTCCTAGTTGGAATCAACTCATTCTTTTCATTGGCTATTACTGTCACACCCCCTTTTTTAGGAACACATTGTACAGGGCTAACCCATGCACTATCAGATATGGGGTATATGATTCCAGCATCTAGCCACTTAATTATTTCTTTCTTTACAACCTCTTTCATTATTGGATTTAGCCTTCTTTGTCCTTCTATGTAATTTTTAGAATTCTCTTCTAAAATTATCCTATGCATGCAAATTGAAGGGCTAATTCCTTTTATGTCTGCCATTTGCCAACCTATAGCTTTCTTATGCTTTTTTAAAGTACTAATGAGATCATTTTCCTGTTCTAATGATAGCTCAGATGATATGATAACCGGAAGTGTATCACCTTCTCCTAAGAAAGCATATTTTAAATGTTGAGGCAGTTCTTTCAATTCTAATTTGGGAGATTGTTCAATTGAGGGTAAATTTTGTTTAAGGTTAGGGTCTTCTAAATTAAGAGATTCATAAGTTCTAGCCCATACCTTAGGTGTTGGTTCTTCCTTTGGCAGTATGTCTTTTTCCAGCATTTCTTCTTCAGGAAGTGCATTTGCATCAGGTGCAAGTGCACTGGTAAGATGATCATACTGCTTGTTGAACTGCTTTTGCACCAAATGATCAAGAGAGATAATTGCTGAACATTCTTCACTTTCCTCTGCAGGATAATTCAAGGCATTCATTACATTGAATTTCACCTCTTGATCATTTACTCTCATGGTTAGTTCTCCTTTTTGCACATCAATCAATGTTTTCCCAGTTGCTAAGAATGGCCTTCCAAGAATAACTGGTACTTCTTCATCTGCAACAAAGTCTAGAATAACAAAATCTACAGGAAATACAAATTTGTCAACCTTTACCAAGATATCTTCAATGATTCCTTCTGGGTAAGCTATTGACCTGTCTGCAAGTGACAATGTTAAAGATGTAGGTTTAGCATGTCCAATTCCTAACTGTGCAAAGACAGATTTAGGCATCAAGTTGATGCTTGCTCCTAAATCACACAATGCACGACCTGTATAATAATTACCTATTGAAAATGGAATTGTAAAGCTACCTGGATCTTTTAATTTTCTTGGAATTTTGTTTTGCAAAATCAAACTACATTCTTTGGACAAAGCAACTGTTTCAAATTCACCTAATCTTTTTCTTTTTGAAAGAACATCTTTCATGAATTTAGCATAATTAGGCATTAGTTGCAATGCTTCAATCAAGGGAACATTAATATGCAATTGCTTTAAAACATTTAAAAACTTACTGAATTGCTTCTCCTCATGTGCCTTTTTTAATCTTTGAGGAAAAGGAGGAGGAGGATATTCAGGAACTAACCTTGGAGTTGGAACTTTATGAGATGCAGATGCATCAGGTGCTTCTGCATTTTGAGAACTTTTTTCATTTTTATTTTCTTCTCCCTTACCTGTACCTTCATTCTCATAAGGTTCTGTAAGATCTTTCCCATTTCTGAGAGAGATAGCTTTCACTTGTTCCTTACCTGGCCTCTGAGATGGACTTGCTTCTGTATTGGATGGTAATGTACCTGTTGGTCTTTGATACAGAGCAGTTGCTAACTGACCTACTTGATTCTCCAGATTTTTAATTGAAGCTTCATGAGCTTGCCTAGCTGTTCTAGTTTCACTAATGAATGCTTCATGGGTTTGCCTAGCTGTTCTGGTTTCATTAATGAAAGATTTAAGCAAACCTTCTAAGGAGTTATCTGTAGTAGGTTGTTGTTGTTGAGGCCTTTGGTAGTTCTGAGATTGAAATCTTGGTGGAGGGGTTGGTGTAGTTGTACTAGGTGCAGGTGCACTAGTATTGTTCCATCTAAAGTTTGGATGGTTCTTCCAACCAGCATTATAGGTATTGGAGTAAGGGTTGTTATTCCTATCATAACTTACATAATTTACAGAGACAGGGTTGCTAGGACACTCCTCATAAAGGTGACCTCCTCCACAATAAACACAACTTACAGCTCCTGGAGGGGCTTGTTCTATTGCTGCTACAGTGTTCTCAATTGGTGCAGCTGCACTAGATGCAGTTGCACTGGTTGTGGTGAAGTTTTTGAACATGTTTGCTAGTGAGGCTACTTGAGCAGATAGGGCTGATATTTCACTAATTTCATGTACCCCTGATGATCTCTTTTGGGTACTTACCCTCTCAGTAGGCCAACTAGAACTATTAGTAGCAATTCTATCAATCAATTCACATGCTTCATTATAAGATAGATTTAACAAAACACCACCAGATGATGCATCAAGCATTATTCTAGTTTGTGGTTCCAAACCATTATAAAATGTTTCCATCTGAATAATGACTGGAAGACCATGGTGTGGACATTTTCTTAAAAGTTCTTTCCATCTTTCCCATGCTTCAAACAATGATTCAGATTCTTTTTGTCTAAAAGATGTAATATCATTTCTCATTCTGGCATTTTTGATAGGTGGGAAATATTTTGACAAAAACTTTTCAGCCATTTCATTCCATGTATGAATAGAATTAGGCTCTAATGAATTTAACCATGATTTAGCCTTATCTTTCAAAGAATATGGAAATAGCTTAAGTTTAAATGCATCTTCACTAACACCAGGTATGATAAAGTTACTACATATTTCTAAAAACTGTTTTAAATGCTCATGGGGATCCTCATGAAGAAATCCACCAAATTGACCAATTGTTTGTAACATTTGAAACATCATAGGTTTAAATTCAAAATGGACAGCCTCTATGTGAGGTCTTGCTATGCTTGTTTGCATGTTTTGATGATCAAACATAGCATAATCTCTCATAGGTCTATCTCTATCATTAATCATACCTATTGGTCCCATGTGAATGAATTGATTTCTGTGATCTGCTTCAGCATCTCCTTGTGATCCAGGACCACCTCTGACTGAGGCTGGTCTTGAGCCTTCTCCTTCACCTTGTTGAGACATGGTATTGCTGCAACTTTGAAGTCTTTGTTTCTGGAGTCTACGCAACCTTCTAAACTGTCTTTCTATTTCTGGATTTAACTCAAATTCTGGAGATCTGTCTCTGGGCATAAGCTAGTGCAGTTGCACTAGGTGTAAATGCACCTGTTTCTGCACAGACAAACAAAATACCAGAATAACAAAACAAATAAAAATAAACACTAATCTACTATCTTTAAAACAACAAAAATTAATGACAATCCCCGGCAACGGCGCCAAAAACTTGGTGTTGTGAAAATAAGATAACATTAATGCGCAAGTATACACAGTCACAAGTTATAGTATAAAAGATCGAACCCACAGAGATTGGATTAACTCTTATGTGTTGTTTGTAAAGAAAGGCAAACTAGTGTGACTACACTATTCAAAATGTTTTGGTTTTGGTTGAAGTTGAAATGAAAATAAATAAACAGAAAGCAAGTAAATTGTGTAAGAAATCAGTTGAGAATGAGAGTTGGGATGTTTTCACAAACTAAATCACTCTTGAGAATATTGTGTTTTCTTGTGGTGCAATTGCACTTAGTGCAGTTGCATTAGTGTGTGCTGGTCAGCTACTTTCGTCAGAGTTTCGTTACAAGCTCTATATGATCCTGTTTTTTTGCGGTAAAGAGTAGGGTTGTCAGTGCCTCTCTCGCCCCCTTACAGATAATCTAAGTTGCTTAAGTAAGTACACTCTTGTATCTTAAGATCTCTACACTTTTGTTGTAAGGACTATGTTAATCTTAAGCTAAGAATTAACATGGAATTAACAAGCTAACTTTATTAAAACAAGTTTAATAAGAAGCTTTATTAAACACTTATCCTTACTTAGTTCTTGATTTCTAGTTATAAGCCAATTAAGTGAATATAACTCTACTTGTTCTAAGTGATCAACTTTAAAACAAGATTAAGAATTTAAACACAAGAACTAAAGTACACACCACTTGAAAACACAATAACTTTCCTCAAAAGATTATTGGAAAGCTAGAACATCCAAACTCAAAAGAGTTTAGCTCATGATGAGCATGATAAAGCAAATATAAGTGAATGAAAGCATATTGCAATAAAGAGAAGTACAAGAGAATTCAAAAGAGTAACAAATGAAAAACTCTTGCATATATTTGCTTACAACTAATTTCTTGCACCTATTAGCTCTTTGAAGAAGTGAAGAAAGAAGTTGTCAATTTCCTCTTACCTTCCTCTCAAACTAACACTATGAAACTAAAAGAAAATAAAACTTTAAAACTAAGAAAAACTAAAATAAAAAGATTATATGATATATGATATGATTCTCTACAATTTGGAATATTTTTAAGTGAGGAATTTGAGTCCTATTTATAGCCTTGGAGATTTCCTTCATGTTGAGGTTTCCTTGCTGAGTTAAGTTAACCAAACCATGGTTACTTTTTAAAAGTTGAAGATCAGCTTGGCTTTCAACACCCATCCTTAATTTGAGGTCCAACAAATGGTTGCCACATGTCTTGTAAGATAGATCTTTGTGAAGCCTTTTTGATTGTAGGCGCCTCCTTTGCAAGTGGCCATGTGTTCCCATGTGACTTCTGAGCAAGCAGCAATCCAACTAAGCATTATGGCAATGGTAAGAATTGAGGTGCTTCCAATGTGGGGTTGTGAGCTGCTTCGGTACAGAGTGGTGCAGTTGCACCAAGTGCAATTGCACTGCCTGGTGCAGTTGCATCAACTGGTGCAATTGCACTAAACTGCGGCTGCACTGAACAAACACATCAAACATACCAATATACAATAAAATGCTAAGTTATGGACTTCTCTTATCTGTAAACCATAAATGTTGTTATTTTATTCATACTAACATATTTAACATATAATAGACTTGATATTGGGCATTTATCTAAGTGAAAAAGCACAAATAACTCTATATAAAATAGAGTTATCAGTATCACATAGGAGGTAATCTTGTTTAGAGGAGCCATACATAATTGATGCAAAGTGTCTGTAAAGGCAAACATCCGTTTGATTTTATAGAACATTTTCTTTCCAGCTTATTCAACAGTAGTAATAATTTAATAATTTTTTGGAGAAGTTTTGACTGATTTTTTTGACAAATTGATTTTTAATTAATGAGTTGTAATCACTTTTGTTTGGATCTTATCTAATACTATATCTGGTCTCTATTATAAGAATATTTTGCAATTTTAGGTTCATTGTAAAACTAATGTGTCTGACCTATATTATAAATCAAATACATCAGTTTTTCAATGAACCTAAAATTGTAAAATCTTCTTATACATAAGTAACTTTTAATGATCACTCTTTTGACTTTATCATTAATGTTTTTTGAATACAATAAAAAATACAATGGTGCTTAATTAGGAGTTATTTTTCTATACATGCAAATTTTAAATAAAGACAATCAATTTAATTTGTTCTTTCTAATGCATAATAAATATATTTTTAAATATTCTATAGAACTAAAATTGACCTGTGTGCTGTTTAGGTATGCAACCAAATTGTTGTAGATATTTTTATTTAGCAAGTTAATAGTAGCATAATGCCCACAAGTGAAGAACTCAAGAACTCAAAGATTGTCAAGTTTTTCTGTGATTTTTAGTTCAAAGTAATTTTATGTAATGCAGATCCTATTGCTCTGCCCAAGGCCTTTGGACATTTCATAAGGGCACACATGTTTCATTTCAGTATCAGTATTAATAAAGTAGCATTTTGATTTCTTCCAAAAAATCCACTTTTCCCTTTTCTTTCCTCATTTGTTCGCCTCGCTTTTCTTTTAGCCATCTTCATTTCGTCAATTTCCATTAAAAGCAGATCTAAATATATTGTCTTTGAAAATAACAGCGTCAGCACGAGGAAACTCCAAATTGAGGAATATGTTGAAAAGATAACTGGGAAACTCCACGAGAATGACGGTACATTGGGATAAAAGTGATCCAGCCCCACGGGGAATCTATTAACTTGGACACAGGAGAAGACAAAAAAATAGGGTTAAATGGCACCACAATAAAGGACAGCAAACCAAAAAAATTTGCTCGACTCTTGTTTGATTGTGTCGACGTCTTTTCATGAATATACCAAGACATGTCTGGAGTAGACACTAATATGGTTGAACATAAGTTGCCATTAAATGCCCACAAGTGTAACACCCTAGTATCTCTAATCAATAGAAATACTAAAACATACATGTCGGCATATATCAGAGTATAATTGTGTTCTGTTTCAGATGTTGAACAAACTAAAACTCTTGAATTCCAAATCAAAGAGTCACAACCATAATTCAGATGTGTCGCTCCATAAATCAGACCAATATGCAGACACTTGTTGGTCCATAATTTAGACGTGTCGGTCCATATTACCTCACTAAAGTCAAGGCCGTTACCATATTACCTCACTAAACCGTTGTGCTATTTTACTCTCGTTTCATTAAAGGAATATAAAAAAAAACGTCGTTCTAGTGTTCTACACACCATTCTCACCTCCCCTTCTATGTAAACCAGTGTTTTAAAAACCGGTGGAAACCAATCCACCAATCCGGTGGAAACCGGTGGTAACCCTTTGGATCGGAAATATACCAATCCGGTGGAAACCGGCCAAACCCGGCTGGGTTTTGGTAAACTCGGTGACCCGATGGGTTTTGGTAAACTCGGCCGGGTTGTGCATGTTGCTTTTGTGAGTGTTGAAAATATTCAAAAAAAATCCAACGGTGGGACTCGAACCTCTAACCTGGGGAAGGGAAAAGTTGGGCACTACCATCAGACCACTTAGCTTTTTGTTATATCTGTGCGCTTTGAATTAATATATTCAATACCCTTATAATTCTTTTCACAAAAACAACACACAGTATTGGTAATTCATATAAGTATAACAACACAATTAGAATTATAACACACAGTATTGGTAATTCATATAAGTATATGTAATTTTTTTTTTTATAAAAAAAAATATACCACAATGCTATCAAATTAAATTACATATGTTATATGTGCTATTCATAATCTAAAAAACGGTAATTCAATTAAAATTATATGTAATTTGATAGTATTGTGGATTATTCAATTTGTGGTGAATTTTTGTTAGACTTTTCTGGGTAGGATGTGTAATTTTAGGAAATTAAGTATTATATAGGTCTTGAAAATTTGCGAAATAGAGACCGGGTCCGAGTCATGCGGTTCAACTGTCGATCCCTCGGTCCGACCTTTGACCCAGTGACCCGGTACCTTCACCGAGTCGGCCACCGGTCCAAGTTTTAAAACATTGATGTAAACTACGAACCCTAACATATATCCCATTGTCATCCACATTCAACATCATTCAGATTTTAGCATCAGTTCCTCAGCAGTACCACTACACTGATGCTCCCCAATCGTAAATCGCAACACATCACTTTCCACTCCCCAATCGCAAATCGCAAATCGCAAATGAAGCTGCTACTTCGCAAATCAAATTTGGAACCCTAATCCCTTTGCAAATTGCATCGGTCGCTACTTCACTTCGCAAATTGAAAGAACCCTAGTCACTGCGGCAAATAACGCTACAGATTTTCCTTCATTGGTTTGAATAGAGCGTGACTGAGGCATCTTTATTGGAGTTTCTCAAGAGGTATCCCTGATAATATTGATTAGAAATTTGTAAGTCTCTATTCAGTTACTTCTTTCCATCAGGTTTCTATGTTGATTAAGAATCAGTTCGTCTAGATACTCCTTTCCTATGATTTCTCATTTTTGTGTGGATGCTGATGATTTTCTAGGTGGAATTATTTATAAGTGTAGGTACTTTCCCAACGGGTTGATAACACATGATTATCTTAGTTTGTTTTCTATTTTTGTTTACCCCTTTGATTTGCCATTTTTGTGTGGATGTATTCTTATATGAAGCTGGGATAAGAAATTTATATAGTTTCAATTCTTATCAAACTATAATGGGTTTAACTCCTTCTAAATCTGATTAGTTGGTAATGAGAATTTACTGAGGAGAACCATTAATCTCTAAAGCAATTTCACTCTTTTTCTCCGTAAGGATATTTTCCTCACATCTCAGGTATGGGCTTTGTTTTTTCCCTCTCATTTTCTTTCAAACCTTCTATTGTTGTTGATTTGTTTTTTGTAGAGATTTTATGGGTTGAGAGATTATTGATGGTGCAGGTTGTGTCATGAGGGTTCTCTTCTTTATAAAGGTTGATTTTGATTTCATAGGAATATTAGGTGTACAGGTTTCAAATGTAGAAAGATTTAAGCCTTCACTTACATGCTCATTTTTAACTAGTGGACCAGCTCTATGTGGTTCATTTGGATCTCTGGAACACTTATATATTTTGCTTGAAAGCTTGATTTATTGATCCACTTCCGACTTTTAGTGCTGTACTTGATTGCATTTTTTATGAGCAGTTTAGTTTTCTGTATCAGAACTCACTTTTACTTTGCATAGTAATAGAATTTGCAATTGATGTTGCTTTTAATAGTTAAGATATTTTTGATTCAGGAAACATATCTTATCTGTATTGGAATTTTTTGTTGTCATTTTGTAACAAAGTTATTTAAGAAGACCTTTGTCAAACTATAACCGGTTAAATTTCATTCAAAAATTACTTTCTCTTGTTTATTCATTGTGATTCTCTATAATGAGGCAACTAATTTTTTTAGGCAGTGTCGCTAGTGGTGATCTCCCTTGTGGTGCTGAAACTCTAGCTAACATGGGGCATTGCAGGTACTGATTTCCCCTTTAGTTTATCTCCCTGATTGAATGAGTTTTGGTTATTAATTTAATTAGTTCTGATCTAATGCATAATCCTAGCTTAAAATTGCTATTTTGGAGGATTCTCGTAATGCATTGCCTATTTCGTGTCTCCTGAGAAACAAGAAAACTTTCATAATGTTAGTTTTGCTTGAATTAAGTTAGTAATTGTACACATGGTGCTTGTACTATGGAGGCTAGTAAAATATCCGCCATCGATTTCCGCTATGGTCACTTGAAGATTACATGCAGATACTCTAAAATTTAGTATAGGCAGAACTATTTTTGTTGTTTGTATAATTAATTGATTTTGTAGTAAATTTGAGTAACATCACACAATTTTTTTGTTGGGAAGAAATTTTTGCAGATTTTTTTTTTTTTTATTTTCTATGGCAACGTTTTTGAAATGTTGTATTTGATGAAGATAGCATCGGTTTTATATTAGGGAACGGTTTTTCACTGTTGCCATTGGTTGCAACAATTTTATACTGTTGTCATAGAATTAGTGAAAAAACCGTTGCCTTTGTTCTCAATAGCAGCAGTTTTAATGCTGGCGTTGCCTTTGATAGGAAAAACCGTTGCCTGAAGAATAGGCAACGCCTTCAACAACAACGGTTTTAAAACCGTTACCGAAAGAAAAGACAACGGTTTATTCGCTTTTGGGAACGGTTTTCAAACGTTGTCCCAGGGTCAAAATGTTGTAGTGCATGACTTATGTCAGCCCATAAATCAGGTCACCCTGTTGATCCTTCAGACCAGACGATCCTTCAGATCCCTAGTGATCCTTCTTTATTGTTTTCTTGTTAATACGCCAAGTGTTAACCAATATGTTAGTTCCCAAACCCCAACTTTCTTCCTAACCGGACCTAATTAGCATCTGTTTTATCTTTATTTGTATTCTTGCTATGAACACTTGAAAACCTTTCATTTCTTCTAGCAGAATATAAATAAAGAAGGAGAGCTGTTATGCCCCAATTTTGTCCGCCTTGTTATTATTATTACGATACTGGTCTTTCTTCTATAATGCGTATGACATCTTTTGGTTGAATTGGGCCCAATTAAGTATTCTGTTTGATTGAGCCTAAGTCTAGTAGTTTGCTTAATTGGGCTTAGTTTAAGTACTTTCTTTGGTTGGGCTTGGTTTTAGTTTTTTTTTTTCTGGATTGGGTTTGGCCCAAACTTAGCTTTTTTGTACGGATAGCAAAAAAGCCATAAAAATTACAATGTAATTAACAAAATTACAAAAAGAAATAAAAATAAAAAATTACCAAAATTAATTTACAATTACTAGAAAATGAAAATAAAAATAATATTACAAAAACTAATTTATAATTATTTACCAAAATTACGAAAATTATAAAAATTTACAAAAAATAAAAAAAATAAAAAAAAGAGGGCAGAGAGTAGCAGTTGTGCCTCCATCACTCTCCTTGCTCACCAAGTCTTCATCTTCTCCAACCCTAAGCCCAAACCTTAAATAGGAAACAAAAGTCAATCAGAATTAGTAAACATAATTGATAAACCTAAAAAAAATCCTATAAACACCTAAGGATTTTCAGAACAAAGGACAGAGAGAAATTTCGAAAAAAACACTAAGGGTATGTTTGGGAGGGGGTTTTGGGAGGGGAAGGGAAGGGAGGGCATATTTTTCAAATCTAAATTGTGGAAGCTATAGAATGTTTCTAAACATGAATCAAATGTGATTGAAAGTGTTATATTGATATCTATAAATTTGTTCTTTAAATTTTTTAAAATCTCTAATACATATTAAAATATAGACAAATCTTTTTCTAGCCATCCCCTTGCAAAACCCCCTCCCAAACATACCCTAAGTGATTAGGTTTTCACACCGACACTCTAGTCAACTAAACACTCGAAGATTCTGAAATAAGAAAGACAGTAGGAGCAATACACAGACAACAAAAAGTTGTTGTAGTAGAGTAAGAAACAGAGCGAGTTTTAATCTAAAAGCCAGGTTGGTATTCTGGTTACTAATTTTTTTTTTAAGTATTTAGAACATGTGAATATTTTTGTTTAGAGCTTGTAATACCGGCGTACGTTTTTTTACCAACCATCTTATTAATCAGATTCCAAATTATTAGTATTTCTTTTTTGTGTATATATCCATGGCTTGTTGTAAAAGGAGGATCTGAAACATGTCAATATTAATATAGTTCATAACAAAAGAACTAGGAGTTAAAAATTTACAAACAGAATTTGATTGTTAAAATAAATTTTAAAAGTTTTTTTGAAAACCATGAACAGATTAAGTAGAAATTAAAGTGAGATGGAAATGAATCTGTCAAAAAACTCAAGAACAGAACCTAACTTGAAACTTCAACCACCCGTGGCAGTGGTCGTTCTCCCAGCACCGCCTCGTTTCTCTCAAATGACCGGTGATAACTCTTATTTATATAGTTATTTATATGTTTTAGACTTAAATCAGTGTGAGTTTCTTAGTAATATTGTTGTTAAAGTAGTTGATATGTGTTGTTTAGAGTAAAAGAGGATTAGGAACAGATTTGTGATCATTTGGCATTTTTGGTGCCCCATATTGTATTTTAATGTGTTTGTTCAATGCTACAGCATTGGATGCCCCAGCAATCAATGCCCCGACATTGTGGCAGATTGAAATGCTCACGAATGGGAAATTACTCCAACCTTATGAAACTCAACCATGAAGAAACCTCACTCAAGGGAGCCCACCTTTTGAGAACACTTGTCAATTTTCTATAGGACCTCTTCTCTTTAATAAAGCGAAGGTCAAATCTACTTTTTGAGGCACATGGATAAAGAGACCAACTTCTTCTCCAAGGAAACCCAACCATGAAGAAACCTCATTCAAGGATGCCACCTTTAAGGGACACTTGTCAATTCACTATAGGACTTCTTTTCTTTAATTGTTGAAAGATCAAATCTTCTATTGAGGCACATGGATTCAAGTGAAACCAACTTCTTCTCCAAGTAACCTTGAAGTCTATAAATACTCTTCATCTCCTCATTCACAAGTTGTCCAGAATTCACTCATTAAAATCATATTAGAGTTGGTTTCGTTGGAAGAGGAAGAACTTGACAACTTCTTCCTTCACCTTGTGGTGGTGGTGGTGGTGGCTCGCCGGAAAAGATGAAGATGGAGGTGGTGTTTGGAGGAATAAGATGAATGTGTTTTTTAGTTTTTGTTAATTTTATTTTTCAGTTTCAATTTGGTCCCCTACGTTCTTTTTAAGTTTCAATTTAGTCCCTTATGTGCCACATCACTAAATCAGTTTCAAGTCAGCACTGGCATTTAAGACGCCACGTCAGCAGTTAACTGCCAGCATCGCGTTCGTTAGAAAAAATTAACGGCGGAGACCAAAGTGACACCAACCCCAAAGGTAAAGGGCCAAAACTACAATTTAGACTATAAAAAGTTATGAATTCGACAACAGATAATGTTTTTTCATCGAGACTCGATGCAATATAAAGACTTACAAAAAAATAAAAATTTTATTTATAAAAGTAAACATGTTTTTAAAGACATAACACAAACAGTGTTATACAGGGAAACATGTAATTTCTCCAACCGAGACTAAAAGAAAAATGATATATAAAAAGTAAAGGCATTAATGAAGAAAAAACTCAAAAAATTAACTATACCGGCAATAAAAATATTTAGCCGGCGACATATAAGATTTTAGTAGGTAGTAATAAAATAAAATAGATATTTAACAGTAAACTATTTATGAACTTGATGTTTTTCGAATGAGAGAAAAGTTGGAGAGAGAAATGAAAAAGTTGAGAGAAGGAAATGGAAAAAGTAAGAAAAATTTATTTGGAGAGAGAATGCAAAAAGTAAATTTTTTATGGAAATTACAATAATGACATTAAAACGGTGAGGTGTAAAAGTTCGGTGTCCATTTTTCTAATTAAAAGAGCCTACTTCTTTCTTATATTGTTGTTGAAGGTAGATATAAAGTCAAGAACTTCATATTTTCATCAAATTAATCTTAATTACCATAAAAACAAGTAAACGAAAAAAATAATCAATAATAAATCATAAGATAGATATTTCTTAGATTTTTATTTCAAATGCGAAAAATGACACAAAATTACATCGATACTATATTTTTCGCACCTACTTTAATATATTTGGGAGATTGTTTATTCCAAGGAAAACACTCAGAATATGTATTTTGTGAACTACAAAATACACAACCACCCTTCGTCGAGATTTTCCAAGAAAGTGAGCTGCAGTATCCATCCCGATGGCCTTCGAAAACGTCTAAATAATGAAGAACTACTTCCCCTTCCCATGTAAAGCTGCAAAAGAATAATGTTGTCAACCACATGTTTGGAGTAAATGCAAAGTGGTATGATTTTCCTGGCGTGATCGTATGGAATCCAAGGTCGTCATTCTTGGATTTGCAATGTAAGGTTAGATTTTTTGGAGAAATGTTATTGGTAATTTCAACTACTACATCGGTCTTTTTAGCCTTACTAGCCTCGAATGCAAGTATGATTACCAGAAGTGATATTGATATCACATTGGAGATAATCTTGTTTAGAGGAGCCATAGATGATTGATGCAAAGTGTCTGTAAAGGCAAACCTGCGTTTGATTTTATAGAACATTTTCTTTCTAGCTTATTCAATAGTAGTAATAATTTAATAATTTTTTAGAGAAGTTTTGAGTGAGTTTTTTGACTAAGTGTTTTGACTAATTTATTTTTAATGAATGAGTTGTAATCACTTTTGTTTGGATCATATCTAATACTATCTCTGGTCCCTATTAAAAGAATATTTTGCAGTTTTAGGTTCATTGTAAAACTAATGTGTCTGACCTATATTATAAATCAAATACATCAGTTTTTCAATGAACCTAAAATTGTTAAATCTTCTTATACATAAGTAAATTTTAATGAAACATGTGAGTATGTGCCTCCTGAACATGAGTTGTAATCACTTTTGTTTGCTGCAGGTACTATTTCCCCCAAATCAAGTGAGTATGTGCCTCCTGAACATGAAAGGTTCTCATAGTTTTCATTACTATTACATGAATTTATGTGGCATGTCCTTGTCGGTTTTAACTTGTGAAGCTAGTGTTTCTAATGCCTAATTATTTTATGTCTTTAGTTGTACTTGACAAATTTGCAAACGAGAGAGAGTAGTTTACTTATCTATAGATAGATGAAGCATGTTAGTTTACCTGTCTCATATGATTGCTTCCTATTTGTAGATATGACAGACTTTGTCTTTTGAACAAGTTTACCTATCTATAGATGAAGCTTATGCTGTTATGCTATTATCACTCATTATGTTGTGAAGTTAATAACGTTTCTCTGTTATCTTCTGAACTGATAAAAGGCTTTCTGTTTTATGCTTGTGTCGATAATTAATAAACCCAACAGTTATCGTTACAACATAGCAACTAAATCAGACAGGTATGTCCATAATTTCAGACGAAAGGAACAGAGTTTGGAGGGTTACTTCCAATAAGATACATTGTCACAAAGTTTAGATGTTTTGCACTTGTTGATTAGGGTTTAAGAATTGTTACAACAAGGTTTATTAGACCATTTGACATTCCCCTTTTACTATATCTATACTCATTTCTCAAGTATTTCACTGCCTTCTTATTGACCTTTTTCTTTCAACTTTTTTGTATATTAGTTCATATTTGCCAATGACCAGAATGTGAAACAGGATAATATTTGGCAATTGTTCAGAGAAGCTCAGCAGAGTTAGTTCTTTCACCTCAATCTTACACGTGGTTTGTAGAAGAGTGTTTAGTAATTTCTGGTGTTTTTTCTTATTGCATACAAATATGCTATACTTAAACGAACAACGCGGCTTTCCCATACAGGAACATAACAAAACAAAACAAAGAAAGAAAGTCAGTCTAATTATTGAAACAAACAACGCGGCTTTCCCATAATAAATAAATTGGAAGTAGAAAAGCAGGAGAGTGCTGGTAAAGTTGACTGCATCGTAGCAGCTTCTGCAATACCTTCTATCTTATATTGAAACATGATTCCATACACTTTCATTGTTTAATTATGTATTGTTGACACGTGTTTGATTACATTACATATGGTTTCCTCCCTTGAACTTAAACAATTATGAAGTATACTTATTTTTCTTTGCTAAACAAGTTTTTTTTTTCTATGTTTTTTCCCCTTCAATTGCTTAAATAGGATATGTTATTTTTCTTTACTTGTGCACTTCATGACTAGGATGATCAATTTTATGTTTTTGTTTGTATTTTGTAACCCAGATAAGCAATCAATATGTTCAGATTTGCTGCTTTGAATAGACTCAATGGTCCTTAGCAACATGATGGGCCTTGGAGAGGCATCTGAATTACAAATTTTAGCGACACCGGAAACACCGACCATCACGTGAATGCCGCTAAATGTTTTAGTGGCCTTTTCTAATGTTGGCAAAAGCATTTTTTATTGCCGCTAAAGCCATCTTTTGTAGTAACGTTCCTTGCTAACTACAAACTCCATGCTACGGCAATCCAAATGACGTGTCTTATTCCCCTTCTCTTCCTCCCTATGAAAATGTCACCGAAACACGTGAAAAGAGATACTACATCACTGCTTAGTACTGCATCAGTGCCCAGCCAATTAAATACCTTGTACCAAACCTTTTGGCTCACTTCACAGCTGCAAAACAAGTGCTGGACAGATTCTGGTTCCTTAAAGCACACAACATCTATCTCTATTTGAAGATAATATCCCCCATCTAATAAGTGCATCGCGAGTTGGTAATCTATCCAAAATTAGCCTCCACATGAATATTGCTGCCTTCGACGAAATGTCATTCTACCAAATTTTCTTACAAGCTTCGATTTTCTCCTTCTGTCCCTGCAAAATAAGAGCAAAGCCATTGATAACAACACTTAACCGATAATCCTCGTGAAGTATCCAACATCCACACCCATTTGTCTTCTACATCCCTTGATGCATCGTTCAACACCGACCAGCAGTTCTTTTAACTCAGCAATATTCTGATCTATGCTTTTAAGTGTGTTAAGATGTAAAAATTGCCACCCTTAGCCTAGCGAGACCTCAGCTGAGTTAGAGGTACAGTCGATTGGCTTAGTTTCGTGAAGAGCAGCTCCTGAGGGTCACATAGGACTTCTGGCTTCTCAGTATTTTTTTCTCAATAACTTTCAAAGATCTATGATAGGTGTTTGGAAGCCCAACATTGTATATGCGTGATTTAGCCAATGAGCCATCAGTCGAGGGAATTATTGAGGACATGATGAAACTCTAGAAGGCGAGTGGATCAAGCAATTGTGAGAAATTACATAGAAGATCAAAGGAAGAGCAAGGAAATTACGGTCAATGATAAAATAATGTTATGCACTTATAGAAATGAAATTAAATTGATCACTTATATGTTTACTCGTGGTGACCCAAAAACAAAATTATAATTGATAAATAGTAATTAAATTTTTAAAAATAGATGTATGGGCAGTTTGATAATTTAAGCAGGCCTATCTTTTCTTAGTAGATAGTAGAATAGAAAAAATAGATAGAGGTGACAGAGAACGAGAAAAGAGTGAAAGAGATGAGAAATAGAGTAGAATGGAATAAGAGAAAATTAAAGGAGGATATATACTCTATTATTATTATTATTATGAATTTAGGAGGATATATTGATAGCAGGTGTCTTGTATTGCAAAATTGGAGGGGTACCATTCAAGTTCCTTGGTGTATCGGTGGGAGCTAATCCTAGGGTGAGAGCCACTTGGACTCCATTGATCAAAAAGATGAAAGATAGATTATCAACATGGCGGAGTAGACAATTATCTATGAGAGGAAGAATAACGTTGATTAATTCCGTGCTAGCTTGCAAGCCTTCCCTTGTACTATTTCTCATTTTACAAGGCACCAAAGATAGTCATTAAAGAGATGGTGAGGATACAAAGAAACTTTCTATGGGGTGGTAGTGAAGAAAGTAAAAAAATGGCATGGATTAAATGGAGTAAAATGTGCCTTCCTAAGGACATGGGGGCCTTGGTTTGAGAAACATGGAGGTGTTTAACATTGCACTTCTTGGCAAATGGAGGTGGAAGTTGTTGGTGGATAAAGAGAGTGTGTGGGTGGATTTGTTGAAACATTTGAATGGTGAAGGAGGTGTGCTTTCTCGGTCTAAACAATCAGTATGGTGGAAAGACTTGGGCTCAATTGATGATTGTTTGTCTTATTGCAAAAATTGGTTTAGTGATTCTATCAAATTGAAGCTAGGAAATGGAGAGTCAGTGAAATTCTGGATTGACTGTTGGTGCTCTCCATGGAGCTTCGCTGAATTATTTCCACTGTTATTCGAGTTGGCAGCAGATAAAAATGTTTCCGTGGCAGAGGCTGGTGAATGGGAAGGTGATTGTTGGAGGTGGAATCTACGATGGGCAGCAGCTGTAGCAGGAGAAGCTGCTGTTACAAAGAACCTGTTGGAAGAAATAATTCGGCCAATCGCTCCAATTAAAGACGAGGAAGATCGCTGGTGCTGGAAGCTTGCCGCCTCGCTCGAATTTTCTGTCAAGACAGCATATTCTGTCATGATTTCAGCAAGTGAAGGAGCGCTGATTAACGAATCTGAGAGGAAGATTTTAAAAAAATTCTGGTTGATAGCAGCACCATCAAAATTCCTTGTACATGGCTGGATACTTTTGTTGGACAGATTACCAACAAGACAGCAGTTGCAGCAGCGAGGCGTTCTTTCGTCGCAGTCTAACTTGGCTTGTGCGCTGTGTTCTAGCTCCGTTGAAGACTCGCAGCATTTGTTTTTCAGCTGTCCAATTGTTGTGCAACTATGGCAGTGTATTCTCGACTGGCTGGGAGCACAAGGTATCGAATTTAATGACAGGTGGGATCACTTATTGAAGCTTGGTTTCGTAAATGGCGGAAAGAAAAGCAAGAGAGCTCGATTCTTGGTGTGGACAGCAGCAGTTTGGGTGATATGGAAAAAGCGGAATGAAGTTATTTTCAGAGGGGGGGACTCCAAATGTAACTTAAATGCTAAACTATGTAAAAAATCTGTCTTGGGGTTGGATAGCTTACAGGATGGGCTCTCAATATTTGTCCATAGAATTTGATGATTGGAAAAACAAACCTATAGATTGTATGAACCTGTTGCAATAGTTTGTAAACGGGTTGCGGCACCCCTAATGCCCCCTATTAATATTATTTCGCGTATAAAATGAAATTTATCAATCCAACTGTTGAATAACATTATATTAACTTTGAGATGATATATATCAAACTTTTATCAAACTTCGTATGGAAATAGTACTTTGACAAATGCAATGAGTTTTTTATTCCTTCCGAAATTGAACGAAGTTAATCAATGTTTTTAATTATTAGTGTGAATGTAGTTTTTTTCTTATATTTGAGTTTAGGTACAGTATTGTTTAAATACATATTACAATTCGATCTTACTCTCGTGGGATATCAAGTTGCTAAATGGATCACTTTAACATCCCTAGTTATAACAACATAATAAAAAATAAAAAAAGAAAGAAACACACTATTAATGAAAGAAATTCCTAAATTGATGTTAAAGTTAATGACAGAATAGAAAGTTAAAGAGCTACAAATAAATATTATTTTAATATTACTTAGTAAACAAGAAAATGATAAAATGGATATATTTTGTTAATATGTAAACCGCTTTATATATGTTATCATTTTTTTATGCCTAAATCGGAGGATTGAACTTATCATATTTGAATAGTTAAAAAAACTTTCAAAACTAAAAGTATCTCAAAACACGTTGATAAGTTACACACTTTACATGTTCTGTCACGAAATTATCACTTTTGGATGTAAATCGGTCATTGTAGAAATTATCAGTTAAAAAATTTTCCAAAACTTAAAATTATCACAAAACACACTACTTAGCGTCGCACTATACATATTTTGTCATAGAATCAAAAAAATTTCCACCAAATCGGTTATGAGGAATGAACTTCGTGTATTTGAAAAGTTAAAAGAAATTGAACCCTAAAGTACCTCAAAATACACTGCTTAGCGTCAAACTTTACATGTTATGTCACGTAATATGTTTTTTTTTACAAAAAAAATTATTAAGGAACGAACTTCGTGCATTTGTAAATTATTGTAAATGGTATCTGGTGAGTCTAAACATATCACGTACTTTTATTAACAAATTCAACTTAGTTATGAAACAAGATAAATTCTTAATTATTACACCACTTATTATTCAACACTATATGTAGCTTGAAGACTTATTCAAATTACATAGAGCTACTATAATATAAGACGTCTTCCATTCTCATCATCATACCTCCCAATATCATTACAAAGACCAGGTGGAGCACTAAAAGTAGGACAAAACACAAGTTTATATCCAAAACCATGTTTTTGAATATTAAACAAACCACCTAAGATATTTCTTCCCTGATGGTCTTCAACCTCACCAATACCAGTACTAACTGGTCCTCTAGGCTTTTCACCACTAACCACAACCCACTTTGAAGATTTAGTAGTAACACATTGAGGAGGTTTCTCTTCAAACACTATATTTAGTTGTGTAGTGTTTGTTAAGATGATACCGAGACTTATTCTCGGTATCTTGAATTGCACTGACATACCAGTAACAACTTCGGAATAGTCTTGAAGTACGGTAACAAGACATGTTGAGTTATTTGTTGTGCCAAGTTTTACTCCACCACCTGCTGCCCCAAAGATTGATGGCATAATGTAGAATTTTCCACGAGGAAAAATAGGTCTTCCATTTGTGTCTTTAACTTGTTCACTAATGGTTAATGGAAGGTAGGTTGTGAAGACAAAGAAGAGGAAAGAGAGAGTAAATAATGTATACTTCATGATGGTTTAAATATTTGTCAAGAATATATATGTTGTTGTATCTATATGTTTTGGAAGCTCAAGCACTATCTATTTATAGAGTTGTAATTATAAGGGTGGCTAGCTTGCATGGGATTAATTTGACTAAAAAGTCTATCATGTTTATCTACATCTTGATATATAAATAAGTACTATACTATTGCAACTCAATGACAATGAGTGTAATAATATGTAAATTGAAATGTATATATGTTCACGTTGCAGAAATAACAATGTAGATAAAATAAAAAATCTATATGGAATTATTATATTGAACTCAATTTTCAAAGTCCTACACGTACGAGGGAATCGCCGCCCAAAGTGATATAGTTTTTCCAAATTTTTGTTTCATGCATGAATAAAGTAGTAGTGTACTATTAGATAAGGTATTGAGGATTGGGATTTGGGTCGTTATTTTCTGCCAAACATGAGGCAAAAAAACTGTCCTAGCACAAAAAAATAAATTTTTTTTGAAAGTAACATACTTTTTTAATTATTTACCAAAGTAGCACACTTGTTTTCCTGTTGAGAAGTCGCTACCCCAGGAAACGACTTCTCAACATGGTTTTTGGAAAATTTGTTTTTTTTCACGTTTAGATGTCGCATCCCCCAAAAACGACTTCTAAACAGATTTTTTTTAAAAATCCAACTTATGCTGTTGAGTAGTCGCTACCCTAGGAAACGACTTCTCAACGTGATTTTTTTTAATTTGTTAATTTTCTTGTTCAGAAGTCGTCACCCACAATAGCGACTTCTAAACAGATTTTTTAAAAAAAAATTCTATTTTAATAGCAATACTAATTTATATAAATTGAAAAATAATTAAAGAAATCCTATTTATTAGAAACAAATAAACACATTTATTTTCATTGATTAAAAAGAGGATTACATTGATATCACCTTTGCATGGTATTTCTTCCTACCTCGTTTAAGAGAGTGGGTCACACCCAAAGATGGTCTTTGTTTCATGCACGAATAAGGTAGAAGTGTACTATTAGATAAGGTATTAAGGATTGGGATTTGGGTCGTTATTTTCTGCCAAACATGAGGCAAAAAAACTGTCCTAGGACAAAAAAATAAAAAAATATCGAAAATAACACACTTTTTTAATTGTTTATCAAAATAGCACACTTTTTTTTCCTATTGAGAAGTCGCTACCCCAGGAAACGACTTCTCAACATGGTTTTTGGAAAATTTGTTTTTTTCATGTTTAGATGTCGCATCCCCCAAAAACGACTTCTAAACAGGTTTTTTTTAAAAATCCAACTTATGTTGTTGAGTAGTCGCTACCCTAGGAAACGACTTCTCAACGTGATTTTTTTAATTTGTTAATTTTCTTGCTCAGAAGTCGTCACCCACAATAGCGACTTCTAAACAGATTTTTTTAAAAAAATTCTATTTTAATAGCAATACTAATTTATATAAGATGAAAAATAATTAAAGAAATCCTATTTATTAAAAAAAAATAAACACATTTATTTTCATTGATTAAAAAGCGGATTACATTGATATCACCTTTGCATGGTATTTCTTCCTATCTCGTTCAAGAGAGTGGGTCACACCCAAAGATGGTCTTTGTTTCATGCATGAATAAGGTAGTAGTGTACTATTAGATAAGGTATTGAGGATTGGGATTTGGGTCGTTATTTTCTGCCAAACATGAGGCAAAAAAACTGTCCTAGCACAAAAAAATAAAAAATTTTCGAAAATAACACACTTTTTTAATTATTTACGAAAGTAGCACACTTTTTTTTCCTATTGAGAAGTCGCTACCTCAGGAAACGACTTCTCAACATGGTTTTTGGAAAATTTATTTTTTTCACGTTTAGAAGTCGCATCCCCCAAAAACGCCTTGTAAACAGGTTTTTTTAAAAAATCCAACTTATGCTGTTGAGAAGTCGCACCCTAGGAAACGACTTCTCAACGTGATTTTTTTTAATTTGTTAATTTTCTTGTTCAGAAGTCGTCACCCACAATAGCGACTTCTAAACAGATTTTTTTTAAAAAATTCTATTTTAATAGCAATACTAATTTATATAAATTGAAAAATAATTAAAGAAATCCTATTTAGTAGAAAAAAATAAACACATTTATTTTCATTGATTAAAAAGTGGATTACATTGATATCACCTTTGCATGGTATTTCTTCCTATCTCGTTTAAGAGAGTGGGTCACACCCAAAGATGGTCTTTGTTTCATGCATGAATAAGGTAGTAGTGTACTATTAGATAAGGTATTGAGGATTGGGATTTGGGTCGTTATTTTCTGCCAAACATGAGGCAAAAAAACTGTCCTAGCACAAAAAAATAAAAAAATTTCGAAAATAACTCACTTTTTTAATTATTTACGAAAGTAGCACACTTTTTTTTCCTATTGAGAAGTCGCTACCCCAGGAAACGACTTCTCAACATGGTTTTTGGAAAATTTGTTTTTTTCACGTTTAGAAGTCGCATCCCCCAAAAATGACTTCTAAACAGGTTTTTTTTAAAAAATCCAACTTATGCTGTTGAGAAGTCGCTACCCTAGGAAATGATTTCTCAATGTGATTTTTTTTAATTTGTTAATTTTCTTGTTCAGAAGTCGTCACCCACAATAGCGACTTCTAAACAGTTTTTTTTTTAATTCTATTTTAATAGCAATACTAATTTATATAAATTGAAAAATAATTAAAGAAATCCTATTTATTAGAAAAAAGTAAACACATTTATTTTCATCGATTAAAAAGCGGATTACATTGATATCACCTTTGCATGGTATTTCTTCCTATCTCATTTAAGAGAGTGGGTCACACCCAAAGATGGTCTCTGTTTGATATCAGATAGACACGAGTCTTTCAAAAGTGCGGTTAAACGTCTAAACAGCAATTGGAAGCATGTGTTCTGTATTCGACACATAGCTCAAAACTTCATGAGACATTTCAAAAATGCGACTGCCAGGAAACTTGTGGTCAACATGGGTGAGAATTTTTTAATATAATAAGTCTTAATATGACATTCATTTTATATTACGCCCTTAACAAAGTTAAATTTTGTTGCTTCAGGATACTCCATGAATGAATATAGCGCCAAACTGTACAAAAGCAAAGTCCGTAGGGAAGCAGGTGAGGAGGCCGTGGCGTGGGTTGATGATATAGAAAAAGAACAGTGGCTACAATGGTGTGATGGAGGGCACCATTGGGGCCACATGACAACAAACCTTGCCGAGTGCATCAACAAGGTCTTAAAGGGGCTGCACGCGCAATCTCCCGATACGTTCGTTGGTAGAGTCAAAAATCCATATGTTTTCAAACCTTGCCGAGTGCATCAACAAGGTCTTGTGGGGAATTTCAGGTGTTGCACTATCCTTGTTCACATGTCATTGCAGCATCTTCAAAAATCCATTATGACCACATGCTCTTTGTGCCTCCACAATACAAACTGGATTATGTTTTCAATACATACTTTGTGGAGTTTCCAGCATTACCAATTGAGTTGTCCTGGCCAGATTTCAATGGAATTGAATTGCAACATGATCCAAATATGCGGAGAGAAAAAAAGGGTCACCCAAAGTCTTCCCGTATTCGTACTGAGATGGATCAAACAGAAAGGAGTAATCGCACTAAGAGATGTGGTCTTTGTAGAAATGAGGGGCACAATCGAAACAATTGCCCTAACCGGAATGCAGATCAATGGGATAATTAAGTATTATATTCATACAGAGTCGTTGTAATGTTGTAATCCGGTCTTCAATCAATGTAATCCGCGTTTTAATCAACGAAAATAAATGTGTTTATTTTTTTCTATATATAATTATGTTACAAATTTTATAAAATAAATAGGATTTCTTTAATTATTTTTCAATTTATATAAATTAGTATTGTTATTAAAATAGAATTTTTTTCAATTTCTTTAATTATTATTCGTTTTATATGCCGAGTATATAATATATTATATTTTAGTCCACGAGTTTGTATTATATTATATTATATTCCACGAGTTTCTATTATATTATATTTTATTCCACGAGTTTTTTAGGTGACGGTCTAGATTTTCCTGACACTATTTAACGCTCTAGATTTTCCCGACACTTTTAACGGTCTAGATTTTACCGACCACGTTTCATCAACGGTGGAAATTCACTTTAGGGTTTCAGATTTTCCCTATAAATAGACCCATTGGGTTTCACTTCTTTCACACACACAACACACACAAAAATGCCCCTAACACAATACTCCGAGAATTCTTCCCTCACTATCATTCATCATCAGGGCATCATCACCAACAAAGTTGATGGTGTCTGTTTTGAGGGGCGAGACACAATGCAGTGTAGGCTGTTACACAACATAACATTCGCTGCCCTATAAGATAAACTACTGCGTAAGGTGTAAGTGGAGGGCGACGAGCATGAGATAATTCGTATAATTTATCGGAAACCTGATTGGTCTGATGGACGTGTGCACTGGCCTACAATGGATGTCAAGAATGACGATGACGTCCAAGCCATGATGTCCATTCATGTTATGTTTAAATGGAAGGGTTATAAGCATTTGTACGTGGAAACCAGACGGACCGTCGCTGAGATCCTTCGTCGTTTAACTCCACCAGCTCAGTAGTTTCTATTATGTTTTAGAACTTGTTCTTGTATTTGTTTGTTTCTGTCATGTTTTAGTAATTATGTTTGTTTCAGTTGTTGTAATACTGTAATCCACTTTTTAATCAATTAAAATAAATGTTTCAATTATATTTAATAAATGTGTTTATTTTTTTCTATAAATAAATATGTTAGAAATTTTAAAAATAAATAGGAATTTTTTAATTATTTTTCATTTTATATAAATTAGTATTATTATTAAAATTGAGTTTTTTTTAGAAAACCACGTTGAAAAGTCGTTATTACAGGTGGCGACTTCTAAACAACGAAATTAAAAAAATTAAAAAAACCACGTTGAGAAGTCATTTCCCGGGGTAGCGACTTCTCAACAGCATAAGTTGGATTTTAAAAAAAAAACCTGTTCAGAAGTCGTTTCCTGGGTTAGCCACTTCTGAACATGGAAAAAACAAATTTTCCAAAAACTATGTTGAGAAGTCGTTTCCTGGGGTAGCGACTTCTCAACAGGAAAAAAAAAGTGTACTACATTGGTAAATAATTAAAAAAGTGTGTTATTTTCGAAATTTTTTTTTTTGTGCTAGGAGTAAAGGTTGGTACAACAGAAAACTCAACATGTCCAGTTTCTGTACTTCAAGACTATTCTGAAGTTATAAGTGACAAGCCTGTGAAATTCACTATACAAGGAACAAGCACTGGAATGATTCTCACATGGAATACAAAACTAGATATTGCATTTGAAGAGAAGGCTCCTGAGTGTGCCGAACCTTCTAAATGGGTTGTTGTTATTGGAAATTTTTCTAGTGATGGATATGTGGGTAGTATTGGAATTGGTGGTATTAAAAACCATCAAGGAAAACAAATTAGAAATGGTAGTTTTAGTATTGAGAAAAGTGGTTTAGGGTATAAGTTTGTGTTTTGTCCTAAATATAATCCTCCACAACCTGCTGTTTGTCTTGATGTTGGAAGATTTGATCAAGAGAATGGAAAGCTTCTAATAGTGTCTTCTAGGACCCCCTTTGAAGTTGTCTTTGTTGATGCTGACGCAACTGATCATAGCTCTATATAGTTTAAACATATGTACCTGCTTCTAGTGTTGAATAATTAATAGTTTCTTGTGATGTTATGATAAGTTATATTGATTAATAATAAGAGTATATATATATATATATATCTGATTTATTTTGCCAGAAATAATTAGTATTTTGCCACCGGGAAATATGGAGAGAAGAACAGAATTTCAGAGAAAGAGGAATGAAAGAGATGATGATTTGGCATCTATGTTGGCAGCCATGTCAGTATCCACTAACGATGTTAGCCAAAAACTAACAGGGACCAAATTAGAAGTGTTTGGTATTTGCAAGGGTTTTTTTAAAAAAAATTAAATTGCAGGGATGAAACTGAATTTTTTGGATATTTGCAGGGACTAAATGTACCTTTAAGCCTTATATATATATATATATATATATATATATATATATATATATATATATATATATATATATATACGGGTAACTACCTGCACATTTGCTGGTACCCTATAGGTATGGGCTCAATTAGAGAAATTGTTCCAACTTTCAATATGCATTGGAATAGATAGAAACCTTTACTGGGGTTGTCGCACGAAGAGCAGAGAGAGGCATCAGAACTGGACATTCTGGTTCCGATCTCGCCAGACCCTGTCTCAGCTGATAAATGGGTCTGGTTGCTGGATAAATCCTTTGGGTGGTCGTCCTATAACCCCCCAGAGGATGTATGGTAATTCTTCGACCCAATTGCCTTTGGCGTTGTCAAGGTGTTTCCTCAAGCTGTTGAGGAGGACTTTGTTTGCTGCTTCGACTTGGCTGTTGGTTTGGGGGTGTTCTATCGATGTGAACCGGTGCTTGATTTTAAGGTCGGCCATTAACTTTCTGAAACCAGCGTCGGTGAACTGAGTCCCATTATCCGTTATCACAACTTCGGGGATCCCGAACCTACTCATGATGTTTTTCTTAAAAAACTTGATGCAGTTTTTTGCCGTGATGGTGGCCAAGGGCTCTGCTTCTATCCATTTGCTCATGTAGTCGACTGCCACTATAGGGTATTTCACCTGCCCGGGGGCTGCTGAGAAGGGCCCTAATAGATCAATCCCCCACCACGCAAACGGCCATGCAGAGGATAAGGTCGTCAGATCATTAGGTGGAGCGACGTGGATATGGGCGTGGATCTGGCACTTCTTGCATTTCCTAACGTAGTTCTTGGCGTCGGCGTCCATGGTGGGCCAGAAGAAACCGGATCGGAGTGCTTTTCGAGCTAGAGACCGGACTCCAAGATGTTGGCCACAAATCCCTTCATGTATTTCTTTCAAAATATAATCCGCCTCTTCTCCTTCTACGCATTTTAGTAGGGGGGAAGATAGGCTTCTTCGGTATAGAGTTCCATCGATCACGGAGAATGCCGAAGCCCTTCTTCTGATGAGTTTGGCTGTCTTTTCGTCGCCTGGTTCTTGACCGGAGTTGATATAGTCCAAGATCGGCCGGATCCAACTTGTGCTTTCTTCCAACACACACATAGTCAAAATCGAGTCGGTTTCAAGAGGAACACTGGCCTGGTGAAGCGTTTCTTGGATGATGGTCCTGTGATTTCCAGGGATCTTCGTACTGGCGAGCTTTGAAAGAATATCAGCCCTCTGATTCCCCAACCTCGGTACGTGTTTTACTTCTGATCGTTCGAATTTTGATAATAGTTCCCGCACACGGACCGGGTACTTCTGCAACGTCGGATCCTTCGTCTCATACTTTTCAGAAATTTGGGAGACCACCAAGAGAGAGTCGGTGTGCAAGCAAATCCGAGGGACTCGGAGGTCGATTGCTAGTCGGAGACCCGCAATGCAAGCTTCGTATTCTGCTTGATTATTTGAAGTTTGAAAGTTGAAGGTTAGGGATACCTCGATGACCACCCCATCCGGACTTTCCAACATGATGCCCGCACCACTTCCCTTGGGGTTCGAGGATCCGTCCACATGTAGGGCCCAGATCTCGTTCTCGGGGTTAGCAGGTGTCATCTCAGCTACAAAGTCGGCGAGGACTTGGGCCTTTAATGCAACCCTGGTTTCATACTTAATCCCGAACTCCGAAAGCTCAACCGCCCATTTTATCATCTGACCCGCTAGGTCGGGTCTGTGCAGTATATGTCTGATAGGGTAGTTAGTCCGCACGATCACCTGGTGAGCCACGAAGTAAGGTCGAAGACGCCGAGCTGCGACGACTAGGGATAGCGCTATCTTTTCAATCTTTTGATAACGAGCTTCGGCCCCATGTAGGACTTTACTTGCGAAGTAAACTGGGCTTTGCCCGACCTCGGTCTCTCTTACGAGAACTGCCCCCAATGGTTCGGATAGTACCTTCTGGAGTTGCTTAAGTGCTCGGTCTTGTTCGTCAGTCCAACCGAACTCCTTCTCTTCCTTCTTTAACAGCTTGAATAAAGGGAGAGACTTGAAAGCCGCATTTGAGATGAAGCGAGATAGGGCGGCGATCATGCCGCTGAGCTTTTGGACTTCTTTCTTCGTTATTGTGGTGCGCATTTCCGTGACTGCCTTGCATTTGTCAGGATTTGCCTCAATCCCTCTTTCAGTGAGGTAGAATCCGAGGAATTTTCCTGCTCGGACCCCGAAAGTGCATTTTTCAGGATTCAGCCTCATGCTATTCTTTCTCACCTCAGCAAAAATCTCTCTCAGATCAGATACGTGAAGGTTGCCTTCCGTGCTCTTTGCAATCATGTCATCAAGGTAGACTTCTACATTTCTCCCAATCTGCCCTTGGAAAACCTTGTTCATCATTCTTTGGTAAGTGGCACCAGTGTTTTTTAAACCGAAAGGCATGACCTTGTATGCAAAGTTCCCAAGGTCCGTCATGAAGGCCATCTTTTCTTGATCAGGGGGGTGCATGGCGATCTGGTTGTAACCAGAGTATGCGTCCATAAAGGATAAGAGTTGGAAACCCGATGCGTTGTCAACCAGACGATCTATGCTGGGTACTGGAAAGGCATCTTTTGGACAAGCTCTGTTTAAGTCCGTGTAGTCTACGCACATACGCCATTTCCCGTTGCTCTTTTTAACCAAAACAGGGTTGGATAACCAGGTCGTGTATTTTACCTCGGTGATAAAGTTTGCTTTGATGAGGTCATCCACCGCTTTGGCAGCTGCAACTGCCTTCTCCCTACTTTGGACTCTTTTCCTCTGGGCCACCCATTTCGCTCCCGGGTTGACAGCTAGCTGGTGACATGCGACCTCCGGGGAAACGTTAAACTCAGTATAAGAGTTATGACGATTTTGAGACCGGGGATCCCGATTGGCTCGACCGTCGTACCCTCGGTTGTCGTTCTGGCGAGAGTTTTCGTTCCGTGATTTCGAGGGCCCGGCCGGTGCTAAGATTTTCCCGGTCTTGCCGCTTTCTTCTTCGTTGATGAAGCATTGCGATATTTCGAGAAACTCTTGCAAGGTACTGGGTTCCCACCTGAGGGTGTGCTTCTTGAACGGACTTCCGGGGAGCAGCCCTTGGGTCATGAAAAATATCCGATGCGTCGTCCAGGTTGCGGACTTGGGAGGCTTCTCTATTGAATCTTTCAATGTAATCTCTCAGAGGCTCGTTCTCCTCTTGCACCACGGACATTAGTACGATCTTGTTTTTGGGCTTACTTTTGGCGAAGTTAAAGTGAACGCTGAACATCTTTGCCATCTGATCCCAAGTTGAAATGGAATTTGACTTCAGGGATCGGAACCACTTTAACGCTAATTTGTCGAGTGTTAAGGGAAAGATCCGGCATTTCATTTCAGCTGGGACATTCCTATACTGCATGATATGGTCAAACTGATCGACATGTCTGTCTGGGTCATCAGTCCCGTCGTAGGTCTTCAATCCTTCAGGTGGTTTTTCTAGGTGCCGAGGGACTCGGTAGCTGTCGATATCCTCCGAAAAAGGTCCCTTTCGCTTGGATGTTTGTGCTCGTGGAGGGGTTCGATGACGACGATAAGGGTCGACGCGTCGTGCCCGTTCCTTGGGTCAATTTCCCCTGCTCCTCGACCGCCTACGTGGGGACGACGACGCCCAGGATGAATGCGGTCGGGGCGAGCGATGCCGTAATTGATCGTTTAGGGATGGGGACCCGTTATTCCTTGGAGATCGGCTCCTCCTACGAGCCGGGTTCCTTCTTTCAGGAGAGTCCGGTTCTGGGGAGCCTTAGTCGGCGATCCCCCGGGCCCGAAGTTCAACCACCTCTACTTCAAGTTGAGTGAAACGGAAACTTCTAGCCTGATTGGCCAACTCCCGCCGAGCCAGTAGTCGCACGAGTTGCTGGACTGCATCGGCTGGAACAGAGAGCGCCGGCGGAGCCGGAACCGGAGGAGGGGGCGGAAGCCAGTTCCTTACCGAACTTGCAGGGATCAGCACGAAGTCGCTGTTCGGATGTTGAAGCTGAGCTTGGGTTGAATTCGGAACGTCTTGCACATGTCCCTCTGGAGTTTCCTGAGGGACGGTCTCCGGTAGTACTAGTTGACCAGGGTCGACCATAGGCTCGACTGCCAGGTTAGTGGCCTTCGGACGTAGGACCGGGGCCATTGTCGATCAAGGTAAAGGGATGAGGTCTGAGTACTGACGCTCCCACTGAGGTCGCCAATGTTCTGTACCGTACTCCTGACCTTAGAGGTCGACTTGAGGTAGTTGGTAGGTATGATCCTTGATCTTCAATGTTCCAGTCGAGGTTGGGTTGTTGGTCCTGCAATGACACTCCGACGATCAAGTCAGTAAGTTAGTCAAGCAGAGTATGTTATGAGTAGAATAGCCTACCATTAATGAGCATTGAATGCGGTATTTATAGGCTTTGAATGGTGTTGACCTAATGATTACGAACCGTTGGATGTGTTGGCTGTATCTGAAGCGTTGAATTATGGGCTCACCCAAGAGGATGGGCCAGTGAGAAAATGGGCCTTCTAGGGGTGTTAATAGCATATAGAAACATTACCATAACAATATATATATATATATATATATATATATATATATATATATATATATATATATATATATATATATATATATACGGGTAATTACCCGCCCATTTGCAGGTAACTTTTGTGGGTACCCTATGGGTATGGGCTCAAATAGAGAAATTGTTCCAACTTCCAATATGCATCGGAATAGATAGAAACCTTTACTGGGGTTGTCGCACGAAGAGCAGAGAGAGGCATCAGAACTGCTGGACATTCTGGTTCTGATCTCGCCAGACCCTGTCTCAGCTGATAAATGACTCTAATTGCTGGATAAGTCATCAGGGTAGTCGGAGGCCAAAAAAGCGAAGAAGACTCGGCATATGGTGTACGTGGGTTGCTGTAGTGTGGGTTGTTTGGATAAATAGGAACGACATTATATTTAAGGGGGGGACAATTAATGTATCAAATATGGTACAAACATATCAAACAATTGTCTTGGAGTTGGTATGTTAGTAGGGTGGGTGCTAGTTCAGATTTTTCATTTGACAAATGATGTGAAAACCCTTCTTCTTGTATGATCATTATGTAATGATTTGTATATGGGTGAGTGAGGTACCCTTGTGCCTCATATTAATATAATTTTTTGACTTATAAAAAAACAAAAACAACCCTCATGATAGAATGTTCTCCCTAGCCATTCCAACTCCCACGATCAACAGAAGCACCAGGATTAAATTGATTATTTGCATCAAGAATCAATTAATATTTCTAATAGCATTATTATCACTTCATTTGATGCAGCATATGTATGTATATCCAATTTAGAATATTCTTTTGACACAATTCAATTTAGAATGTTATCTAGGCTTTAATGCAACATAAAATCAAATATCATTAACTTTATACACTTACTTTGTAAATATATTTTATATAAACAGAAGATTTGTTGAAAGGAGTACAAGGGGTATTCCAACCCAAACAAGTATAAAGGGCTACGTTAAAATCTCCTGGGGGCCAAAACCAGTGGAAAAAAATCGAAACAGAAAAAAGAGTACCTCAAACAAAATGATAAAAGACATTATACATTACAACTTGCCAATTCTTTCAAATTTGGGTCTTGCACCAACTTCACATGAGGTAACAGGAGACAAAGAAAAACCATAAAAGTGCACCCCTTGCATACCATCGAGCCATAAAAGTATCTCCACATACACAAGCTAACCACACTCCAAGAACATCAAACAAACCACGCACGAATGCCTAATATAATGTAATGCTATTGCTATGTAAGAGGGTTGAGATACCCCCTGTGCCTCCTAAATGCGATTTTGACTTATCTAAAAATAAAATAAAAAACCACACACGAATACCCTATGAACACCTAATGTGAAACTTCGACACTATGTACCATGGGGTCTTTTAGTCTACATCTTTGCCATTTTGTTTAACCATATAATCCATCTTTTTGCAAATGGGGCACACATTCTGTTTAACCAACCACTGTGTGATGCAGCAAATGTGAAATTGATGCACTTCCTGGCATATGGTGCATGTTTCTTTATTTTCAAGTGTCACTTGATCAACGACCTCAAACTATAAAATAAAATAAATAAGTAGATTATAATCACTTAAATAAAATCAATAAATTCATAATCATAGTACTTTCTTAACAACCAATAGCAAAAAATTAAGAATACAAAATAATCTTACAAGTTCGCCTGTACTCAGAACTCTATAGTTAAGAAACATTGCAACATCATGCCTGTAATTGGAAAATCAAAGAAATATCAGGTGGATGCACATGCACAATGTGTAGCAAAATTTTAACTAGATTTTAATTTTAACTATACTAAATCCATCCAGAAACATTTTTATTGGTTTACTAGTAAGTAGTAACTAGATTTATAACAACACTAAAATTTAAGGTAAAAAGGACAACCTTTCGGAGCTGCAAGGTTTTTATGTCCATTTCTTAAAGTAGATTTATCTGAAAGATCAACTACTAGTTTCAGTGCCTCAGGCGACGAAATCACTTGATCTGTTGACTCTTTATGTTTCTTCTGGAACCACTTCTGCACCTGAAACCCAGCACAACCAATGCAGCATTATAACATGATCACCACCATATCAAAATGTGTTTAGATAATAAAGTAGCAATAACAACCTGTTCCCACGATACCGGAGCTTTACCAGCATTCTTTGATGAGGAACTACAAAATCAAAGCAGATATAACTTATAATAAACAGAACAGAAATAATCACTTATTAATTAATTGAGGTTTTGATTAAGAAAAGATATACTCGGTTCACCTAAAACTTGTAGCATTCTCCTTGCAGAAGCTTTGATTAAGTGATTTTTCTCCAATATCCGTGTATAGTCTTTCCAATTCCAGTGTCTATGAATGAATTACAATGCACAAATATAGTGAAGCTCGAGGGAAATAAATATATATATATATATATATATATATATATATATATATATATATATATATATTTCATACGAAGGCCATCAATGAAACGCGTATTTTTTTACTATTCGTTTACGGGCAACCCAATCCATTCGGTTAGGCACAACCGAACAGGTGTTTTTTTGAGACACACCCCTTTTTTTCAACTTTTAGAGGATTCGGGGCACCCCTACCGAATATATTCGGGGCACCCCCACCGAACACCCCTTTTTTCTCCCCCCAAAATAAGTAGATTATAATCACTTAAATAAAATCAATAAATTCATAATCAATCATAGTGCTAAATATGCAAGAGAAAATGTATTTTTAATTTGAGGATTATTACCTTCTTTAGTTTGGCATTGACACTTTTGTTGTACTGTCTTAATCAAGGAAATCACAGTCGTTGGATATCATTGTTGGACACTATTAACACAGGCAATAAAGCAGAGCATCTGGGAAGCCATAAAAATATAAGACGACAACCACGGTTTTCCATGTGACCAATCTTGTAATGATAGTTGATTAACCAAGTTTTGCTGCACTGATTATGGATCTAGTGAAGACATAGACAACACACGGTTAAACATGAGAAAAGACGCGAACAATAAAATTAGACACAACAATTGATAATACACGATGAATTGCCTGAGATTAATCAGTATGTGGTGGTATTCATCTAAGTAGAATGAAATCGCAATTGATGTAACCCCCTAACATATCAACATAATCAATTCAATTATCCATGCAATATTGCAACCAAATGTTATGAACACATATAAATGTATATGAGTAACGCAAAGAAAGTGAAAGGACGCTGCGGCAAACCTCTATGCGAACGCGCGTAATGGAGGAAGAGAGCGAGAAAAATACCCTAGTTTTTTTGGGGGAAACGGCGCTAGCCTGTGATTGTCAAAGTCAGGACTACAACTGCTTATTTATACGAGAACCAAACCTAGGGTTAAAATTAGGTTAACTTTTAATATATATTTATTTGTAATACTACAAAGTAGAAAATAATTATAATTTTTTTGATTAAAATATTTATATTTATATTTTTATCAAAACTATATTTAATTACTGCAAAGTATATTCCTTACTATTAAAATTATAAACAAAAAATGAGACACATTAATCATTTACACATATATGTGTATAGATTATAAATTATTTAAATTTAATAATCAAGTCAATTAAATTATAATCAACGAGACATATATTTTTTGGTCTAGACCAGGGTATCCACTGCCGAACGCAATGACTAATCCTCTCGTTGGATTCGAGGCACCTCGAAAGGGTGGACAGCTAACCCATAGATTTAAAGCTGCTCCATGCCCAAGACGAGGATCGAACCCTCGACACTTGGTTAATCAAAGAGATTATAAATTATTTAAATTTAATAATTTTGTAAGAGAAACAGTATGAATTTCTTTTTCTCTAAGAAAACTTTTTTTAAAAAAAAATGTACATCATAAGAATTTAATACACAATAATATATTATTGGATTCTCTTGTTTGTCGCGATTGCGTATGTATGTATCTTTGTTGCATTTTGTTATGACTATGAATAATTGATTCCCTAGTCACTTTTCATTTCCTACATTTATATGGTATTACCCCAAGCCCACCTAAAATACTATTCAAATGATTTTTAAAATAGTTTCTTATTCATAACAAAGAACCTAATCAAAGAAACCTTAATCAAAGATACCCGAAACGTTCTAACCTTCTCCAAAACACTTCAACAACACTTCATTTTGGCATCTCCCAATCTTCCTTGAAAGGTTACTTCACTAATCTCTTCATCTACTACACTTGTATAACAATAATCATTAAGCCAGTCAATGACGTGATAGTTTCTGGTTTTCGTTGTTTTCCTTTTGAACTAATTGACTTTCCTCAGTTGTTTTCGGTTGTATATGGGCGAGTACCCCTTGTGCTCATCTATATTTATACATCTATACGTTTGTCTATCAAAAAAAAATTTAAGCCAATTGCGTCATTCAAGAGTTCAAAACTTGCATCCCCCAGCATATACAATTACTAGACAACATGTCTTATTAGACTTGCAGCAATACCCACCCATTTTAATTTGAATTTAAAAAAAAAATTAGTTGATTTTACTTCATACTAGAATAGAATTATGACATTGTTGAAAAAATCCTCCAATAAATTTTGGAATATTATTGTCAAATCAAAACAAGGTTGGATAGACGTTTTATAATTTGCAAGTTCATACATCAAGCTTTAAGCAAACAGTTCGTAAATGAAGCTTGGAATATTGTTTGCCAGAATTGTCATCTCAAAAAAAATATGATTAATCAGTAAGTTCATACATCTTAAAATATACATCCAGAGGTAGTGTGACGTCAGTATTGGTGTGGGGCGCCCTCCCACCAATGTTGGCGCCAATTCTTCCATTCCCCCTAATTCTGTGAATTTTGGTTTACGAAATTACCGAGTGATTTATTACTCGAGTAAATAATAAATCAAGTCGCGGGTATGATTGTGTCGCGAGAGCAACCCGTAATTTCTAAGCTATGTGATTTATTGGCATTATGGTGTGAATTGTGTGTAATTGTTTGGATAGATATTCGGTTAAGTAGGAATTAGAGTACAAGGGTAAAATCGTCATTTCAACTCATATTGAAGATTTATTATTTGATGAAGTAATAGATTGAGTCCTAGACATGGTAAAATCATGGGAATGGAAATTAATTTGCTAAGTTATATGAATTGATGAGTGCTTGATTGATTAGAATGAGTTTAAGTGAGAATGAGAGAGTAAGGGTATTATGGTCATTACCTATTCATTTTTAACCCTCAGCTCCAACGTTCAAAACAGCAACACCACCTCTTATTTCACAAAAACCTGAAAGTGAGAAAAGTTAAGAAATAGAGAGAGCTTGCGAGGAAGAGGAGAAAGAGTCGTGAGAAAGAGATGGGAGGGAAGAAGGCCATCTTCTTATTGCATGTCCCTTCTTCAACCTACATTCCACTCCATTTTTCCTCCTCTACCAATTGATACCAATTTCATCTATCACTTCACCATTGTTGAGGTATCAAAGCTCAAAGTGACAAGAATGGAACATTCAAGTATTGCATGTTGAGATTGGAGCATCCTTAGTGTACCATGTGACTTCCATTTCCATTTGAGGGGTTTGGGAAGAATAGGAGTTGCTGGGATTTCGTTTTGGGTGATTGAGTTAGCATTGTAAGTGATTTCGGGATGGTAGGAGCGAGAGGAGTCGTACGGGGATAGTTCGAGTGTTACTAGTCTCGTTCGTTGTGTGAAAATTTATTGTTGGTGGATTCATCATTCCGGGTGAGTTTTACTCACGTTTAGGGGTTATGTTTTTGAATATTTGGTTGTGTTTTTGATTTTGTTTCGTTTCATTTCGTTAAGTTTTGAAAGTTTTTACGAATCGAAAACCGTTTTTTAGAAAATTATGTTTTTACGGTTTATTTACCAAAATATATGTGAATTGTTATGTGGATTGGATTGATGATTGTTATATTTGGACTGAATGTTGTGTCTGTAACCGCTGCTTTGGTGTTTGGTACGAGTTGGTAAAGGAACGGAATCGGATCGGAATGAGAAACGAAACAAATTTCAGCAAAACCAAGTCGCTGTTGGTCCACCATGGACCGTGGCAGCCGCCACGAATGCCCGTGTGGTTTTCAGTTTGCAGCACCAAAAACTGCAAACAGCAACCCAGGCCCGTGTTGCTTGCCACGGGTGGCCGTGTCAGGATCAGTTTGGCTCACTTTTATTCGACCGTTTCGACCTCAAACCGATTGTTTTTCATTCCTAAACCTTCCATTAACCTATATATTGAAAATATAACCGTAAAACATGGCATATAGCCTATATTTTGGTGGTTTTAAATTGAATTGTGTCGAACTACAAATAAATTTGAAAAGAACGACATATAGTATTCGTGTGAGCAAATGTTTTTGAAATCAAACCCAAACTTTATGTTCTATTATTGTTATGGAAATGATATATAAATTATATCGAATTGGATTAATGGCCCAATGCGGGTATTATATAAATTTGACGGCCCAATGTGGGTACGATATATAAATTATATCGAATTTGGGTGACGACCCATTAAATAGCATACTAGGCGAGGAAGTCATAAGTCCTTAACTCAGGGTCAGTATCCGTTAGGGAAAATACTAGCGGGGGTTCATCGGAAGTAGCATTAGAGTGTGCGTCCGATGTTATGCTAGATATTGTGCACGATTGACCGGAATTAGCATAGAGTGCGCGGTCGGTGTTTCGATTAATGTAGTAAGCTAGTGGTTTATAAATTAAACTACGAATGCTATGGTTTTATAATTGATTCGTGTGAGTGTTAGGGGTCACAGGAGAACTCACTGAGATATGTTATCTCACCCTATCATTATTGTTGTTTTTACAGACAATTAGGGAACGAGGAAAGCTAGAAGGCGTGGTTAGGTGAGATGCTCGAGGAGAAGATTGAAGACTAGTTCTTTTATCTTAGTTTATGTTTCCTATGGTTGTCTCTGTAATCGATAATATGACTTGAATTAATATTTAAGTTATGTAATCATTTTCGCTATTCTTGCAACGATGTGCATCTCTGCAGGAAATTTTATACTCTGATGTAAGCTAAAATGTATGTTTTGGTATTTCTACTGTTTAGAAATACTAGGGTGTTACACCATTTCTCCCTCTCCCTCTTTTTTGTTTGTTTTGTTTGTTTTGTTTTTCCTCCCAAAAATCTCTTCCCTTATTCTTTGTGAACTCCCTCCTCCTCTCTTTTTTCCCTTTTTATCCCTCCTTTTTTCCCTTTATATTTGTTTAATATAGGATAATTTATAATATAACAAAAAATATAATTGTTCAAGTATGTGAAATTTGTTCCTCTACAATCCATATTTTTATGTTTTAAGTGTATTTTATGGTTCAGTGCAAATTATATTTGTTCAAATAGCCGAAGTCTATTCCTTCTTAATTAGATTAATAAAAACGAAAATTAATTTTGTTACAAATTACATAAAGTGTGACGTTAGACAGTGGATTTTGGGATACTTTAAGGTTCAAAAAAAATTAATTCTTCAAATATTCGAATATTGTTCCTCCATTTCCAATTTTGTGAAAAGAAATAATTTTGTAACAAAATATATAAAGTTTGGTGCTAAACAACGTGTTTTGGGTTGCCTTATGATTAAAAAAAAACAGATGTACAACTACACAGACTTCGATTTTCATTAATTGGCTTGGTCAAACAAAAAATTACTTTTGCGCCAAAACATGTAAAGTGTGGCGCTAAGCAGTGTGTGATGCGTAACCAATCACTACGCCTTCAAGTGGAATTTCCTCACCAACATGTACATCAAGGAAACCCTAATTAATCATCCTATTTTCGTTAACTTAGATAATTAGGTGAAGGAGGATGATAAAGTTATGTTTTGCTATGGGTTATGTCTGGATTATGTCTGTACACTTTAATTTATAAGCTCTTAAGCTCGCAACTGTCTTTTTTTATATTTAAACAAGACTTTTTTATATTGTCAACCACCACCAATTCAAGTTGTGTACCCTAACAATGAGGATGTCCAGCAAACTGTTCATCAGAACCCTTCCAACGCTATTCTTTTTGAAGATGGTCTTACTTCTGATAACCTAATTATTATGTAATAGTTAGCTTTTCTATTACTGTTATCACTTTTTTTTTGTTTTTGTACTTTTGGATCTTCTAAACACATCTTAGTTGTTAAACTTTAGCTTCAATTACTACTAACCTAATTTTGGCCTTACAATTCTTCCGTAGAACCTAGAGCTTTGGCCCTGTGCAGAGCACGGGTCACAGCTCAAAGGTATAAGTAAATAGTTCCTCCATCTTTTTCTAAGCTTTCAGGTAACAATAGCTAGGTGGATTCTTCTCAAGGCCGGCCCAAGCATAAGGCAACCCAAGCCCTCGCTTTGGGCCTCAAAAAAAATTGGATGCCTAAAAAGGGCCTCAAATTAAGTATCATATATTAAAAAAAGGGTCTTAGTTTTCGAAGATCAATACGGCATAGTTGGTGGAAGGTATTGTACTCTAATCAAGTGATTGCAAGTTCAAATTCTACTGGTTTCATTTTTCTGAAATTTTTATTTTGTATGCATATTATTAAAATTAAAAAACAATAACATATTTATCTTTGTAGGGACTTGAACACAGTTCCAATACTAATAATTAGCCAAAAGCTTACCACTGCATCAACTAATTACAAATACAAATAGGCTTAAATATGCATTCTGCCCCTGCAAATATCACCATAATCCAGTTATACCCCTGTAAAAATAAAAACTTTAAAATTACCCTTGCAAATATAAATCGCTTACGGTTATGCCCCTCGGTCAGCTTCCCATCCAAAAAAATAATTTAAATAAGGTTTAAATATATGTTCTGCCCCTGCAAATATCACCATAATCCAGTAATCAAGTTATGCCCCTGCAAATATCAGCATAATAGAAAAATTAAAGATTTTGATAGGGGCATAACTTGATTATAGTGATATTTGCAGGGGCATAACTGAATTACGGTGATATTTGCAGGGGTAAAACATATATTTAAACCTTATTTAAATTATTTTTTTGGATGAGAAACTGACCGAGGGACATAACCGTAAGAGATTTATATTTGCAAGGGTAATTTTAAAGTTTTTATTTTTACAGGGGTAAAACTGGATTATGGTGATATTTGCAGGGGCAAAACATATATTTAAGCCATACAAATATTATGATAGAAATAAAAAAATATAAACTAGCAATACATATATTTGATTATTAAAATAATATGCTATTTTATAGTTTAAATTTAAAAAACTACAAATATTGTCCATATAAAATTCTATTTCATTTTTGAATTTTTATAAAGTCTATAGTTTCTATTGTATTGCCTCGCTTTAAAAGGTATTAATTTCTTTTAATATTTCTCACATTTATGTTATTTTCTCTTTTAAAGTATCTCACTAAAAAGTTCTCTTTAATTAGGCCTCCAAATAGGTTGGGTCAGTTCTGATTCTTCTTTAAGAGCAAGCACCTGCACCACTAGTTTGGAATCACACGCAAGCCAAAAATTGTTCAATCTTTTAAGAAATGCAATTTCAATGGAAGTGATTGCACCCAACATGTTGAGGAAAATTATTGCTTGTATTGATGCAGAAAAAACTAGGAATAGCTGTCATACGATCTCTGAAAACTCTACCATTGGTGGCATAAGAAAGTGATTTCGTCAAAAAAGGAGGATACTGTTAGTACAGAACTATGAATTCATCTATATATTACTACAGAAATCTCATCAATGATATAATATAAAATATTTAATTAATTTTCCACTAAGAATATTATTTAATAATTTAGTAGCAAGTATTTGCTTTCATTAAAATTAGGGTTAAATATGTTTTTAGTCCCTACAAAATTTCACTATTTTGTTTTTAGTTCCTATAAAAAATTTATCAACTTTTAGTCCCTATAAAATTTCACAATTTTGTTTTAAGTCCCTATAAAATGTAAACTCGTGTATACCTTTAGAATTTTTGAATGATATTTTGCATACACGTTAAAGATATTAAAAATATCTCCCTCACGAAAAATAAACTGAAAATTTGATTTCTAGGTTAGTATTTCCTTTAATTTGTTTATCGAATCTTTTGCATTTAAAAAATTTAGATTTAATTTATGCGTTGTTAAAAAATTCAAAGTTTTTCTGGAAGAGATGTTTATAATGTCCTCAACATGTATGCAAAACATCACTCAAAAATTCAATTGATATACACTAGTTGGCATTTATAGGGACTAAAAACGATATTTTGAAATTTTATAGGGACTAAAAGTCAATGAAAAATTTTATAGGGATTAAAAAAAATAGTGAAATTTTGTAGGGACTAAAAACATATTTAACCCTTAAAATTAAATTCCTCTTCATGTCTAAATTTTAAATAAATATTTTAATACACAGAAATCGTTTATTGATGAACGAACTTCGGAAATCTGTAGATAATTGTAAATGGGATACTTACGATTCTAAACATATCACATACTCTTATTAACCGATTCAACTTAGTTATCAAACAAGATAAAACCATGGTAACAAGAATTCTTAAGTATTACACAACTTATTATTCAACACTATAGCTTGAAGACTTACTCAAATTACATAGAGCTACTATAATCATCAGCATCAACAAACAGAACTTCATAGGGATCACCACCAGTCAATATAAGACGTCTTCCATTCTCATCATCATATCTCCCAATATCATTACAAAGACCAGGTGGAGCACTAAAAGTAGGACAAAACACAAGTTTATATTTAAAACCATGTTTTTGAATATTAAACAAACCACCTAAGATATTTCTTCCTTGATGATCTTCAACACCACCAATACCAATACTAGCTGGTCCTCTAGGCTTTTCTCCACTAATCACAACCCACTTTGAAGATTTAGTAGTAACGCATTGTGGAGGTTTCTCTTCAAACACTATATTTAGTTGTGTAGTGTTGGTGAAGATGATACCGAGACTTATTTCCGGTATCTTGAATTGCACTGGCATGGCAGTAACAACTTCGGAATAGTCTTGAAGTACAGTAATGGGACATGTTAAGTTTTTTGTTGTGCCAAGTTTTACTCCACCACATGCTGCCCCAAAGATTGATGGCATAATGTAGAATTTTCAATCAGGGAAAATAGGTCTTTCATTTGTGTCCTTAACTTGTTCACTAATGGTTAATGGAAGGTAGGTTGTGCAGACAAAGAGGGGAAAGAGAGAGTAAATAATGTATACTTCATGATGGTTTGAATATTTGTCAAGGATATATATGTTGTTGTATCTATATGTTTTGGAAGCTCAAACCTTATCTATTTATAGAGTTGTAATTATAAGGGTGGCTTGCTTGGGATTAATTTGACTAAGAAGTCTATCATGTTTATCTACATCTTCATGTATAAATAAGTACTATACTGTTGTAACTAAATGAGTGTAAAAACTTTGTAAATTTAAATGTATATATATCTATGAAGCCTGGATACGTGATACGATACAGGATACGATACGACACGATACGTGGATACGGGAAAATTTTGAAAAATAAGATACGATACGGCAATGATACTTCAATAAAAAATTAAACCAAAATTTAAAAATATAAAACATAACTAAAGATACTTCGCTTTACTAATTGACAATTGCTTAGTCTACTACCTAAGTTAGAATATAGGAAAAAAACATCATAAGTCATATCCGAAAGAAGTTTAGAATCTATAGAATTGCGTACTATTCACTATTTAATGCTAACTGTGTCATTCTCCTCTCGTCCATTTCCATTGTCAAAAAATAACATAGTTTCCAACTCTGGTTCATCAAGAGACATCTCAGGATACTCCCAGGATACGTATCCCCAAAGTGTCCCTCAAGTATCCGGCAAGTATCTTGTCTTTTTTAATTTAAAAATAAATATTAATTCCAGGATACTCCCATGATACGTATCCGGAAGTATCCGACAGGTATCGGTATCGAATACGTATCCGACACGGGTACGTGACCTATTTTGGAGTATTGGGGCTTATAGGTATATATGTTCACGTGGCAGAAATAACAATGAAGATAAAAGAAAATCTATATGGAATTATTATATTAAACTCAATTTTTAAAGTCTTACACGTACGAGGGAATCGCCGCCCAAATTGATATAGTTTTTCCAAATGTAATCGTGTAGTTTTTGTTTCATGCATTAATAAGGTAGTAGTGTACTATTAGATAAGGTATTTTCTGCAAAACATCACTCTTTCAAATATATCTAATAGTATCTACTAGTAGTAATATATATATCTAATAGACACCTTTGTTTTTTGTACATTAATATATCTATTATTAGAGACCTTTTTTTTGTCCTTGCCTATCTTATATTGTCTACTAGTAGTAAAGTAATAGCCACCTCTGTTTTTTATAAACTAGCTAATATCTAATACTACCTTGTTACATGCAGGCACCTATGTTTCCATTTTCATTAAAATATGCTTCACTTTATTTTCAACTAAGTTAACAAAACCTTTTCACTACACGGCAGCATATTTGGAAGAAAAGAAAACCATCAACATGGGCGGCGATTTCCAGCCGTACACTTGTACAACTTGGAACAATATTATATTGAGTTCAATATTAATCCATATATGGATATTGTTTACCAACTTTATTATTCTCTACCACATGTACCAAGAAGGGTTGGTCCGAGCGGTAACTAGCTCGGATTCCATCCCAATGTCTCATATTCAAATTTTGGATGTGACAAAAACTCTGTTAGGACAAAAGAATTTAATGGATCGACAAAGCCAAATATATGTGGCATAAACTCTGTTAGACGAAATAAGAGACTAATATGACTTTTTTGTCTCTAAATTTTCGTCTTATTTCTGTTTTTTTCTAGTAGTGTTGTATAATTCATTTTCATACTTAATCTCAATATTACTCTCTTAGTTACAATAGTATTTGTATATCAGATATGGATAAACATGTATGACTCCTTATGCAATAACTTAATCTCAATCTAGCAACACTAAGAATTACAATTCTATAAATAGATAGAGAGGTTTGAGTCACCAAAACATAAATATAAAAACCATGAAGCCTACATTACTTAACCTCTCTTTTCTCCTCTTTGCCTTCACTAGCTACTTTCCACTAGCTTTTACACAAGATGGTGAACAGGTGAGGGACATAAATGGAAACCCCCTATTTCCTGGTGGAACGTATTGGCTACAGCTTACATCACTAAGCATTTGGCTTAGTTTTTTTAGATAAGTAATTGATGTTATAAAGGCGGGCACAAGGGGTGCACCAACCCTTACAACGGCGGGGCCTCGTTAAAACCTCCAAGGGCCAAAACCCAACATGGGAAAAAGACCCAAAGAGGAAAGAGTACCCTAAAAACACCAACTACAAATCAAATAGTTTAGAGATTATTACATTACAATGATAAGAAACACCCCATTGGGCAACATAACCAATCGTTCCATGACACCCCGCTCCTTCTTCCCCTTCTTGCTATGAGTCATCCCCACGACGTGAATTTAATAGCATCAACAATTACCGGCACCGTCGCCACTTCCCCTTTAAAGAGAATCTTATTTCTAGTTGACCATAAACACCACGTGACGGCTAACCAAATAATGTGCTTCACCCGTTTCCTTTTCTTTCCCTTCAACATTTTCCCAAACTCTAGAAAATTGTCAACCACATCATCCTCCGGAACCACCAAAACTCCCAGCCATTGCGCTACCAACCTCCACACCTCGCGAGAAACTTGACAACCAAAATATAAATGCTGCACCGATTCGTCTTCATTGGAGCACAAAACGCACACCAAATCGTGATGAGCATATAGCACACCTCTTCTTGCCAAAGCATCCTTTGTTGCTAATTTATTTAACAAAAGTCTCCATGAGAAGATAAGCACCTTAGAAGGAGCATCATTCCTCCATAATTTGACACAAGCGTTCACCACCCGATCGTCCAACAATCCTCTTTCACCTGCAAAAAATGACAACAACTAGCCGTAGCAATTTTTGACAGTAAAACCGAGCATGGAATCAAGAGTCCAGCTCCACCTGTCCACGGTATCAAGCAAAGGAGTGACACCCAGCAGCAATTCTGCTAGTCCAGCCGCTGCTTGCATCTCCTCTGCTGTCAAATTAACAGCCTGAACCTCATTCCAACGCCAAACCGACACGCCCAACACTCCCATCTCCGCTACCGATGCATTTTTCAACTCCACCTTGCTGTACAAAGCTGGAAATAATCTGTCAAATGGGTCCCTGCCCAGCCACGTATCTGTCCCAAACTTGACAGATTCGCCACCTCCTAATTTCTTCTTCGCCAATTCATTAAACCAATCTTTTTCCAAGCGAGAACCATCCCCCATAATTTTTAAGTCTCTCCACCATAACGATGATTTTTTCCATTCTCCACCATTGTCAATCATGCCACTCCACGATGATACCATTCCATATCTTTGCATTAGAATTTTCTTCCATAAACAATCATCACCTTCTACTAAAATCCTCCACCTTCATTTTGACAACAGTGCCAAATTAAAAACTTCGAGGTTCTTAATACCAAGACCCAGACGATTCTTTGGCATACAAATCAAATCCCAATTAACCCACGCCATTTTTTTATTGTCACCGTCCCCTTCCCATAAAAACCTTCTTTGAAGCTTCACAATCTCGTCAATTACCTTCCTTGGAGCTTTGTAGAATGAGAAGAGGTATAAAGGTAAGGACGACAACACGGAATTAATGAGTGTTACCTTCCTCCAATTGATAGTTGACGACTTTTCCAACTATTCAATCTTGCTCTTACATTATCAATCACATGATGCTAAGTAGACACCCTTCTTGGACTTGCACCAACTAGGATCCCCAAAAATTTGAAAGGAGCCGAACCAACGTTGCACGAAAGGAAATTTGATATCCCCTCCAACACCTCATTTTGGATATTAATTCCAATTACATTGTTTTTTGCAAAATTCACCTTTAAACCGGACATCAATTCGAAACTTCTCAAAATAGATTTCAAACACCACACGCTTCTATCGTTTCCTTCACAAAAGAAGATGGTGTCATCAGCAAATTGAAGTAAGGAAACGGAAAGTTGTTCACCTACCTTGAACCCGGTTAGACTCCTAAACTCCACCCCTTTCCGAACAAGACCCACCAATCCCTCCGCCGCAATTAAGAACAAAAACGGAGATAATGGATCGCCTTGTTTCAAACCTTTTTGCGCCACAAATTCACCCGATGGACTTCCATTCACAAGGACTGAAATTGAATTTGACGCCACACACACATTCATCCACTTCCTCCATTTGTCGTTGAACCCCATCCTTCCAAGCATGTAGTCTAAATACCCCAAATTAACGGAGTCATAGGCTTTCGCGAAATCGGCCTTCAACACCAAACATTTTTTCTTTCTCCTTTTTGCGATATCTAGAATTTCATTTACTACCACAACACCATCCAAAATATTTCTCCCCGCTAGAAAAGCGTTTCGGCAATCCGATATTACATTCTTCAACACCTTCTTCAACCTTTCCGCCAATACCTTTGCTAAAATTTTGTACAAGCACCCAATGAGAGAAATGGGCCTATACTCATCCAACCCCTGAGCACTCTTATTTTTGGGAATTAGAGTCATGAAAGAGGCGCAAATAGCCTTGGGCAGCCTTGCGTTTACCTGAAAATCTTCAATAAAAGTCATAATTTCAGGACTAATAATATCCCAACAACTCTTAATAAAGTTAAGATTAAAACCATCCGACCCCGGGCATTTGTTACCATCACATTCCCACACAACTTCTTTCACTTCTTCAATAGAGATAGTAGCCATTAGCATCTCATTTTCCTCCCTTGAAATTCTATTAAAGGGTACACCATCAAGCTTTAGTCTTACATACAACTCCTCTTTATAATTTCTTTCAAAGTGATCCTTCACAGCCCCCTTAACCCCCCACCACGTCTTCAACCCATTCATCATTCACTTTCAATTTTAAAATTTGAGCTCTCCGTCTATTTCCTTGAACACATGCATGGAAGAACCTACTATTAGAATCGCCCTCGGCGATCCATTTAATTCTAGATTTTTGAGCCATCAAACTTTCCTTTGTACACAATTCTTTCCAAAATTCAGCACCAAGCAACCTTCTTTGATCATCATTACACGGACTCCCACCGGCGGCTACCTCTTCAATAGCATTCAAATATTTCACAATTTTTTCGATATGGAGGTCTTTGTAACCAAACACTTCTTTGTTCCACCACCTCAATTTGCCTTTCAACCATTTGAGCTTCTCCTTTATGACATAATCTCCCCTTCCCGATACCACACACGAAACCCAACTTTCTTGAACAAATTTCATAAATTCATCATGATCAATCCAACAATTTTTGAACCTAAACGGTTTCGGACCCCAATTTACCGAAGATCCCATCAACCATACCGGACAATGATCGGAGATATCTCTATCCCCAACCCATTGGGCCGAAATGCCCCAGCTAGTTACAAGCCCTTCAGATAACAATATTCTATTAATACGACTTGCTCTTCCATCTACACCAAAACATGTAAATTTTTTCCCCATTACCGGCATATCAACCAACTCCATATCCTCAATAAACGCAGCAAATTCCCTCATCTCCGAATTGCTAAAACTGGCCGAACCACCCACTCTCTCTTCGCTAGACATAATAGCACTGAAATCCCCGACAATACACCATTCCCCTTGCTCAAACTCTTCTTTCAACCCCAGAATTATTAATTGAACACGATAGATTAGGATTGGGAGATTTGCGTTGAACACCACCATCAAGAGATGAAAACGAAGATGAATTTAACGAATGAACCATGTTTCTTCCTTCTTCAGATACAATCCCAATCGTAATCCTTCCTTTCTCACCGTTAAAATTACTACTTTGCCCTCTCTTGCCTTCACCTTTTTTTTCTTTTCTCTTTTTATTTTCTTTCTTTTTTTTCTCTGTTACCCACATCTTTCTTTTTTCCCACGCTACTTCCCCCCGTTCCTCCCACAGCCTCCACAAGCCCATTATCTTCTTGGGCCTTTTTACATGGCCAATCCACCTCTGGATCAATAGTGGTTTTATTGAGAATACCACCATTCAATGGCCCACGTTCATCAAACCACTCCTCCACTACCTCAGCACTTTGACCTTCCACTTCAATAGGCCCCACCCCATTTAAATTCCACACAATAGATTTTTCCTGTTCCCCACAATTCTCAAGCACTACGTGCGCCGCCAAATGGGAAGAAAAAACGTCTTCAGTGAGTCCCAATGCAACGTTTTCCTTCTCTTGCTCATGATTAGCCTCATTCACCTTTTCCAACACAGCACCTTCGACAACCTTGATGGCTTTTGCACCACCAGCCTCTTCGTCTTCATCACCCCACTCGGACTCCACGTAACCTTCGTTCTCCGCCGTGAATAACGGTGGACCATCATCGCCGTCACTTCCGTCCTCCGACTCAGAATTCTCGTCACTATGACCATCATCAATTGGACCAGTTAATCCATTCCAATGCATAGGGCCACACCATTCTTCAAGCACCTTGATGTGGAACATCTCTCCATTAATCTTTGCATGAATCACCGTATTGAACACTTCAAATCCCCTTGTTCGAACAAGGATTCTTGCCACGTCCATGGATGACCTCTTTCTCGTATTTTCGTCTACACCCAAAAACACCCCAAAGTTGCAAGCCAACCTCCCAAAAAACTCGTTGTTCCAGGCATGTACCGGTATCCCATGGCTCCGAACCCAAACGACGCGTTCAGTATCAACTACCGATGGGCTCCAGCTTCTTATCTCATCAAATTTGTCCCACAACCAATCTGCAGCATCAGTATTTAGTGCTGCTAGCATACGCTCTTCAAATTCTTCAAGGAGCACAAGATTAGCTCCCAATGGTGTTGCTTAGGGACTGGTATGGGGAGTATGTACTTTATGGGCGGTCGGGGTGGGATTAGACATGTATGGTGGATGATGATAAGATGCAAAGATGGGGATGCTAACTGACTCACACAAAAGTAAAGACACATGTCACACAAGTTCACTATACGAATGCTTCATAGAGAGTTAACATTAGTTAAAACATGATAGAAGGAGTTTTTGATAACACTTTAGTTAACAAAGGGACCATTATGATTTTTTGCCATGGGATGGATGAGATGCATTGCTTTGCTGATAAAAATTATGAACGAGCTGCAAATAGTGAATAATTTTTATTTTTATTTTTATTTTTATTTTTAAAAATGAGTGTCTGAAAACAACTTGAGTTTTCAACTAAGTTCGTCCTTACTTGCAATTTAGTGGGTTAAACTTTTTGAAGGAAGAACGATCAAAGAGTTTTTGCAAGAACGCCTCATCTCTCATCTCTCATCAAACAATTTTTTTAAAAAAAAAAGGTTTGCTTATTTATTTTACTAACAAATAAAATGCAATGAATGAACTAACTCATGATGATGGACATGCGTGATGAAAACGAAAATGCATGAAATGAAGGAATAATCAGTTGAAAATACCAGCTACCCTAAATGATTTTTTGTAGGCAATGCAACATGTAAATTATGCAAAATGCTAGCTAAAGTACTTTTTTAGATGATGAATGATGTAAGAATGATGACACTATTTATCTTCATTTTTTAATTTATTTGGAAATGATGCATGCATGCAGAAAAAAAATGATGTATGGATGAACGATGAAACAACTTTTTTTTTTGGTGTTTTTTTTTAAAAAAAATTGGGATGATAACATGAGGGAAACGATGCATGGAAGTTATAATGATGTGATGCCTACACTATTTGATGATAATTTTTGTGAATGATTATGGATGGACGAATGGTGGTGCATGATAGATGGGATGCTTATATTATATGACATAATTTTGAATATTTTGTTTGTCTTTTTTTGTAAAGGGGAAACCGGATGCATGAGTAAAATATAATTCTGGTGGTTGACTTTCAAATGCGTGTTTATATACCAGTATCCACCTCTCTTATAAAAATGGTTTTATAATTCCCCCATGGTCATTGAAATGCATGCAAAATGAGATGTTTTTTTGTTTTATGATATGCAAAGAAAATGGAAAATAAAAATGCATGAGATAAAATATGGTTTTTTAGGATTTTTTTCCTTTTGAGAGAATAGGATGAAATGTATTTGTGTTTGTTTGAATGCAATAGCATTAAGCTCCTTTGTGTTCTAAGAGGGTTCCTTTGAGAAAGGATTTAAGGTTTTTGCTATTAAGTGAACCTTTCAAGGGTAGCTCTACAAAGATCCTAAATAAGGTTCCTAGAGCCAACGACCCCAGTTAAGAACATTGGTCACAACAATAGGCAAGTTATTAGAAGTGACAGCATCCTCAAAAAGGACCAAACTCTAGGTGAGACCTTCGTAACCACCGAGCTGGACTTACATCCAAAAGGCCATTACTACGCGGTCTCTTGTGGGAAGAAGTGTAATAGTGGAGTGTGTGTAGGAGCGAAATGTCAATATACCCCCCAAGCTGCAAAACAAACAAACACACACAAAAATAAAGGTCTTTTATCCTAGGGTTTACATACCACAATAATATAATATGCAATAGGAAAAAAAGATAAGATAAGGGTAAAAATAAACATTACTAATGCTACAACTAATTAGACTAGACTTGACTCTCTAAAATTGTCCCCAGTGAAGTCGCCAGCTGTAGCGACCGAAAAATCCGGGAGAGGAATCCTCAACATTCAAAAGATGAAGCCGCCACCAAAGTTTAGTTTAAGGGTAAACAATGGAAAATCCCATTTGATTTGGATAATGGTCCTTGAGACCAGATTTGAGTTCGGGAATCGGTTATGTGTAGGGAAGGTATTAGCACCCCACGACATCCTTCTTAAGGAAGGTTACCTGCTAATTAGTTGTAGGAAAAAATGTTAATTTTCAAAATGTTTAATTTACCCCTTTTATTTTGATAAAGAAATTTAGAGAGATAGACTTGGTATTTTTGGATTATTATTTATTTAGAAAAAAGACTAAAAAGGTTTTTTATTAGTGCAATTAACAGAGGTCGGCCGCCCTCTGCTCCTACGTATCTCTTGGTAGATAATCAAATCACACGTAGTTCTTGGTAGAAAATATTTGTTTGTTTAATGTTTTTTTAATTAGGGATTTTAGGACTCTTGAGTGATCAGTTCATTTGTCCTTAATCCCTTTTTTGAAAATTTGTTTTTGTTGGAGAAAAATGTTTTGTGTTTGTGTTTTTTTGTTTTGAAATTGTTTATTTTGAATATGGATTTTAGGACCTGATCTGTCACGGTTCATTAGTGGTCCCAAAAATGAGACTAACCCGACAGTACAGTCGACTTAATCCCCTATTTATATTTTTTGAGTATAAATATTTATTTGTTGATTTTTATATGTTTTTTGTAAAAGAAACTAATTTTTGAAAAGAAATGAATAAAAAAGAAAAGGGGTTGAATTAGTAAAATGGGGTGCAATTAACTGCAGGGGTCGTATTATTAACAGGGGGTGCAGTTGAGGAGCAGCGCAGTTTTAGTTTTATGATAAACAGCCCACGAATTGGGCCTTTCAGGGGGTGTGCTGAAGGGAGCCCAGCCTGCGCTTTTGGAGAGTTTGGGCTGATGCGGGAGGGTGAGTAGTATCAATGGGAGAGGTGTAAATATAACTCTGAATTAATTAATCAATTAAAAAGTTAATCTGAAAAAAAGGAAGTATATACGGGTTGTTGGATTTCTAAAACCCTAGTTTCATTCCCTTCTCCACTCATGCACCGTTTTAGAGAGAATGGAGAGGAGAGAGAAAGTTTGAGAATTCTGGAGGGAGAGAGTGAATTTGCGCGAAAATGAGGGAGAAAGAGAGAGAAGTTCGGAGAGGGAGAGGGAGAGGGAGAGGGAGAGAGAGAGAGAGAAAGAGGACTTCATCGGAGGGGTGACGACGTCGCCGGTGCTTGGCCGGAGTTGGTGAACTCGCGACTGAGAGTGAAAGAGGAAGAGGAAGACGGCGGCGGTGTGATGGGAAGGTTGGTGACGGCTCCGGTGAGGGGGTGTTCACGGCGGTGACGATGACACAATGTTGGAGAGTTTCGCGCAGTGGGTGTTTCACGGCGGGGGGAACACCGGGGACGCGTTTGGGGGAAACGACCACCGTTCGTGGTGGTCCGAGATGTTGGTGAGTTCTGCTGTTAGTCTTCTTATATTTCAGTTCCATTTTCTGCTACTCTATTTCTTTGGTCTGCTTCTGATTATGCTAAGCTTAATTCTTCTCTCCTATTTTCTGATTTTTGCATTCTTTTCCCTATTTTAATTCAAGACACAGATCCCTTGTTCCGCTTCTATTTTCTGTTTATACAAAAATTACTGCTTTCATCTTGCCCAATCTGATTTACCCTGAACACTGATTCTATGTTCTGAATATATTCTAATAATGATAATTTCTACTCTATTTTGTAACTAATTTGTAACTAAGCCTGCTGAATAATATTTTTCAGTGTTGATTCCAAAGTCTACTTGATTTTCAAGGCACTTCTAATATGTACATCTCAGATTACTAAAATATTCTAGTGAGTAAAATAAAAGAAATACGTACAAGAGTAAAAACGAGACCAACCTGGGCTCCTAGATGAAAACTGGTTTGTTGTCTGGTTTGTTCTCGTATTGTTGTCCTTTTACTGCTGCCACTATCCTTTTTCACCTCCCAGAATTTCAGAATTAGGATTTCGATGTAGAACCCTAATTAACGTATCTTTTTTTTTTCCCTGTGAAATCTTTTATGAATCCCCCCTTTTGTGTGAATTCTGGTCTGTTTTATAGCTAAAGAATTGAATCAAAAATTAATTGTTTCAATCTTTTGTTTCCTTATTTGCAGGTTTTGGGCTTATTGAGGAGACTTGTTGAGAAAGGAGAAGCCCATAAGAGTAGTGGTGATGATGATTTTCTTGCATTTTCGTTTTTATTATTTTTTGTATTTTTTGTTATTTTCGTTTTTGGACCTTTTTTGTACTATTGGACATATTTTGGACCTTTTGGACTATTGTAATATAAAACTGTAATAAACTGACTCTATAAAAATTATTTTGGCATTTTGTAAGTCATTTTGGATGTATTTTGACCCAAAAGTAAAAAATAAAAGCGAAATTTGGGTTAAACCCAATGGTTGTCAAAACGAAACTCAAAATAGAGAAATAGGCTCGAAATGCACAAGTAAATGAAAATAGGCCCAAATGAGCTGAATTAGCTTAGGCACAAATGTACAAAAGTCTAATTAAACAAAAAGCGAATTGACTCGATTGACTAACTTATCAAACGTCGACTTAATTAGACAATCTTGATGGAGTTAGGAAACGAATTTTAGTATGCGAATTGGAAAGTTCAATAAAACAAGACGGACAAAATTGGGGTATGACACTTCTTATATAATATCTCAACATCGATGATTGAAATACCTATAAACTGAAGAAAATCCATAAACGATTCTGTGAGGGCGTTGTTGAAGATATGCCATAAACGAAAATACCCATAAATTGAAGATTTCGTCTTCAATCAAATTCGATTTCGATTTTCCCATTTCGATTTCAATTTCAGATTTGATTTTCCCATTTTCCCATTTTAGATTTTAATTTTCGACTTCAGATTTCCCATTTTCTCATTTCGATTTTGATTTGATATTTGATACCTATAAACGAAACCCATTCTCCCAATTCATTTATCGTTTTGAAGATGAAGATTTGTGAAACGGTAAAAATGATTAAATCACCACGAAACCCAGATCTGGGTTTTCTGGGTGTTCAAGGTTGAAGGTGAAGTTATGTATTTTCCAGATTTGTTTTAACTCCCAAAGATTTAAAGTTTCCAGAATTGTTTTTCCAAGATGAAATCCTCTTCCTCTCGCTCACACAACATGAAATCATCTCTCATTTTTCTGGATTGTTGTTTCTTTTGGTGTGATGGGTTGGAAGGTGTGATTTTATGGGTAATAGTTTCTGGGGTTTTGAATTGCAGATGAAGATTGAGGTGGGTTTAGGAGGAGTTGGGTTCTGATTTGATTGTGTTTAGAAGATGAGAGAAGAACAAAATTTCTGAGAAAGAGGAATGAAAGAGATGATGATTTCGCATCCATGTTGGCAGCCATGTCAGCATCCACTAACGGTATTAGCCAAAAACTAACAGCAGGGACCAAACTAGAAGCGTTTGGTATTTGCAAGGGCTTTTTAAAAATAAAATAAATTAGAGGGACGAAACTGGAATTTTTGGATATTTGCAGGGACCAAATGTACCTTTAAGCCTATATATATATATATATATATATATATATATATATATATATATATATATATATATATATATATACACACTTAATTCAAAGTTAAAATATTCCTAAGTGTTACACTATTAGTATACTCCTTGACTATGGCTAGCCTTGTTCAGGCCAGTTTACTGGTGTATTTTCAAAGAATGTTCTGGGAGCCTCACAAACGTGGCCAATGTCTGTTGTGAGCAGTACCAGATGTCTGAGAAATCCCATAGTCAATCAGCCTACTATTTTATAACACATAAACATAAAAGGTGATTGAATAAGAAAATTATTCATCTGTGTTTATATTTTACAAAGATTTACTTTTGATCTTAAAACAGTTTGTTAAAGTGTGTTGTCATATGTTTAATTTGAACTTTCCCTGAGTTATATTTTGTAAACGTATTCTCTGTTCTTGATCAAGAACATCTATAACCTTTTCAAAACCATGTTTTACTTACTTTTGGCATTATAGGATTTTGAAAGAATACTTGGAAATCTCGCTAACGACGAACGGCATAACGAATGCGTAAGACTCGCGAGTGATAGAGCAGCTACCTTGCCGCCCAGAGAGATGTTGTATTCTGGAAACATCTTGGTGTTTGAAAGAAAGTAAAATAGAAAACAGTTTGTTTATTGATCACTTGCATGTCAGAATCAAACTCAAGATATAGTTTAAATGGTTTAAATTAAAAATATTTCAGTATTTACTTTACTTGTTGTTTTCTGAGTAAAAGAATTTCTCTCTGAAGTATAAATTAGAAAATAATTCTTTTATCCAAGTTTTAATATCCTGCACTTGGCCTTGATATGATCTTTAAACAAAACATGTTTAATTCCCCAGCATAATCTAGGAAGTAGTTGCTAGTTCATATTTTAATATTTATATTTCTGATGAAACCAAGTGAAGGCGATGATACTTATGGGTGAGGAATTATAAAAATTTTCTGAAAAAACCTCTGTTACTTTCATACTGCTTTCCTCACTCCCTCATGTCTTTTATTACTATGCCTTCTTTAGAAAATCAATTTTCTGAAAATCAAGATCTTAGTAAAGATCTTACCAATCAAGATCTTTGCAAAGATCTTATCAACAATCAAACTCCTTTTGTCATAGATAAAATTTCCCTCAAAAAGGAATTTTATTCTGAAGAATGGTCTCTTCACAGAGAATGGTTCTTCAAACATTATCAAGGGAAAAATAGAAAATCCATTCAGGAAAAATTCTATAAATTCCTTGAAAATGTCAAATACAATATTCCTTTTTTTGATTGGTTTCATGCATATACCATCAAGAAAAATATCAATTATCCCTTCCAAGATGACATGATTGGAAGGAAAATCGTGGATGTCATCACCATATGGCATTTAAAAGATGGTCAAAAGGTCCAATCTGTGTTACCTCCTAAAGGCCCTTTCACCCTCAATATTCAAAACCAATCTGCCCCTGTCATGGCTGCCCCCTTTAAAGCTAGGCCTGATAGTGAACCTATAACAGCCAGAGACATCAAAGATCTCATGGAACAATCCAACTATACAAACAAATACCTCCAAGCTCTTGGAGATTCCAAATTAGGTAGAAACAATGATGCCTCCCCTAGAACTGAGTCATCTTGTCCTTCTGCTAAGATAGAGAAACCTCTATTCAATCCCTATAGGATATCCAAGACCTTTAAAGCCTTCAGGCAAGAAGGTCATATCAAAAAGGAAGTTGATGAAACCAAGGATGAAATCTTGGAAAAAATCAATGAGCATTTAGCTCTCCTCAAAGCAACTGTCCCTGATACGCTTTCTCCTCATACCCCTAGGAAAAGCATCAATATGATAGACGAGACCTCTTCTGACCACTCAGAAGATGCCTCTCCTAAGAATAGAGTCAGTCCAATCATTTACAATCCCAAAAACAAATGGCGTAGGGAAACCAAGCTTTACTACCCTAGGGCCACTGCTCCTGACCTTCTCTTAGAAGAAAAGGAAACCAATTTTAAAAGTTTCAGTGCCAACAATGTTTATGAGTGGAACATTGACGGAGAAAATGAGTATGGCATAACCAAAATCCTCCAAAACATGACTATGGTTGCCACTGCCTATGAAACTTCTAACAATTGCTCAGAAAACATGATCGTAGAAATCCTCATTGCAGGATTCTGTGGTCAACTCAAAGGTTGGTGGGATAATTACCTCGATGATGAGGATAAGCAATCTATCCTTACCGCCATCAAAAGGGAACCCAGCGGAGAACCCATCACTGAAGAAGGGACTCAAATCCCTGATGCAGTTAATACTTTAATCTTCACCATTGCCCAACACTTTATAGGAGACCCTTCCTTGATTAAGGATAGATCTGCTGAGTTGTTGTCCAATCTTAGGTGCAAAACCCTCGGTGATTTTAGATGGTATAAGGACACATTCCTTACAAGAGTCTACACCAGAGAAGATAGCCAACAAGCCTTCTGGAAGGAGAAATTCCTTGCAGGTCTCCCTAAATCCTTAGGTGATAAGGTTAGAGATAAGCTTCGCAATCAGGACCCTAATGGAAATATTCCCTACCAGCAATTAAGCTATGGCCAGCTTATTGCTATCATCCAAAGAGTTGCTTTGAAAATTTGTCAAGACGACAAAATTCAGCAGCAATTATCCAAAGAAAAGGCCCAAAATCGCAGAGACTTAGGAACCTTCTGTGAACAATTTGGCCTCCCTTGCATCAAAAAAACCAAACCTAAACCAAAACCTATCAACACCTTACCTAGACCTGACTATTACAAGGAAAGGCATGATAGGAAACCTAGGCCAAGGATTACCGGTCATCCTACCAGAAATCATTATGAGAATAATGATAAAAAACCCATTATCTGCTTCAAGTGTGGCAAACCAGGACATATTAGCAGGAATTGTAGGGTTATAAACAAACTCAAAATTCTTAATCTTGGTTCAGATATTGAAAACAAGATTAACAATTTATTAGCCCAATCTTCAGAAGATTCCTCTGACCAACCTTCTGAGAAAGAAGGCCAAATTCAGGATGATGATTTGTCTAAATCTGATTCCTCTAATAGCATCAATGTTCTCACCAAAGAACAAGATCTTCTCCTTGAGGCCATTAATGCCATTCCTGATCCCCAGGAAAGAGAAAAATACCTCAAGAAGCTTAAGTCTACCCTTGAGACTAAACCTCCCAAGAACCCCTTAGTAACCAATAAGTACAATCTCAGGGACACCTTCAAAAGGTTAGAAAAAACCAGTGTCAAACCTGTTACTATCCAAGATCTTCAGTATGAGATCAACAACCTAAAAGTTGAGGTCAATAAACTCAAAGAAAAACAGGCCAGTCACCAGTCCATTATTGACCATTGGAAAAATCATGAAACCAGTTCCTCTTCAGGTGTCCCTGACTCTGATAAGGAAATGGATTCAGATTTCTTAGGACTAATCAATTATGTAAAAATTCAGAAGTTTTACATAAATGTCAAAATTATTATCAAAGATTTTACTTTTGAAACTGTTGCCTTGTTTGACACAGGTGCAGATTCAAACTGTATTTTAGAGGGTCTCATCCCAACAAAATACTTTGAGAAAACCTCTGAACAACTTAGTGCTGCAAATGGTACTAAGTTAAGAATCAATTACAAATTGTCTTCAGCTATCATCGAAAACAACAATTTAAAAATTGATACCTCTTTTCTTCTTGTCAAAGATTTGAAAAATCAGGTAATCTTAGGAACTCCGTTCATAAGATCACTTTTTCCTTTTCAAATTACTGAAGAAGGTATCATAGCCCAGCATTTGGGACAACCAATCATTTTTAAGTTTTTAAGAAAACCTTTTGTTAGGAACTTAAATCCAATTTCTTACAAAGAAAATCAAATCAATTTTTTAAAAGATGAAATTGCTTTTAGAAATATTGATCACCAGTTACTTAAGAAAGAAAATCAATTTAAAGTTAGGAGTCTTTTAGAACAAATACAATCCACTGTTTGTTCTGATCTTCCTAACGCTTTCTGGGAAAGAAAACATCATGTTGTGGAACTTCCTTATGAAAAGGATTTCCATGAAAGGCAAATTCCCACCAAAGCTAGACCCATCCAGATGAATCAGGATCTCCTCTTGGTTTGTCAAAAGGAGATAAATGATCTTTTAAAAAAGGGTCTTATCCGCAAAAGTAAGAGTTCCTGGTCTTGCTCTGCCTTTTATGTTAACAAACAAGCAGAAATAGAAAGGGGAACTCCCAGATTGGTTATTAATTACAAACCTCTCAACCAAGCTCTTTGTTGGATTAGATATCCTATTCCTAACAAAAAAGACCTTCTCAAACGTCTTCATGACGCAAAAATATTTTCAAAATTCGACATGAAATCTGGATTTTGGCAGATCCAGATCAAAGAGAAGGATAGATACAAAACTGCCTTCACTGTCCCTTTTGGTCAATATGAATGGAACGTTATGCCTTTTGGCTTGAAAAACGCTCCTTCTGAATTTCAAAGAATCATGAATGATATATTCAATGATTATGCAAATTTCGCCATTGTCTATATTGATGATGTGCTCATTTTTTCTCAATCTTTCGACCAACATGTCAGGCATATCAATACCTTTATTTCTATCATAAAGAAAAATGGTCTTGCTGTGTCGAAAACAAAAATCAATTTGTTCCAAACAAAAATCAGATTTTTGGGTCACAATATCCATCACGGAACCATTACTCCTATCACTAGGGCTATTGAGTTCTCAGATAAATTCCCCAATCAAATTATTGACAAAACCCAACTACAAAGGTTCCTTGGTTGTCTAAATTATGTCTCTGATTTCTTTCCTCAACTAAGTAATCTCATCAAACCTCTCCATGATCGTCTAAAAAAGGATCCTCCTCCTTGGACGGATGATCACACCAAAATTGTCATACAAATCAAAGCCCAAGTTAAAGTGCTACCCTGCCTTTACCTACCCAATCCTGAAGCCTTCAAAGTTGTCGAAACTGATGCTTCTGATATCGGTTACGGCGGAATTTTAAAACAAAGAATTTCTGGAAAAGAGCAAATCATTGCCTTCACTTCTAAACATTGGAATCCTGCCCAGCAGAATTATTCCACTATCAAAAAAGAAGTTTTGGCTATTGTGCTAACCATTTCAAAGTTCCAATCTGATCTTTTAAATCAAAAATTTCTTGTTCGTATTGATTGCAAGTCTGCAAAAGATATTTTGCAAAAAGACGTTAAAAATCTTGCATCTAAACAAATTTTTGCCAGATGGCAAGCAATTTTAAGTATATTTGATTTTGATATTGAATATCTCAAAGGTTCTGACAATTCTCTTCCTGATTATCTCACTCGTGAATATTTACAGGGAAATATTTATCCTTAAGCATGATAATTGTACCACTCTTTGTGGGAAAAACTGCTTAAACCACCCTGAACATGGTGATTGTAGTGTCTGCATCAGGCACGAAAAACTGTCCAAACTAAACCTTTCGACGAAGCTCTGTTGTCTTCGACAAGCTCTGTTGAACCACCCTTGAACATGGTGATTGTAGTGTCCTTATGGACATGAAAAACTGTTCAAATTTCAAATCTTTCGACAAAGCTCTGTTGTCCTTCAACAAGCTCTGTTGAACCACCCTTGAACATGGTGATTGTAGTGTCCTTATGGACATGAAAAACTGTTCAATCTCCAAATCTAACCTTTCGACATGCTTTGTTGTTTTTCGACAAGCACTGTTGTTTCCTTTTTGCAGGAACTCGTTAAGGTACCAAGTCTTAGTGGACGTCTCGCCCACTACTGTATCTTCTTTGTCGAAGTTTCTTGCTTTCCCACAATTCGATGTGGTCAATCCTTGGGGACCCCTTGTCTCCCTCTATCTTCTGGCTCTTGGAATCCAAGGCTCCATCATTGCTCAGTCCCGTGTACTTTTCCCTGCTGCTGCACAGTTCAAGTCAGATTCTCTTGGATCCTCTACAGTGCAGGTCACTTAGTGCACAGTGCCGGTTTAGTAACCGGTTACTATTCAATTTTCAATCTATTTAATCGTGTCTTAGGCTTGTGTTAGAAACACGATTAAGACACAACACAATTCTCTACTTCTCTCCCTAGTTCTAGTGAGAAGCCAGAGCACTTGTAATCTTCTTCTTCTCTTCTTCAATCTTCAATCTTGTAAATCATAGATAGTTCTTAACTATCTCAATCAATCTAAGTAACTCATAGATAGTACATGGAAGGTTTTACCTCCTAAACTATCTTGTGAGTTTTATCTGTGTTTAATTTATTATTTGTTGCATTCCGTATGCTACCTACTTCCCCTCTGTCTCTTTAATTTAATCCCCCTCTCCTGGTTCCGACCCCCTCTTGGTATCAGAGCCAGATGGTGGAAGTAGGAATGTAGATATTAACTTTGAACTGTTGGTTACTTATCTGGGTTATGCTTTGCAGTTAATTATGTTTTGCCCTATTCATATATGTGCCTGTAATGGATATTAATTCAAAGTTAAAATATTCCTAAGTGTTACACTATTAGTATACTCCTTGACTATGGCTAGCCTTGTTCAGGCCAGTTTACTGGTGTATTTTCAAAGAATGTTCTGGGAGCCTCACAAACGTGGCCAATGTCTGTTGTGAGCAGTACCAGATGTCTGAGAAATCCCATAGTCAATCAGCCTACTATTTTATAACACATAAACATAAAAGGTGATTGAATAAGAAAATTATTCATCTGTGTTTATATTTTACAAAGATTTACTTTTGATCTTAAAACAGTTTGTTAAAGTGTGTTGTCATATGTTTAATTTGAACTTTCCCTGAGTTATATTTTGTAAACGTATTCTCTGTTCTTGATCAAGAACATCTATAACCTTTTCAAAACCATGTTTTACTTACTTTTGGCATTATAGGATTTTGAAAGAATACTTGGAAATCTCGCTAACGACGAACGGCATAACGAATGCGTAAGACTCGCGAGTGATAGAGCAGCTACCTTGCCGCCCAGAGAGATGTTGTATTCTGGAAACATCTTGGTGTTTGAAAGAAAGTAAAATAGAAAACAGTTTGTTTATTGATCACTTGCATGTCAGAATCAAACTCAAGATATAGTTTAAATGGTTTAAATTAAAAATATTTCAGTATTTACTTTACTTGTTGTTTTCTGAGTAAAAGAATTTCTCTCTGAAGTATAAATTAGAAAATAATTCTTTTATCCAAGTTTTAATATCCTGCACTTGGCCTTGATATGATCTTTAAACAAAACATGTTTAATTCCCCAGCATAATCTAGGAAGTAGTTGCTAGTTCATATTTTAATATTTATATTTCTGATGAAACCAAGTGAAGGCGATGATACTTATGGGTGAGGAATTATAAAAATTTTCTGAAAAAACCTCTGTTACTTTCATACTGCTTTCCTCACTCCCTCATGTCTTTTATTACTATGCCTTCTTTAGAAAATCAATTTTCTGAAAATCAAGATCTTAGTAAAGATCTTACCAATCAAGATCTTTGCAAAGATCTTATCAACAATCAAACTCCTTTTGTCATAGATAAAATTTCCCTCAAAAAGGAATTTTATTCTGAAGAATGGTCTCTTCACAGAGAATGGTTCTTCAAACATTATCAAGGGAAAAATAGAAAATCCATTCAGGAAAAATTCTATAAATTCCTTGAAAATGTCAAATACAATATTCCTTTTTTTGATTGGTTTCATGCATATACCATCAAGAAAAATATCAATTATCCCTTCCAAGATGACATGATTGGAAGGAAAATCGTGGATGTCATCACCATATGGCATTTAAAAGATGGTCAAAAGGTCCAATCTGTGTTACCTCCTAAAGGCCCTTTCACCCTCAATATTCAAAACCAATCTGCCCCTGTCATGGCTGCCCCCTTTAAAGCTAGGCCTGATAGTGAACCTATAACAGCCAGAGACATCAAAGATCTCATGGAACAATCCAACTATACAAACAAATACCTCCAAGCTCTTGGAGATTCCAAATTAGGTAGAAACAATGATGCCTCCCCTAGAACTGAGTCATCTTGTCCTTCTGCTAAGATAGAGAAACCTCTATTCAATCCCTATAGGATATCCAAGACCTTTAAAGCCTTCAGGCAAGAAGGTCATATCAAAAAGGAAGTTGATGAAACCAAGGATGAAATCTTGGAAAAAATCAATGAGCATTTAGCTCTCCTCAAAGCAACTGTCCCTGATACGCTTTCTCCTCATACCCCTAGGAAAAGCATCAATATGATAGACGAGACCTCTTCTGACCACTCAGAAGATGCCTCTCCTAAGAATAGAGTCAGTCCAATCATTTACAATCCCAAAAACAAATGGCGTAGGGAAACCAAGCTTTACTACCCTAGGGCCACTGCTCCTGACCTTCTCTTAGAAGAAAAGGAAACCAATTTTAAAAGTTTCAGTGCCAACAATGTTTATGAGTGGAACATTGACGGAGAAAATGAGTATGGCATAACCAAAATCCTCCAAAACATGACTATGGTTGCCACTGCCTATGAAACTTCTAACAATTGCTCAGAAAACATGATCGTAGAAATCCTCATTGCAGGATTCTGTGGTCAACTCAAAGGTTGGTGGGATAATTACCTCGATGATGAGGATAAGCAATCTATCCTTACCGCCATCAAAAGGGAACCCAGCGGAGAACCCATCACTGAAGAAGGGACTCAAATCCCTGATGCAGTTAATACTTTAATCTTCACCATTGCCCAACACTTTATAGGAGACCCTTCCTTGATTAAGGATAGATCTGCTGAGTTGTTGTCCAATCTTAGGTGCAAAACCCTCGGTGATTTTAGATGGTATAAGGACACATTCCTTACAAGAGTCTACACCAGAGAAGATAGCCAACAAGCCTTCTGGAAGGAGAAATTCCTTGCAGGTCTCCCTAAATCCTTAGGTGATAAGGTTAGAGATAAGCTTCGCAATCAGGACCCTAATGGAAATATTCCCTACCAGCAATTAAGCTATGGCCAGCTTATTGCTATCATCCAAAGAGTTGCTTTGAAAATTTGTCAAGACGACAAAATTCAGCAGCAATTATCCAAAGAAAAGGCCCAAAATCGCAGAGACTTAGGAACCTTCTGTGAACAATTTGGCCTCCCTTGCATCAAAAAAACCAAACCTAAACCAAAACCTATCAACACCTTACCTAGACCTGACTATTACAAGGAAAGGCATGATAGGAAACCTAGGCCAAGGATTACCGGTCATCCTACCAGAAATCATTATGAGAATAATGATAAAAAACCCATTATCTGCTTCAAGTGTGGCAAACCAGGACATATTAGCAGGAATTGTAGGGTTATAAACAAACTCAAAATTCTTAATCTTGGTTCAGATATTGAAAACAAGATTAACAATTTATTAGCCCAATCTTCAGAAGATTCCTCTGACCAACCTTCTGAGAAAGAAGGCCAAATTCAGGATGATGATTTGTCTAAATCTGATTCCTCTAATAGCATCAATGTTCTCACCAAAGAACAAGATCTTCTCCTTGAGGCCATTAATGCCATTCCTGATCCCCAGGAAAGAGAAAAATACCTCAAGAAGCTTAAGTCTACCCTTGAGACTAAACCTCCCAAGAACCCCTTAGTAACCAATAAGTACAATCTCAGGGACACCTTCAAAAGGTTAGAAAAAACCAGTGTCAAACCTGTTACTATCCAAGATCTTCAGTATGAGATCAACAACCTAAAAGTTGAGGTCAATAAACTCAAAGAAAAACAGGCCAGTCACCAGTCCATTATTGACCATTGGAAAAATCATGAAACCAGTTCCTCTTCAGGTGTCCCTGACTCTGATAAGGAAATGGATTCAGATTTCTTAGGACTAATCAATTATGTAAAAATTCAGAAGTTTTACATAAATGTCAAAATTATTATCAAAGATTTTACTTTTGAAACTGTTGCCTTGTTTGACACAGGTGCAGATTCAAACTGTATTTTAGAGGGTCTCATCCCAACAAAATACTTTGAGAAAACCTCTGAACAACTTAGTGCTGCAAATGGTACTAAGTTAAGAATCAATTACAAATTGTCTTCAGCTATCATCGAAAACAACAATTTAAAAATTGATACCTCTTTTCTTCTTGTCAAAGATTTGAAAAATCAGGTAATCTTAGGAACTCCGTTCATAAGATCACTTTTTCCTTTTCAAATTACTGAAGAAGGTATCATAGCCCAGCATTTGGGACAACCAATCATTTTTAAGTTTTTAAGAAAACCTTTTGTTAGGAACTTAAATCCAATTTCTTACAAAGAAAATCAAATCAATTTTTTAAAAGATGAAATTGCTTTTAGAAATATTGATCACCAGTTACTTAAGAAAGAAAATCAATTTAAAGTTAGGAGTCTTTTAGAACAAATACAATCCACTGTTTGTTCTGATCTTCCTAACGCTTTCTGGGAAAGAAAACGTCATGTTGTGGAACTTCCTTATGAAAAGGATTTCCATGAAAGGCAAATTCCCACCAAAGCTAGACCCATCCAGATGAATCAGGATCTCCTCTTGGTTTGTCAAAAGGAGATAAATGATCTTTTAAAAAAGGGTCTTATCCGCAAAAGTAAGAGTTCCTGGTCTTGCTCTGCCTTTTATGTTAACAAACAAGCAGAAATAGAAAGGGGAACTCCCAGATTGGTTATTAATTACAAACCTCTCAACCAAGCTCTTTGTTGGATTAGATATCCTATTCCTAACAAAAAAGACCTTCTCAAACGTCTTCATGACGCAAAAATATTTTCAAAATTCGACATGAAATCTGGATTTTGGCAGATCCAGATCAAAGAGAAGGATAGATACAAAACTGCCTTCACTGTCCCTTTTGGTCAATATGAATGGAACGTTATGCCTTTTGGCTTGAAAAACGCTCCTTCTGAATTTCAAAGAATCATGAATGATATATTCAATGATTATGCAAATTTCGCCATTGTCTATATTGATGATGTGCTCATTTTTTCTCAATCTTTCGACCAACATGTCAGGCATATCAATACCTTTATTTCTATCATAAAGAAAAATGGTCTTGCTGTGTCGAAAACAAAAATCAATTTGTTCCAAACAAAAATCAGATTTTTGGGTCACAATATCCATCACGGAACCATTACTCCTATCACTAGGGCTATTGAGTTCTCAGATAAATTCCCCAATCAAATTATTGACAAAACCCAACTACAAAGGTTCCTTGGTTGTCTAAATTATGTCTCTGATTTCTTTCCTCAACTAAGTAATCTCATCAAACCTCTCCATGATCGTCTAAAAAAGGATCCTCCTCCTTGGACGGATGATCACACCAAAATTGTCATACAAATCAAAGCCCAAGTTAAAGTGCTACCCTGCCTTTACCTACCCAATCCTGAAGCCTTCAAAGTTGTCGAAACTGATGCTTCTGATATCGGTTACGGCGGAATTTTAAAACAAAGAATTTCTGGAAAAGAGCAAATCATTGCCTTCACTTCTAAACATTGGAATCCTGCCCAGCAGAATTATTCCACTATCAAAAAAGAAGTTTTGGCTATTGTGCTAACCATTTCAAAGTTCCAATCTGATCTTTTAAATCAAAAATTTCTTGTTCGTATTGATTGCAAGTCTGCAAAAGATATTTTGCAAAAAGACGTTAAAAATCTTGCATCTAAACAAATTTTTGCCAGATGGCAAGCAATTTTAAGTATATTTGATTTTGATATTGAATATCTCAAAGGTTCTGACAATTCTCTTCCTGATTATCTCACTCGTGAATATTTACAGGGAAATATTTATCCTTAAGCATGATAATTGTACCACTCTTTGTGGGAAAAACTGCTTAAACCACCCTGAACATGGTGATTGTAGTGTCTGCATCAGGCACGAAAAACTGTCCAAACTAAACCTTTCGACGAAGCTCTGTTGTCTTCGACAAGCTCTGTTGAACCACCCTTGAACATGGTGATTGTAGTGTCCTTATGGACATGAAAAACTGTTCAATCTCCAAATCTAACCTTTCGACATGCTTTGTTGTTTTTCGACAAGCACTGTTGTTTCCTTTTTGCAGGAACTCGTTAAGGTACCAAGTCTTAGTGGACGTCTCGCCCACTACTGTATCTTCTTTGTCGAAGTTTCTTGCTTTCCCACAATTCGATGTGGTCAATCCTTGGGGACCCCTTGTCTCCCTCTATCTTCTGGCTCTTGGAATCCAAGGCTCCATCATTGCTCAGTCCCGTGTACTTTTCCCTGCTGCTGCACAGTTCAAGTCAGATTCTCTTGGATCCTCTACAGTGCAGGTCACTTAGTGCACAGTGCCGGTTTAGTAACCGGTTACTATTCAATTTTCAATCTATTTAATCGTGTCTTAGGCTTGTGTTAGAAACACGATTAAGACACAACACAATTCTCTACTTCTCTCCCTAGTTCTAGTGAGAAGCCAGAGCACTTGTAATCTTCTTCTTCTCTTCTTCAATCTTCAATCTTGTAAATCATAGATAGTTCTTAACTATCTCAATCAATCTAAGTAACTCATAGATAGTACATGGAAGGTTTTACCTCCTAAACTATCTTGTGAGTTTTATCTGTGTTTAATTTATTATTTGTTGCATTCCGTATGCTACCTACTTCCCCTCTGTCTCTTTAATTTAATCCCCCTCTCCTGGTTCCGACCCCCTCTTGGTATCAGAGCCAGATGGTGGAAGTAGGAATGTAGATATTAACTTTGAACTGTTGGTTACTTATCTGGGTTATGCTTTGCAGTTAATTATGTTTTGCCCTATTCATATATGTGCCTGTAATGGATATTAATTCAAAGTTAAAATATTTCTAAGTGTTACACTATTAGTATACTCCTTGACTATGGCTAGCCTTGTTCAGGCCAGTTTACTGGTGTATTTTCAAAGAATGTTCTGGGAGCCTCACAAACGTGGCCAATGTCTGTTGTGAGCAGTACCAGATGTCTGAGAAATCCCATAGTCAATCAGCCTACTATTTTATAACACATAAACATAAAAGGTGATTGAATAAGAAAATTATTCATCTGTGTTTATATTTTACAAAGATTTACTTTTGATCTTAAAACAGTTTGTTAAAGTGTGTTGTCATATGTTTAATTTGAACTTTCCCTGAGTTATATTTTGTAAACGTATTCTCTGTTCTTGATCAAGAACATCTATAACCTTTTCAAAACCATGTTTTACTTACTTTTGGCATTATAGGATTTTGAAAGAATACTTGGAAATCTCGCTAACGACGAACGGCATAACGAATGCGTAAGACTCGCGAGTGATAGAGCAGCTACCTTGCCGCCCAGAGAGATGTTGTATTCTGGAAACATCTTGGTGTTTAAAAGAAAGTAAAATAGAAAACAGTTTGTTTATTGATCACTTGCATGTCAGAATCAAACTCAAGATATAGTTTAAATGGTTTAAATTAAAAATATTTCAGTATTTACTTTACTTGTTGTTTTCTGAGTAAAAGAATTTCTCTCTGAAGTATAAATTAGAAAATAATTCTTTTATCCAAGTTTTAATATCCTGCACTTGGCCTTGATATGATCTTTAAACAAAACATGTTTAAATCCCCAGCATAATCTAGAAAGTAGTTACTAGTTCATACTTTAATGTTTATATTCTTATGAAACCAAGTGAAGGCAATGATGCTTACGGGTGAGGAAGAATTTTATGAAAATGTTTAAAAGTTTTTCTTCTCGTTTCTCTTGCAACCCCTCATCCTCATCCTCATCTTCCAATCAATCTTTATCAAATAAAATCTTCAAAGAAGAAATTCGTTTTGAAGACATCAATCAAGATCTTGATAATTGGGATATTCCAAAAATATCTCATAAAGATCTTTATCAAAAACAAAAATCTTTCTTTTCAAAAACTGATTTTATTGTCAGAACAGTTGAACAGAAAATCATACTCCGCAAAGATGATGAAGAATTTCATCTTCTCTCTGAAAAGAGTATGAAAGATCATAAGGCTAAGGACTTCAACTACCTACACATTGGAAGTGTTCAGGTAGGCATGAAGCCTCTTACCAGAGAATCTCTTAACGTGGCAGTTTTGCTCTGTTTAAGAGATGCTCGCCATAATCAGTTTCACGACTCCTTATTAGGAACTGTTGAAACTAGCCTTATTCATGGGCCAATCTTTTTCAATTGCTTCCCAGATTTAACTGTCAGTCTGGATGACAAGAACATCCTTGATGTTCTTTATCTTAATGTCAAGTGTCACGGCTATGACATGAAGGAAGGATCTGTCCCTATCACTTTGATATACAGAATTCATTACAAAGTAATGAACTCTATCAGGTCCAATTTCCTTAAAACCAAATGCCACAAATCAGGAGAAACAACTTTGTTTCTTACTGACCATTCTAAGGCCAATATTATGGTACCTAAAACCATACAATGGAGTGATATTACGCTTCCTGAAACCTGGACCCTAGATAAAGCTGCCCCTACAGCACCTAGGATAACACCAGAATTCCAGGATGTTATTCAGCATCAATCTGGAAGAGTTGATCTTGTTTTTAACAGGAGTAACTCCTTCACTATCCCTAGGTCCCTCAGATCTGAAGAAGACTTCAGAACGGCTATGTCCAGAGGATCTTTCTCTAGAAGATCCTTCTCTATAGCTAGAGAGTCCTCCAAACCTCAGATAGGAACCTCCCATGATGGTTCCACTATCCATTTACAGGGTTTTGAAACCACAACCCCTGTAAAAACCTCCTATCAAAAGGAGGAGGATGACCCTAGTTCTATTCAATCTCCAACCTATTCCTCCCTTAATAGTCCTTATGATGAAGTCTAAGTTCATCATAGATAAGGAAACCCTAAGAAAAGAATTTTATTCTGAGGATTGGTCTCCTCATAGGAAGTGGTTCTTTTCTCAATATCAGGGACACAATCGTAAAGCAATCCAAGAAGAATTCTATGAATTTCTCAGAGAGACCAAACATAATATCCCTTTCTTTAAATGGTTTAGAGATTATGCTCTTAAGAAAGGTATCAATTATCCTTTTCAGTCCATTTTATCTGATAGGAAACAAGATGTCTTAGAACATACTGGTATTATTTTAGGTATCCCTACCCAGTTAGAGAAACCTATTACCAAACCAGTTCTTCAGCAAACCAATTATGAAGGTCTTTTAGCTAGAGTCAATGAGCAATTAAACCTTCTTAAAGATATGGCTCTTAGTCCCAAAACCAATAGCTCTATAAACACGATAACCAAAGTTCCTTTTGATGAAAGGAAGGTTATCTGCTTCAAATGTGACAATTTTGGCCACATTGCCAGGAAATGTCCTAATCAACCCAAACCTGGTTATGTACCAAAGCCCTACATTAGGAAAAAAGACAAGAAGCTCAATACCCGGGCTAAATCTCAAATCACAGAAATTTGTTGCACTTGCAATAAAAGAAAACCTGAGGTTTCCCCCATCAACCAACCTGCTAAGAAGATACATAATAGACCTAGTAGGCAGTTTACCTGCTCTGTTTGCAATAAAACAGGTCACAAAACCAAGAGCTGCTGGGTTATTAGAAAACTCAGTACTTTCAATATTGATCCTAGTACCAAAAGAAAAATTAAGCTCATCTGTAGAGATGAAAAACCCCATAGGTACAACAGGATTTTATCTGAGCTTAAGAACCTTGAGCTCAAACCTAAGATTAAATCTAGGATCTACAATTGGTTAGGTTATTATTTTGATAAACCTGAATCTAGGTTTATAAACCTAGCTTCCTCCATTTGCAGATTCAATATCTCCATTTCATCCTTTATTACCAACTTTGAAAATAGAGTCATCTGGGAATCCCCAGCTCTGCTTTTCTCTTTTCATATTTATAATTTTGGTATTAATGTTTATTATCTGGGGCAACCCTTTATGATTAATCATCCAGGTAAATCTTTTGATAATATTTGCTCCAACACCAATCTTAATTCTGGTTTAAGCATCAGAACAAAAACCCAGGAGGATTTGATTGACGATATGGCTAATCACGCTATATCTTTGTGGCCTTACCCCCTGGTGATTTCGACTATGGTCGAACTCCTCTTATGGCCATATTTTACGCAAGCTTGGGATCCCCCTCCCCTTGGTAGTTTCGACTATGGTCGAAACCCTCTTGTTTCCATCATATTAATCTTTCTAATTAAATTTTTTTCTAAAAACCAAATGGTGGGAATTTTAAGCAATTTATTTTATGATAATCATATTGATTATGTTTTTACAATCAAAGTTTTACTTACTGGTTCATCTTTAATCATTTTCAGGGCTTCAATCAAGATGACCACCAGGGCTTCCTCCTCGAGAGGAAGAGGAAGAGGAAAGGGTAAAAACCCAATGATCTCTACAGGGCCTTCCACCCTAAACCAATCTGGAAACCAATCTGGGCATTCCTCTCAGAATACCCAAAACCAAAAACAGGCAAAGTCTGACTATGCCTTTCCAATCCAAACCCTCCTAACTTTCCAGGAACAAGGGTTAACCAATCTCCCCTCCAGAACTTGGGCTAGTATAGCTGAGGATAGTGACCAAGATCTCCCTTCCTTGGACCTAGCCATTCAAACCCAAAAAACCCAACAATTGCAGATTAACCCAAAAACCCAGGTTATCTCTGCCCAAAACCAGTCAAACTTGGCAATTAGAACCAACCCAATTGCCCCTGCTCAAACCCAGTATGTCCCAAAGGAAAGCTATTTCTTTGTGGCTCATATTGAACCAGAATTCTGGGATAAAAATCCCAACAAGATCCCTCCAAAGATCTTTCCACCTCAATCCCATTTCTTACCTCTTACTCCAAACAAAACCCAGAATTTTTATGAGTTTATTCTCATAGATACTGAGTCAATATCCCTCAAACATTATAGGGATCCTAAGGATGATGCTGTCATCACCCATTCAACCCTTCAAATTCTGAATGTTCTGACACCCTCAGCATTTGGACCAAATCCAAACAAAACAAAGAAATTTTCCCAGCTCTTTGACCCTATGGGTTATAATTATTGGGATTATATCAAAGCTTGGGATTATGTTATCCTAGGCTTACAAAACAAAATTTTCAAACATTCTTGGTTGATTTACTTCAAAAAGAAAACCAAGTATTCCTTCCCTAACTGGTTCCTTCAATGGTGGGATTTCTTTGGCCCTTGCCCAGAAATCTTTCCCACTGAAGTCCAAGAAGGATTTCAAATGTTTTCAAAAAGATTCAACAAAGATCTTACCAATTATCCAATCATTTTAAATTTTTATGCCATTTTTTCATTATCATGGATTTTTTCATGGCAATATAAAACTGGGCATTTCCATCACCCAAAGACCTTGTTGTCTTTTTATAAACAAGGGTCTATCAAATGGTGGCCTCGTTTTGATGCCTCTGCTGCATCTCCTGCGGGTGTGACCAATTGGTTTAAGACCAACCCAAAAGCTTTGCAAGTTGCTGACCCAGAAACTTGTAAATTTTTAAATCAAAAGGCTAGAATTTCTGCAGCTCTTGCAGCTTCTACCTCTGAAGATGATATTCTGGAAAAACTTCAGAATGTCATGAAGCTTCTTCAAAACCAATCTGAGGTCAAAGATGTCCCTTCATCTTCTGGAAAGGACAATAAGATGAAACAGATCCTTGTCTCATCTTCTTCCTCCTCCCCAAAAGATTTCTCTGAGGTTGATGGCTTTGATTACTATTCTGATGATCTTTGCTGATCCCCTTGGGATTTTTAATCTTATTTTACAAAATTCCTTTCTTGATGATCTCTTTTTGATCACTCTTGAAAGCTTCAAATCTATTATCAAGTTATCCTTAAGCATGATAATTGTACCACTCTTTGTGGGAAAAACTGCTTATAACACCCTGAACATGGTGATCGTAGTGTCTGCATCAGGCACGAAAAACTGTCCAATTTTTCAAAGTCTAAACCTTTCGACAAGCTCTGTTGTCTTTCGACAAGCTTTGTTGAACCACCCTTGAACATGGTGATTGTAATGTCATTATGGACATGAAAAACTGTTCAAATTTCAAATCTTTCGACAAGCTCTGTTGTCCTTCGACAAGCTCTGTTGAACCACCCTTGAACATGGTGATTGTAGTGTCCTTATGGACATGAAAAACTGTTCAAACTCCAAATCTAACCTTTCGACATGCTTTGTTGTTTCGACAAGCACTGTTGTTTCCTTTTTTGCAGGAACTCGTTAAGGTCCTCCTTTGCAAGTCTTAGTGGACGTCCCGCCCACTACTTTGTCTTCATTATCGAAGATTCTTGCTTTCCCACGTTTCGATGTGGTCAATCCATGGGGACCCCTTGTCTCCCACTATCTTCTGGCATTTGGAATCCAAGACTCCTTTTGCTCAGACCTCGTGTACTTATCCCTGTTGCTGCACAGTTCAAGTCTGATTCTCTTGGATCCTCTACAGTGCAGGTCACTTAGTGCACAGTGCCGGTTTTGTAACCGGTTACTATTCAATTTTCAATCTATTTAATCGTGCCTTAGGCTTGTGTTAGAAAACACGATTAAGACACAACACAATTCTCTACTTCTCTCCCTAGTTCTAGTGAGAAGCCAGAGCACTTGTAATCTTCTTCTTCTCTTCTTCAATCTTCAATCTTGTAAATCATAGATAGTTCTTAACTATCTCAATCAATCTAAGTAACTCATAGATAGTACATGGAAGGTTTTACCTCCTAAACTATCTTGTGAGTTTTATCTGTGTTTAATTTATTATTTGTTGCATTCCGTATGCTACCTACTTCCCCTCTGTCTCTTTAATTTAATCCCCCTCTCCTGGTTCCGACCCCCTCTTGGTATCAGAGCCATATATATATATATATATATATATATATATATATATATATATATATATATATATATATATATAGTTAACTTTGAACTGTTGGTGGAAGTAGGAATGTAGATATTAACTTTGAACTGTTGGTTACTTATCTGGGTTATGCTTTGCAGTTAACTATATTTTGTCCATAATCATATAAGTGCCTGTTATGGATATTAATTCAAAGAAAAAAATTTTCTAAATGTTACACTATTAGTATACTTTTTGACTATGGCTAGCATTGTTCAGGCCAGTTCACTGGTGTATTTTCAAGGAAATCTCTGAGAGCCTCACAAACGTGGCCAATGTCTGTTGTGAGCAGTACCAGATATCTGAGAAATCCCATAGTCAATCAGCTTACTATTTTATAACATATGAACATAAAAGATGGTTGAATAAGAAAATTATTCGTCTATGTTTATATTTTGCAAAGATTTACTTTTAATCTTAAAACAATTTGTCAAAGTGTGTTGTCATATGTTTAAATTGAACTTTTCCTAAGTTATATTTTGTAAACGTATTCTGTGCTTTTGATCAAGAACAGCTTCAACTTTTTCAAAACCATGTTTTACTTACTCTTTTAACATTATAGGATTTTGAAGGAATACTTGGAAATCTCGCTAAGCGACGAACGGCATAACGAATGCGTAAGACTCGCGAGTGATAGAGTAGCTACCTTGCCGCCAAGAGAGATGTTGTATTCTTGAAACTATCTTGGTGTTTAAAGAAAGTAAAACAGAAAACAGTTTGTTTATTGATCACTTGTCTGTCAGAATCAAGCTCAAAATATAATTTAATGGTCCAAATTAGATATATTTCAGTATTTACTTTACTTATTGTTTTCTGAGTAAAAGGATTTCACTCTGAAGTATAAATTAGATAATAATTCTTTTATCCAAGTTTTAATATCCTGCACTTGGCCTTGTTATGATCTTAGAACAAAACATGTTTAAATCCCCAGCATAATCTAGAAAGTAGTTACTAGTTCATATTTTAATATTTATATTTCTAATAAAACCAAGTGAAGGCGACGATACTTATGGGTGAGGAATTATACAAAATATTTTGTAAAAACCGCTCTCTATATACTGCTTTCCTCACTCTCTCAGACATGTCTTTTATTGCTATGCCTTTATCAGAAAATCAATTTTCTGAAAATAACAATCAAGATCTTAGTAAAGGTCTTAACAATCAAGAACTTTGCAAAGATCTTATCAACAATCAAACTTCTTTTGTCATAGATAAAATTTCCCTCAAAAAGGAATTTTATTCTGAAGAATGGTCTCTTCATAGAGAATGGTTCTTCAAACAATATCAAGGGAAAAATAGAAAATCCATTCAGGAAAAATTCTATAAATTTCTTGAAAATGTCAAATACAATATTCCTTTTTTTGATTGGTTTCATGCGTATACCATCAAGAAGAATATCAATTATCCCTTCCAGGATGACATTATTGGAAGAAAAATCGTGGATGTCATCACTATATGGCATCTAAAAGATGGTCAAAAGGTCCAATCAGAATTACCTCCTAAAGGCCCTTTTACCCTTAACATTCAAAACCAATCTGCCCCTGTCTTGGCTGCCCCCTTTAAAGCTAGGCCTGATAATGAACCCATAACAGCCAGAGATATCAAAGATCTCATGGAACAATCTAACTATACAAACAAATACCTCCAAGCTCTAGGAGACTCCAAATCTAGTAGAGACAAAGATGCCTCCCCTAAAACTGAGTCATCTTATTCTTCTGCTAAAATTGAGAAACCCCTATTCAATCCCTATAGGGTATCCAAAACCTTTAAAAAGGCCTTCAAGCAAGAAGGTCATATCAAAAGAGAAGTTGATGAAACCAGAGATGAAATCCTGGAGAAAATCAATGAACATTTAACTCTCCTCAAAACAACAATCCCTGATACGCCTTCTCCTCATACCCCTAGGAAAAGCATCAATATGATAAATGAGACCTCTTCTGATCATTCAGAAGATGCCTCTCCTAAGAATAAAGTCAGTCCAATCATTTACAATCCTAAAAACAAATGGCGTAGAGAAACCAAGCTTTACTACCCTAGGGCCACTGCTCCTGACCTTCTCTTAGAAGAAAAGGAAACCAATTTCAAAAGTTTCAGTGCTAATAATGTTTATGAATGGAACATTGATGGAGAAAATGAGTATGGCATAACCAAAATCCTCCAAAATATGACTATGGTTGCCACTGCTTATGAAACCTCCAACAATTGCTCTGAAGACATGATCGTAGAAATCCTCATTGCAGGATTCTGTGGTCAACTCAAAGGTTGGTGGGATAATTACCTCAATGATGAGGATAAGCAATCTATCCTTACTGCTATCAAAAAGGAACCCAACGGAGAACCCATCCTTGAAAATGGGATTCAAATTCCTGATGCAGTTAACACCTTAATCTTCACCATTGCCCAACACTTTGTAGGAGACCCTTCCTTAATTAAGGATAGATCTGCAGAGTTGTTGTCTAACCTTAGGTGCAAAACCCTCGGTGATTTTAGGTGGTATAAAGACACATTCCTTACAAGAGTCTATACCAGAGAAGATAGCCAACAAGCCTTCTGGAAGGAGAAATTCCTTGCAGGCCTCCCTAAATCTTTAGGTGATAAGGTTAGAGATAAACTGCGCAATCAGGACCCCAATGGAAATATCCCCTATCAGCAATTAAGTTATGGTCAGCTTATTGCTATCATCCAAAGAGTTGCTTTAAAAATTTGTCAAGACGACAAAATTCAGCAACAATTATCCAAAGAAAAGGCTCAAAATCGCAAAGACTTAGGAACCTTCTGCGAACAATTCGGCCTCCCTTGCATCAAAAGAACCAAAGCCAAACCAAAACCTATCAGCACCTTACCTAGACCTGACTATTACAAGGAAAGGCATGATAGGAAACCTAGGCCAAGGATTACTGGTCAATTTACCAAAAATCATTATGAGAATAATGATAAAAACCCCGTTATCTGCTTCAAATGTGGCAAACCAGGGCATATTAGTAGAAATTGTAGAGTTATAAACAAACTCAAAGTTCTTAATCTTGGTTCAGACATTGAAAACAAGATTAACAATTTATTAGCCCAATCTTCAGGAGAATCCTCTGATCAACCTTCTGAGAAAGTAAATCAAATTCAGGATGATGATTTATCTAATTTTGATTCCGCTAATAGCATCAATGTTCTCACCAAAGAGCAAGATCTTCTCCTTGAGGCCATAAATGCCATTCCTGACCCCCAGGAAAGAGAAAAGTATCTCAAGAAGCTTAAGTCTACTCTTGAAACTAAACCTCCCAAAAGCCCTTTAGTAACCAATAAGTATACTCTCAAGGATACCTTCAAAAGGTTAGAGAAAACCAGTATCAAACCTGTTACTATCCAAGATCTTCAGTATGAGATCAACAACTTAAAAGTTGAGGTCAATAAACTAAAAGAAAAACAGGCTAATCACCAGTCCATTATTGACCGTTGGAATAATCATGAAACCAATTCCTCTTCAAGTGTCCCTGACTCTGATAAGGAAGCGGATTCAGATTTCTTAGGGCTGATCAATTATGTAAAAATTCAAAAATTTTACATAAATGTCAAAATTATTATCAAAGATTTTATTTTTGAAACTGTTGCCTTGTTTATTTTAGAGGGTCTTATCCCAACAAAATACTTTGAAAAAACCTCTGAACAACTTAGTGCTGCAAATGGTACTAAGTTAAGAATCAATTACAAATTGTCTTCAGCTATCATCGAAAACAACAATTTCAAAATTGATACCTCATTTCTTCTTGTCAAAGATTTGAAAAATCAGGTAATTTTAGGAACTCCGTTCATAAGATCACTTTTTCCTTTTCAAATAACTGAAGAAGGTATCATAGCCCAGCATTTGGGACAACCAATCATTTTTAAGTTTTTAAGAAAACCTTTTGTCAGAAACTTAAATCCAATTTCTTACAAAGAAAATCAAATCAATTTTTTAAAAGATGAAATTACTTTTAGAAATATCGATCACCAATTACTCAAAAGGGAAAATCAATTCAAAATTAAGAGTCTTTTAGAGCAAATACAATTGACTATTTGTTCTGATCTTCCTAATGCTTTCTGGGAAAGAAAACGTCATGTTGTGGAACTTCCTTATGAAAAGGATTTTCATGAAAGACAAATTCCCACCAAAGCTAGACCTATCCAGATGAATCAGGATCTCCTCTTGGTTTGTCAGAAGGAAATAAATGATCTTTTAAAAAGGGGTCTTATTCGCAAAAGTAAGAGTTCCTGGTCTTGCTCTGCCTTTTATGTTAATAAACAAGCAGAAATAGAAAGGGGAACTCCCAGATTGGTCATTAATTACAAACCTCTCAACCAAGCTCTTTGTTGGATTAGATATCCTATCCCTAACAAAAAGGACCTTCTCAAACGTCTTCATGACGCGAAAATATTTTCAAAATTTGACATGAAATCTGGATTTTGGCAAATCCAGATCAAAGAGAAGGATAGATACAAAACTGCCTTCACTGTCCCTTTTGGTCAATATGAATGGAACGTTATGCCTTTTGGCTTGAAAAACGCTCATTCTGAATTCCAAAGAATCATGAATGATATATTCAATGATTATGCAAAATTCGCCATTGTCTATATTGATGATGTGCTTATTTATGATATATTCAATGATTATGCAAAATTCGCCATTGTCTATATTGATGATGTGCTTATTTATTCACAATCTTTTGATCAACATGTCAGACATATCAACACCTTTAAAGAGACAGGAGAGGGGTTCGGAACCAGGAGAGGGGGATTAAATTAAAGAGACAAAGGGGAAGTAGGTAGCATACGGAATGCAACAAATAAATTAAAGATAAAAACAGATAAAACTCACGAGATAGATTAGGAGATAAAACCTTCCATGTACTATCTATGAGTTACTTTGATTGATTGAGATAGTAAGAACTATCTATGAGTTACAAGATTGAAGATTGAAGAAGAGAAGAAGAAGATTACAAGTGCTCTGGCTTCTCACTAGAACTAGAGGGAGAAGTAGAGATGATAGTGTTTCTGAATTGTGTGTGTTCCTCTAACACAAGCCTATGGCACGATTAAATAGATTGGAAAAATAAATAGTAACCGGTTACTAAACCGGCACTGTGCACTAAATGACCTGCACTGTACAGAATCCAAGGGCAAGTGACTTGAACTATGCGGCATCCAATGCAAAAGTAGAAGCAATCATGAAGTGCAAGAATAAAATAATGGAAACAAGATAGTGGGAGATTATGGTCGAAATTTCCAAGGGGTGGGGGTCCCCATGCTTGCGCCAATTATGGCCACCCAATTATGCTATGTTTTGAAAATTGTCTCCAAGGAATAATTTGACTACATCCTGCAAAATAAGAAAAGCAGCAGAATAGTAAAGGTAAAAAAAAAAAAAGCATAATTTGAACAGTTTTTCATGTCCATAAGGACACTACAATCACCATGTTCAAGGGTGGTGGAGGACCAGTTTTTCATACCAATATTGGTACTACAATCACCATAATCCAGGGTGTTATTGGAACAGTTTTTCGTGCCTAAAATAGACACTACAATTACCTTGTTCCAGGGTAGTATTTAAGCAGTTTTTCCCACAAAGAGTGGTACAGTTATCATGCTTAAGGATAAATATTTCCCTGTAGATATTCACGAGTGAGATAATCAGGAAGAGAATTGTCAGAACCTTTAAGATATTCGATGTCAAAATCAAATATACTTAAAATTGCTTGCCATCTGGCAAAAATTTGTTTAGATGCAAGGTTTTTAACATCCTTTTGCAAAATATCTTTTGCAGACTTGCAATCAATACGGACAAGAAATTTTTGGTTTAAAAGATCAGATTGGAACTTTGAAATGGATAGCACAATAGCCAAAACTTCTTTTTTGATAGTGGAATAATTCTGCTGGGCAGGATTCCAGTGTTTAGAAGTGAAAGCAATGATTTGTTCTTTTCCCGAAGTTTTTTGTTTTAAAATTCCGCCGTAACCAATATCAGAAGCATCAGTTTCGACAATTTTGAAGGCTTCAGGATTGGGTAGGTAAAGGCAGGGTAGTTCTTTAACCTGGGCTTTGATTTGTATGACAATTTTGGTGTGATCATCCGTCCAAGGAGGAGGATCCTTTCTTAGACGATCATGAAGAGGTTTGATGAGATTACTTAGTTGTGGAAAGAAGTCTGAGACATAATTTAGACAACCAAGGAACCTTTGTAATTGAGTTTTGTCAATAATTTGATTGGGGAATTTATCCGAGAACTCAATAGCCCTAGTGATAGGAGTAATAGTTCCGTGATGGATATTGTGACCTAAAAATCTGATTTTTGTTTGAAACAAATTGATTTTTGTTTTAGACACAGCAAGACCATTTTTCTTTATAATAGAAATAAAGGTGTTGATATGTCTGACATGTTGATCAAAAGATTGTGAAAAAATAAGCACATCATCAATATAGACAATGGCGAATTTTGCATAATCATTGAATATATCATTCATGATTCTTTGGAATTCAGAAGGAGCGTTTTTCAAGCCAAAAGGCATAACGTTCCATTCGTATTGACCAAAAGGGACAGTGAAGGCAGTTTTGTATCTATCCTCCTCTTTAATCTGGATTTGCCAAAATCCAGATTTCATGTCAAATTTTGAAAATATTTTTGCGTTATGAAGACGCTTGAGAAGGTCCTTTTTGTTAGGGATAGGATATCTAATCCAACAAAGAGCTTGGTTGAGGGGTTTGTAATTAATGACCAATCTGGGAGTTCCCCTTTCTGTTTCTGCTTGTTTATTAACATAAAAGGCAGAGCAAGACCAGGAACTCTTACTTTTGCGAATAAGACCCCCTTTTAAAAGATCATTTATTTCCTTTTGACAAACCAAGAGGAGATCCTGATTCATCTGGATAGGTCTAGCTTTGGTGGGAATTTGCCTCTCATGAAAATACTTTTCATAAGGAAGTTCCACAACATGACGTTTTCTCTCCCAGAAAGCATTAGGAAGATCAGAACAAATAGTGGATTGTATTTGCTCTAAAAGACTCTCAATTTTGAATTGATTTCCCTTTTGAGTAATTGGTAATCGATATTTCTAAAAGTAATTTCATCTTTTAAAAAATTGATTTGATTTTCTTTGTAAGAGATTGGATTTAAGTTTCTGACAAAAGGTTTTCTTAAAAACTTAAAAATGATTGGTTGTCCCAAATGCTGGGTTATGATACCTTCTTCAGTTATTTGAAAAGGAAAAAGTGATCTTATGAACGGAGTTCCTAAAATTACCTGGTTTTTCAAATCTTTGACAAGAAGAAATGAGGTATCAATTTTGAAATTGTTGTTTTCGATGATAGCTGAAGACAATTTGTAATTGATTCTTAACTTAGTACCATTTGCAGCACTAAGTTGTTCAGAGGTTTTTTCAAAGTATTTTGTTGGGATAAGACCCTCTAAAATACAATTTGAATCTGCTCCTGTGTCAAACAAGGCAACAGTTTCAAAACTAAAATCTTTGATAATAATTTTGACATTTATGTAAAATTTTTGAATTTTTACATAATTGATCAGCCCTAAGAAATCTGAATCCACTTCCTTATCAGAGTCAGGGACACTTGAAGAGGAATTGGTTTCATGATTATTCCATTGGTCAATAATGGATTGGTGATTAGCCTGTTTTTCTTTTAGTTTATTGACCTCAACTTTTAAGTTGTTGATCTCATACTGAAGATCTTGGATAGTAACAGGTTTAATACTGGTTTTTTCTAACCTTTTGAAAGTATCCTTGAGATTATACTTATTGGTTACTAAAGGGCTTTTGGGAGGTTTAGTCTCAAGAGTAGACTTAAGCTTCTTAAGATACTTTTCCCTTTCCTGGGGGTCAGGAATGGCATTTATGGCTTCAAGGAGAAGATCTTGTTCTTTGGTGAGGACATTGATGCTATTAGAGGAATCAGAATTAGATAAATCATCATCCTGAATTTGATTTATTTTCTCAGATGGTTGATCCGAGGATTCTCCTGAAGATTGGGCTAATAAATTGTTAATCTTGCTTTCAATGTCTGAACCAAGATTAAGAACTTTGAGTTTGTTTATAACTCTACAATTCCTACTAATATGCCCTGGTTTGCCACATTTGAAGCAGATGATGGGGTTTTTATCATTATTCTCATAATGATTTTTGGTAAATTGACCAGTAATCCTTGGTCTAGGTTTCCTATCATGCCTTTCCTTGTAATAGTCAGGTCTAGGTAAGGTGTTGATAGGTTTTGGTTTGGCTTTGGTTTTTTTGATGCAAGGGAGGCCGAATTGTTCGCAGAAGGTCCCTAAGTCTTTGCGATTTTGAGCCTTTTCTTTGGATAACTGTTGCTGAATTTTGTCGTCTTGACAAATTTTTAAAGCAACTCTTTGGATGATAGCAATAAGCTGACCATAACTTAATTGCTGATAGGGGATATTTCCATTGGGGTCCTGATTGCGCAGTTTATCTCTAACCTTATCACCTAAAGATTTAGGGAGGCCTGCAAGGAATTTCTCCTTCCAGAAGGCTTGTTGGCCATCTTCTCTGGTATAGACTCTTGTAAGGAATGTGTCCTTATACCATCTAAAATCACCGAGGGTTTTGCACCTAAGATTAGACAACAACTCTGCAGATCTATCTTTAATCAAGGAAGGGTCTCCTACAAAGTGCTGGGCAATGGTGAAGATCAAGGTGTTAACTGCATTAGGAATTTGAATCCCATTTTCAAGGATGGGTTCTCCGTTGGGTTCTCTTTTGATAGCAGTAAGGATAGATTGCTTATCCTCCTCATTGAGGTAATTATCCCACCAACCTTTAAGCTGACCACAGAATCCTGCAATGAGGATTTCTACGATCATGTCTTCTGAGCAGTTGTTGGAAGTTTCATAAGCAGTGGCAACCATAGTCATATTTTGGAGGATTTTGGTTATGCCATACTCATTTTCTCCATCAATGTTCCATTCATAAACATTGTTAGCACTGAAACTTTTGAAATTGGTTTCCTTTTCTTCTAAGAGAAGGTCAGGAGCAGTGGTCCTAGGGTAGTAAAGCTTGGTTTCTCTACGCCATTTGTTTTTAGGATTGTAAATGATTGGACTGACTTTATTCTTAGGAGAGGCATCTTCTGAATGATCAGAAGAGGTCTCATTTATCATATTGATGCTTTTCCTAGGGGTATGAGGAGAAGGCGTATCAGGGATTGTTGTTTTGAGGAGAGTTAAATGTTCATTGATTTTCTCCAGGATTTCATCTCTGGTTTCATCAACTTCTCTTTTGATATGACCTTCTTGCTTGAAGGCCTTTTTAAAGGTTTTGGATACCTTATAGGGATTGAATAGGGGTTTCTCAATTCTAGCAGAAGAATAAGATGACTCAGTTTTAGGGGAGGCATCATCGTTTCTACTTGATTTGGAGTCTCCTAGTGCTTGGAGGTATTTGTTTGTATAGTTAGATTGTTCCATGAGGTCTTTGATATCTCTGGCTGTTATGGGTTCATTATCAGGTCTAGCTTTAAAGGGGGCAGCCAAGACAGGGGCAGATTGGTTTTGAATATTAAGGGTAAAAGGGCCTTTAGGAGGTAATTCTGATTGGACCTTTTGACCATCTTTTAGATGCCATATAGTGATGACATCCACGATTTTCCTTCCAATAATGTCATCCTGGAAGGGATAATTGATATTCTTCTTGATGGTATACGCATGAAACCAATCAAAAAAAGGAATATTGTATTTGACATTTTCAAGAAATTTATAGAATTTTTCCTGAATGGATTTTCTATTTTTCCCTTGATATTGTTTGAAGAACCATTCTCTGTGAAGAGACCATTCTTCAGAATAAAATTCCCTTTTGAGGGAAATTTTATCTATGACAAAAGAAGTTTGATTGTTGATAAGATCTTTGCAAAGTTCTTGATTGGTAAGACCTTTACTAAGATCTTGATTGTTATTTTTGGAAAATTGATTTTCTGATAAAGGCATAGCAATAAAAGACATGTCTGAGAGAGTGAGGAAAGCAGTATAAAAAGTGGTTTTTTCAGAATATTTTGTATAATTCCTCACCCATAAGCATCATTGCCTTCACTTGGTTTCATTAGAAATATAAATATTAAAATATGAACTAGTAACTACTTTCTAGATTATGCTGGGGATTTAAACATGTTTTGTTTAAAGATCATAACAAGGCCAAGTGCAGGATATTAAAACTTGGATAAAAGAATTATTATCTAATTTATACTTCAGAGTGAAATCCTTTTACTCAGAAAACAATAAGTAAAGTAAATACTGAAATATATCTAACTTGGACCATTAAATTATATCTTGAGCTTGATTCTGACAGACAAGTGATCAGTAAACAAACTATTTTCTGTTTTACTTTCTTTTAAACACCAAGATAGTTTCAAGAATACAACATCTCTCTTGGCGGCAAGGTAGCTGCTCTATCACTCGCGAGTCTTACGCATTCGTTATGCCGTTCGTCGCTTAGCGAGATTTCCAAGTATTCCTTCACAATCCTATAATGTTAAAAGAGTAAGTAAAACATGGTTTTGAAAAAGTTGAAACTGTTCTTGATCAAAAGCACAGAATACGTTTACAAAATATAACTTAGAAAAAGTTCAATTTAAACATATGACAACAAACTTTGACAAATTGTTTTAAGATCAAAAGTAAATCTTTGCAAAATATAAACATAGACGAATAATTTTCTTATTCAATCACCTTTTATGTTCATATGTTATAAAATAGTAAGCTAATTGACTATGGGATTTCTCAGATATTTGGTACTGCTCACAACAGACATTGGCCACGTTTGTGAGGCTCTCAGAAATTTCCTTGAAAATACACCAGTGAACTGGCCTGAACAATGCTAGCCATAGTCAAAGAGTATACTAATAGTGTAACATTTAGAAAATTTTTAACTTTGAATTAATATCCATAACAGGCACTTATATGATTATAGACAAAATATAGTTAACTGAAAAGCATAACCCAGATAAGTAACCAACAGTTCAAAGTTAATATCTACATTCCTACTTCCACCATCTGGCTCTGATACCAAGAGGGGTTCGGAACCAGGAGAGGGGGATTAAATTAAAGAGACAGAGGGGAAGTAGGTAGCATACGGAATGCAACAAATAAATTAAAGATAAAAACAGATAAAACTCACGAGATAGATTAGGAGGTAAAACCTTCCATGTACTATCTATGAGTTACTTTGATTGATTGAGATAGTAAGAACTATCTATGAGTTACAAGATTGAAGATTGAAGAAGAGAAGAAGAAGATTACAAGTGCTCTCGCTTCTCACTAGAACTAGAGGGAGAAGTAGAGATGATAGTGTTTCTGAATTACGTGTGTGTGCCTCTAACACAAGCCTATGGCACGATTAAATAGATTGAAAAATTGAATAGTAGAATCCAAGGGTAAGTGACTTGCACTATGCGGTATCCAATGCTTTAAGTAGAAGCATCCAAATAGAGCATGATTAAAAAATTGGAAATAAGATAGTGGGAGACCATGGTTGATAATTCCAAGGGGTGGAGGTCCCCATGTTTGCGCCAATTATGGCCAAACAATAATGCTATGTTTTGACAAATGCTTCCAACGAAGAATTGACTATCTCCTGCAAAAATAAAAGGCAGCAGAATAGGAAAGGTAAAAAATAAGCATAATTTGAACAGTTTTTCATGTCCATAAGGACACTACAATCACCATGTTCAAGGGTGGTAGAGGACCAGTTTTTCATACCAATATTGGTATTACAATCACCATAATCCAGGGTGCTATCGGAACAGTTTTTCATGCCTAAAGTAGGCACTACAATTACCTTGATCCAGGGTAGTATTTAAGCAGTTTTTCCCACAAAGAGTGGTACAGTTATCGTGCTTAAGGATAAATATTTCCTTGTAAATATTCACGAGTGAGATAGTCAGGAAGAGAATTGTCAGAGCCTTTAAGATATTCAATATCAAAATCAAATATACTTAAAATTGCTTGCCATCTGGCAAAAATTTGTTTAGATGCAAGGTTTTTAACATCCTTTTGCAAAATATCTTTTGCAGACTTGCAATCAATACGAACAAGAAATTTTTGATTTAAAAGATCAGATTGGAATTTTGAAATGGATAGCACAATAGCTAAAACTTCTTTTTTGATAGTGGAATAATTCTGCTGGGCAGGATTCCAATGTTTAGAAGTGAAAGCAATGATTTGTTCTTTTCCAGAAATTTTTTGTTTTAAAATTCCGCCGTAACCAATATCAGAAGCATCAGTTTCGACAATTTTGAAGGCTTCAGGATTGGGTAGGTAAAGGCAGGGTAGCTCTTTAACCTGGGCTTTGATTTGTATGACAATTTTGGTGTGATCATCCGTCCAAGGAGGAGGATCCTTCCTTAGACGATCATGAAGAGGTTTGATGAGATTACTTAGTTGTGGAAAGAAGTCTGAGACATAATTTAGACAACCAAGGAATCTTTGTAATTGAGTTTTGTCAATAATTTGATTGGGGAATTTATCCGAGAACTCAATAGCCCTAGTGATAGGAGTAATAGTTCCGTGATGGATATTGTGACCTAAAAATCTGATTTTTGTTTGAAACAAATTGATTTTTGTTTTAGACACAGCAAGACCATTTTTCTTTATGATAGAAATAAAGGTGTTGATATGTCTGACATGTTGATCAAAAGATTGTGAATATATATATACGGGTCATTACCCGCCCATTTGTAGGTAACTTTTGCGGGTACCCTATAGGCATGATCTCAATTGCCATCCCTAGCTCAATTAGAGAAATTGTTCCAACTTCCAATATGCATTGGAATAGATAGAAACCTTTATTGATGCATCACACCACCCTTTACAGAAGCACCGGGATTAAATTGATTATTTGCATCAAGAATCAATTCATATTTCTAATAGCATTATTATCACTTCATTTGATGCAGCATATGTATATCCAATTTAGGATGATTTTTTTGACACAATCCAATTTAGAATGTTATCTAGGCTTTAATGCAACATAAAATCAAATGTCATTAACTTTATGTAGGAATATACGCAACAAAACCAACAAACCAGAATTCCTGCGAAAAGAACAAACGTTGGAGAAAAACAACCGGAGGCGCCTGGTGGCTGTCCTGAAGAATTTATTCGCCTCTACAGCGGAAATTCCCCGAGATACAACCGGTCTCGTCCCAATTGCAAATAACGAATGAGGAATCCGAACTGGGAAGAATTTAGTCTCAATGAGTGACTTTGGTTAACAGGAGATGAATCCAGGAATTCTTTTTCTCTTCTTCTCTTATATGAATTCGATTCCTTACTTTTCATAAAAATTATATATCATTTGTGTTGCAAAACCTTGTTTTATATATCCAAAGAAAAATACCGTTGAAGATGGAGCATTATTCTAACTCATGATGCAAATAATTTACCAAATTGAAACCGATGAATCAAAGAGTAATATCAACAATCCTATAGGATTCTCAAGTATTATTAAATATATTGTATAATTAATTTTTTAAATAAAACAACCCAACAATCCCCCACTTGTTTTCTTTAAAAATATTTCATCGGTAAATAAAATTTGGTATGTCCAAATCCAAGCAAGGGACTTCCCACTTTTGAAATATCTCATAAAATTACAACACTTTATACACTCACTTTGTAAATATATTTATTGAAAGGAGTACATGAGATACTCCAACCCAAATAAATACAAAGGACCACGCTAAAATCTCCTGGGGCCAAAATCAGTGGGAAAAAATCGAGAGACAAAAAAGAGTACCCCCAACAAAATGATAAAAGACATTATACAATTACAACTTGCCAATCGAGAGACAACAATTGATAGTACACAATGAATTACCTGAGATTAATCATGTATATGGTATTCATCTAAGTAGAATGAAATCGCAATCGATGTAACCCCCTAACATATCATCATAATCAATTGAATTATCCATTCAATATTGCAACCAAATGTTATGAACACATATAAATGTATATGAGAAACACAAAGAAAGTCAAAGGCCACTGCGGCAAACCTCTTTGCGAATGGAAGAAGAGAGAAAGAAAAATACCCTAGTTTTTTTTGGGGAACGGCGCTAGCCTGTGATTGTCAAAGTAATGACTGCAACTGGTTATTTATAAGAAATTAACCAAACCTAGGGTTAAAATTAGGTTAGCTTTTAATATATATTTATTTGTAATATTTTTTTTTTGACCAAATTTATTTGTAATATTATAAACTAGAAAATAATTAGTATTTTTTTAATAAAAATATTTTTATTTTTTTTTTGTATTAAAATTATATTTAACTACTGCAAAGTATATTTCTTTACTATTAAAATTATAAACAAAAAATGACACACATTTTCAAAAAATAATAATTGAAAATACGCATCTATACACATATATTTACACATATATGTGTATAGATTACAAATTATTTACATTTAATAATCAAGTCGATTAAATTATAATCATCGAGACATATATGCATATTTAAATTTAATAATTTTGTATGAGAAACCGTATGAATTTCTTTTTGGGATTATGAATTCTTTTTGGGAAATATGATAACTGCGGAAGAGACATTTTTGGGATTTCCGGAAATCTCATGGAAAAACACTTCCGCAATAATCCTAAAATGAGATATATCCGGAATTTTTGTTTTTATTAAAATCGTTTTGGTTTTTTCAGTGACGAGCAGATCAGGATGTTTAGAGCGAGGCGAGTCTTCACAGGTAGCAGGCGGAGATGCAGATCAGACTCCTCCTACTCTTAGTACCAGAACGAGGAAGATTAGGTTGGTCAGGCAAGCAGGTCACGCTTTTGTGCGTAATAGGTGTGTCTGTGACCGGGACATAGGTAGGGCTGATGAGGCTGCAGATTCTCGCATCAACAGCAGTATGATAAGCCTGTTCAGCAGGACCACATTATGGAGGTTGCAGACGCCTCGCAGTAGGAGCATTATCATGAGGCTGTTCAGCAGGACGCTACTGAGAAGCAGCTAGATCAGGGTCATAGGGACCAAGTTTTGTTGCATCACCTTCCTATCCACGTGGTGTCAAGGCTTTGTGTGGGAGAGCTAATAGTTTTAATGATTAATTTAATTTTTTTAATGTCATTTAATATGTTTTAATTTATATAATTTATTTTTATACACGACCGTGGAAAAATTAAGGTTACAGCCCATGGTGGAAAGATTTTTAGGTTTCGACCTGCACATCACCACCCACACGTACAGAGATGGTTAGAGCAGGCTCGTCTGTTGGAGCTTGATTCTACACCTCTCCACCACATCAGTCACGAGCCCATGGGAGATGACTATGACGTTTTCTTTGCTCCATTTGCCGCTCACCGACACATTTCTTCAACCTGGGCATGGATTTTCTGAGGAGGATGCATTCGTGATGGAGGCGAGTTGTTGTGTCTAGACCACGATTCTTGCTAGGCAGAGTGTCGGTTCACTAGGGGGATCTTAGAGACTTTGGTGCTTCTCCTCGTCCATGTTGCTGCAGGTGGGCGAATAAAAAGAGAGTACTCTAGTAGATACAATAAATGATGTTTTCTTGAAATCTTAATTTTATTTGAACAGCATTCAGATTGCATCCTGGTTTATGGTGATCCGTTATGCTATAGAATTTTCCATGCATGCAGGCTATTCAGGACATAATTTAGTTTTTTTTTGTTCAGAGGGCATAATTTACTTTAGAATGATTTAGTAGCTTCTCTCTCTCTCTAAATTTTCTTTCTTTCAAGCTTGCTTCTTAAAAACGAACTGATTATAAATAAATATTTGGTTCTTTACCTATGGTTTATTTGCAATATAAGACCTCGCGTAGTTTATCGGTAAAATCCACTCCTTTAAACTATCTACTAATAACTAATTTTTTTTTGACAAATACTAATAACTAATTAGTTAATCTTCTACTTTTGATCAAAAAAAAAATACTATCTTCTACTATCTATTTATAAAAGTAGTTTTATTTATATATCTACCTTCTGATAAATATTAAAAAAAGCATGCACGTCACAAATATTTGTCACTTATACCAAATAAAATGACAAATAATTGTCACAAATGTATAACAAGACACGGTACAAATATTTGTTACTGATAATTATAATTTTTAAAGACAATTATAAATCTACTATCTGTCTTCTACTATAAGTCTTCTATTATATTCTTTTCATTATAATATACGAGAAAAATGTTTGTCACTGATACATAAATAAACACATGATAAATTTTTTTCACTTATAAACAAAAAAAACACGGGACAAATAATTGTCATTGATACATAAAAAGAACGGAAAAATATTTCTCAAAATTAATATAATTTTTTGTACAAATTTAAAAAGAGACAAAAATTGAGCCAAATAATCTCATAATATTTTATTTTTGATACCTGACTGTTGCGTTAAAAACACACTTAGAGCAAGTGTCATCTTTCGCAGAAGTAGTATAAAAGAATATCGTATCCACAGAGATTAATTAACAAGTACTAAACTACTTAAAATTATTTATTGTTTAGACGAGTGAATAATTGAGTTGTAATTGAAACAATGAAATAAAAAGTAAACAATTAACAAATAATAAAATGCAAGATTTAATAGATGGAGAGAGAGGTCTAGGGTCGCGGTTTCACTTGCAAGCTTCGATTCCCCTATGTCTAATTCTACTTGAATTCCCTTATTTTATTCAATTACCAATCCCTTTACTAAAGCTACTAATCCATTTGGTCATTCGCGATTAATATTCTTCATCTTTAAGAATATCATGAATTACAGAAATAAGAATAACCCGGAAATAGAGAAAGTCTTAATCTTTGTCTTCAATCTCCTTCTTTTACTCCAAAGCTCTTTCACGGTCTTCTCTCCCTCCGTAGCGTTTCCGTAGCGTTTGTGTGACTATTGTTTGTTTATGTGGTGTCTAGCTCCTCCATTCACAAGTGAAGCTCTCCTTTTATATTAGTTCCTTTTCTTTCTCTCCAAGCAAAGGATCAAGTCAACCGTTTCGACCTCAAACCGATTTTTTTCATTCCTAAACCATCCCTTAACCTATATATTGAAGATATAACCGTAAAACATGGCACATAGCCTATATTTTGGTGGTTTTAAATTGAATTGTGTCGAACTACAAATATTTTGAAAAGAACGACATATAGTATTCGTGTGAGCAAATATTTTTGAAATCAAACCGGAACTTTATGTTCTATTATTGTTATGGAAATGATATATAAATTATATCGAATTGGATTGACGGCTCAATGCGGGTATTATATAAATTTGACGGTCCAATGCGAGTACGGTATATAAATTATATCGAATTTGGGTGACGACCCATTAAATAGCATACTAGGCGGGGAAGTCATAAGCCCTCTTAACCTAGGGTCAGTATCTGTTAGGGAAAATACTAGCGGGGGTTCATCAGGAGTAGCATTAGAGTGTGCAGCCGATGTTATGCTAGATATTGTGCACGATTCACCGGGATTAGCATAGAGTGTGCGGTCGGTGTTTCGATTAATGTAGTAAGCTAGTGGTTTATAAATTAAACTACGAATGTAATGGTTTTATAATTGAGTCGAGTGAGTGTTAGGGGTCACAGTAGAACTCACTGAGATATGTTATCTCACCCTATCATTATTGTTGTTTTTACAGAGAAATAGGGAACGAGGAAAGCTAGAAGGCGTGGTTAGGTGAGATGTTCGAGGAGAAGATTGAAGACTAGTTCTTTTATCTTAGTTTATGTTTCTTGTGGTTGTCTCTGTAATCGATAATATGACTTGAATTAATATTTAAGTTATGTAATAATTTCCGCTATTCTTGGAATGATGTGTATCTAAGCAGGAAATTTTATACTCTGATGCAAGCTAAAATGTAGGTTTTGGTATTTCTACTGTTTAGAAGTACTAGGGTGTTACGCCATTTCTCCCTCTCCCTCCTTTTTTTTGTTTTGTTTTCCCCCCAAAAACCTCTTCCTTTATTTTTTGTGAACTCCCTCCTCCTCTCTTTTTTCCCTTTATACTTTTTTTAATATAGAGTAATTTATGATATAACAAAAAATGGAATTGTTCAAGTATGTGAAATTTGTTCCTCTACAATCCATATTTTTAAGTTTTAAGTGTATTTTATGGTTCAGTACAAATTATAGTTGTTCAAATAGCCGAAGTCTGTTCCTTCTTAATCAGATTAATAAAAAAGAAAATTAATTTTGTTACAAATTACGTAAAGTGTGACGTTAGACAGTGTATTTTGGGATACTTTAAAGTCCGAAAAAAAATTAATTACTCAAATATTCGAATATTGTTCCTCCATTTCCAATTTTGTGAAAAGAAATAATTTTGTAACAAAATATATAAAGTTTGATGCTAAACAACGTGTTTTGGGTTGCCTTATGATTTAAAAAAAATAGATGTACAAATACACAGACTTTGTTTTTCATTAATTGACTTGGTCAAACAAAAAATTACTTTTGCGCCAAAACATGTAAAGTGTGGCGCTAAGTAGTGTGTGATGCGTAACCAACCACTACGCCTTCAAGTGGAATTTCCTCACCAACATAAACATCAAGGAAACCCTAATTAATCATCCTATTTTCTTTAACTTAGATAATTAGGTGAAGGAGGATGTTAAATTTATGTTTTGCTATGGGTTATTTTTGGATTATGTCTGTACACTTTAATTTATAAACTCTTAAGCTCGCAATTGTCTTTTTTTTATATTTAAACAAGGCTTTTATATATTGTCAACCACCACCAATTCAAGTTGTGTACCCTAACAATGAGGATGTCCAGCAAACTGTTCAGCAGAACCCTTCCAACGCTATTCTTTTTGAAGATGGTCTTACTCCTGATAACCCAATTATTATGTAATAGCTAGCTTTTCGACTACTGTTATCACTTTTTTTTTGTTTTTTTACTTTTGGATCTTCTAAACACATCTTAGTTGTTAAACTTTAGCTTCAATTACTACTAACCTAATTTTGGCCTTACAATTCTTCCATAGAACCTAGATCTTTGGCTCCGTGCAGAGCATGGGTCACAGCGCTAGAAAAGCTATAAGTAAATAGTTCCTCTATCTTTTTCTAAGCTTTCAGGCTATGAAGCCCGGATACGGGATACGATACGGGATACGACACGATACAGATACAGATATACGTAAAAAATTTGAAAATTAAGATACGACACGGCTGGGATACTTTAATAAAAAATTCAATTAAAATTTAAATATATAAAAAAATGGAAAAAATGGAATAGAAACACAAATAGAAAAAAACAAAGATAAAAATAGAAATATTGCATTTTATAAATATGATAAAAAAACGGCCCAATATAATTGACTGATTGGCGGAGCTTGCCTTAAATATTGAGGGAAGCGATAATTACTAACTAAAATATTATTGACTGAGAAGCTCACATACATGACTTTATATATATATATATATATATATAAGTATAACTTTACTAAGATATTCTAGGTTGAGCATCATTGTGAACCCACTCTACCGGGTACCTTCTATTATATATCTTGTAGAAATAAATATTTGTGATCATATCAAGTAGATATAGTTACGTATATTTATCTCAAAAATATCACAATGTATTATTTCTTCTATGATTGTGTTACGAAAAAACATATAATTTTGTCTTTTTGTTATTGAGGTACTAAAGTGTATCATATATATATATATATATATATATATATATATATATATATATATATATGAGTGGCAATCATGTGCTTAGTTGGTAAGAAGTATCGAAACTGTATCTGAGAAGTATCCATAGTTGGCAAGAAGTATCAAATAAGTATCTGAAAAGTATCGAGTGGAATATTTTTTAAAAAGAATTAAAAAATTATTGGATCTCTTTGGGTATGTATCGGGAAGTATCGGGTGCGTATCGGTATCGGACACGGGTATGTTGCCAATTTTGGAGTATTGGGGCTTCATAGTTTCAGTAACAATAGCTAGGTGGATTCTTGTCAAGGTCGGCCCAAGCATAAGGCAACCCAAGCCCTCGCTTTGGGCCTCAAAAAAAAGTGTATGCCTAAAAAGGACCTCAAATTAAGACATGTCAAGAAAAGGGACTTAGTTTCCGAAGATCAATATGGCGCAATTGGTGGAAGGTATTGTACTCTAATCAAGTGATTGCAAGTTCAAATTCTACTGGTTTCATTTTTCTGAAATTTCTGTTTTGCATGCATATTATTAAAATTAAAAACAATAACATATTTGTCTTTGTAGGGACTTGAACACAGGTCCAAAACTAATAACTAACCAAAATATAAACTAATTACAAATACAAATATTATGATAGAAATAAAAAATATAAACTAGCAATACGTATATTTGATAATTAAAATAATATGCTATTTTATTGTTTAAATTTAAAAAACTACAAATATTGTCCATATAAAATTCTATTTCATTTTTGAATTTTTATAAAGTCTATAGTTTCTATTGTATCGCTTTAAAAGGTTTTAATTTCTTTTAATATTTCTCACATTTAAGTTATTTTCTCCTTTAAAGTGTCTCACTAAAAAGTTCTCTTTAATTAGGCCTCCAAATAGATTGGGCCAGCTCTGATTCCTCTTAAGAGCAAGCACCTACACCACTAGTTTGGAATCACACTCAAACCAAAAATTATTCAATCTTCTAATGAAAGCAATTTCAATGGAAGTGATTGCACCCAACATGTTGAGGAAAATTATTGCTTGTATTGATGGAGAAAAAACTAGGAATAGTTGTCATACTATCTCTGAAAACTCTACCACTGGTGGCATAAGAAAGTGATTTCATCAACCAAGGAGGAAACTGTTAGTACAGAACTACGAATTCATCTATATATTACTACAGAAATCTCATCAATGATATAATATAAAATATTTAATTAATTTTCCACTAAGAGAATCATTTATAATTTAGTGGCAATTATTTGCTTTCATTAAAATTAAATTCCTCTTCATGTCTAAATTTTAAATAAATATTTTAATACATATAAATCGTTTTTTGAAGAACGAACTTCGCACATCTGTAGATAATTGTAAATGGGATACTTATGATTCTAAACATATCACATACTCTTATTAACCGATTCAACTTAGTTATCAAACAAGATAAAACCATGGTAACAAGAATTCTTAAGTATTACACCACTTATTATTCAACACTATAGCTTGAAGACTTACTCAAATTACATAGAGCTACTATAATCATCAGCATCAACAAACAGAACTTCATAGGGATCACCACCAGTCAATATAAGACGTCTTCCATTCTCATCATCATATCTCCCAATATCATTACAAAGACCAGGTGGAGCACTAAAAGTAGGACAAAACACAAGTTTATATTCAAAACCATGTTTTTGAATATTAAACAAACCACGTAAGATATTTCTTCCTTGATGTTCTTCAACCCCACCAATACCAATACTAACTGGTCCTTTAGGCTTTTCACCACTAACCACAACCCACTTTGAAGATTTAGTATTAACACATTGAGGAGGTTTCTCTTCAAACACACTATATTTAGTTGTGTAGTGTTTGTGAAGATGACACGTACCGGGACTTATTCCTGGCATCTTGAATTGCACTGGCATGCCAGTAACAACTTCGGAATAGTCTTGAAGTACGGTAACGGGACATGTTGAGTTTTTTGTTGTGCCAAGTTTTACTCCCCCACCTGCTGCCCCAAAGATTGATGGCATAATGTAGAATTTTCCACCAGGGAAAATAGGTCTTCCATTTGTGTCCTTTACTTGTTCAGCAATGGTTAGTGGAATTGTGAAGGCAAAGAGGAAGAAAGAGAGAGTAAATAATGTATACTTCATGATGGTTTAAATATTTTTCAAGGATATTTTTTTTTTGTATCTAGCTTGAGATTAATTTGACCATCATATTTATCTACCTACATCTTGATATATAAATAAATAAATAGTACTATAATACTATTGTAACTAAAAGAGTGTAATAATGTGTAAAATGAAATGTATATAAGTTCACGTGGCAGAAATAACAATGTAGATAAAATTAAAAAAAAACGTATGTGGAATTATTATATTAAACTCAAATTTTAAAGTCTTACACGTACGAGGGAATCGCCGCCCAAATTGATATAGTTTTTCCAAATGTGATCGTGTAGTTTTTGTTTCATGCATGAATAAGGTAGTAGTGTACTCGGTGGCGGATCTTGCCCCAAATATTAAGGGCAGTCGGTAATAACTAACAACTAACTAAAATATATTAACTGAAATTTATAAGATCAAAATATACTTTTACCAAAGATTCAAAATAACACCAACACAACAAAAATATAATATATATATATATATATATATATATATATATATATATATAAAAAGCAAAGACGTACTTAGAATTAAAGTGCCGCCGTTTGTTCTTTTAAAGACTTGTTTTTTTTTTATAATCAAAAGAAATATTATTAAGGAGGGCACTAGGGGTGCCTCAACCCTTTTACATTTAGATTAGCGAATTCAAGCACGAAATGGGATTGTTGTTCCATTCCTCAAGATCTATCCTCCCTTCTTCTCCTAGTTTGTTAGCCACCCACCCCCAAGATAACCCTTTTACATGGTTTAGCATTTGATTTACATTTGGTATCCCCCCTCTAAAAATAACACGGTTTCGGTTGACCCAAATCACCCACACAACCGCGACCCAAACCAAAAAACAGATTCTGCTATTTTTCTTCCCTCCGACAGTAATTTTATGCTTCAATAAGTGGTCCCAAGCTCCATATGTTCTTCTTGTTGCATTCCAATCCAATTAAATACACTACACCACAACTCGTCCGAAATTTGACAACTGAAGAAAAGGTGAGCTGAATCTTCATCGCATCTAAAACAGAAAACGCAGCAGGGGCTTGGCTGGAAATTAACTATTCCTTTCTGCTGTAACAGCCTTCTTGTAGGGAGACGGTCAAGCAATAGTCGCCATCCGTGAAGCAAAAATTTCGAAGGTGCAGCTGTTAGCCAAAACTTCTTCATCGTTCGTCTCTCCTCCTCCTCTAAGCCGCTGTTATCACTGCTAATAATCAGCCTATTGTACGCTGTCTTGACAGTGTACTGCTGCGGCCCTGAGTGCAGCCAGCACCACTGATCCTCCTTGTTCTTCTCAGGTGAAATCGGACGCAATACATCTGCTGGAATGTTATGATAAGTTCTATTGATTAATAATAAGAGTATATGTGATGTATAATCATTAGATCGATTATTAATAAATTGAGAAGTTTAAAAACTTAATAAACTTTGTTCCAAAAAAATTAATAAACTTCAAGAAGACATAATCAAGATGCTTTCAATTTATTTAACTTTCAATTTTTTTTTTTTAATTTCTCTACCTTCTAACTAAAAGTATCTTCACATACACAAGTCAAACACACTTCAACAGCAACAAACAAACCACACACGAATACCCTATGAACACCTAATGTAAAACATAGACATTATGTACCATGGAGTATTTTAGTCCACATTTTTGCCATTTTTTTAACCACATAATCCATTTTTTTTGCAAATGGACCTGCATTCTTTTTAACCAACCACACTGTGATGCAGAAAATGTGAAATTGATGCACACAAAAGTCCATCTTTCCAACTTCTCCATCTACAAAGTTCTCCTGGCAAATGGTGCATCTTTCTTTATTTTCAAGTATCACTTGATCAACGACCTCAAACTATAAAATAAAATAAAATAAATAAAAAGATTAATATATTCACTTAAATAAAACCAATAAATTCAGAATCAACCATAGTACTAAATATGAAAGAGAAAATGTATTTTTAATTTGAGGATTATTACTTTCTTTAGTTTTGCATCGACACTTTTGTTGATCATAAAGTAAAGGCATTAATGAAGACAAAAACTCAAAAAGTAATTATACCGACAATAAATATATTTAGCAGATGACATATAAGATTTTAGTCGGTAGTAATAAAACAAAATAGATATCTAATAGTAAACTACTACTTATTAACTTGATATTTTTCGAATGAGAGAAAAGTCGGAGAGAGAAATGAAAAAGTTGAGAGAAGGAAATAGAAAAAGTAAGAAAAATTAATGTGGAGAAAGAATGTAAAAAGTAAAATTTTTATGGAATGTAGAACAATGACCTTAAAATCTTGAGGTGTAAAAATTCAGTGTTCATTTTTCTAATTAAAAGAGCCTATTTCTTTCTTATATTGTTGTTGAAGTTTCTTATATTGTTGTGTTTTTCTGTACCTAATATGAACATGTTATTTACATCAGTTTGTATGTCTTTAGTAATGTTAAGCATGAGCTAAACTCTCTTGTAGTTGGGATGCCATAAACTTTGCAATGATCCTTTAACTAATTTTATGTTATATATTGATGTTTGCATTTTAGTTCTTGCATGATAACTCTTTCATATTCATCTTTAGAATTGACCAACTAAAAGAGAATGCATATTATAAATTCAGACATGGCTTATAATTGGAACTCAAGAACTAATATGGGTAAGTGTTTAAAAAAGGAATCTTTATTATTTCCATGCTAAAACCTAGACATAGGTTAGTATAGTCATAGGGTGATACTGTGGGTACTTCATATACAGGGTGAACTAATTTAGACATAAGATTTGTTATGCCTGATGTTAGTTGCTGAAAAGCACGCATCAATTGTTATAACATCCATTGCAGGAGCATCAATTGCTGCAACATCCATTGCGGGAATTGCTGCAGCATCCATTGATGGAGCATCATATATAACATAATACGGTTAAAAGTGATTTACATAGTAGGAAACATTCCAACTACTCTGTCATCATACATTTCATCCCAATTCAACTTGCTTATTTACTTTCTGTTTGTTTACTTTCTTGCAATCCTACCATATTATTTATTGGTTATCTTTCACTAGTGAACTATTGATTTTAAACTTATGAAAGAGTTATTACTTGCCAATCCCTGTGGGAATGATACTCTACTTTAAATTATTACTTCTTGCCACTGTCTATACTTTCACCTCACCTTTTCGCACACCAACCGAACCTCAGCGCGCGCGTTCTCTCCGCAGCGTGAACCATCACCGTCGCACCCTCCCCTCACTGCGAACACAGTCGCGGTCTCCCCCGGCATGGAGCTTTCATGCAACAACCCCTAGGCGCGAGTTCCATTCCGACCCACCAGTGTGGCTGGTCTAGCGTCGTCCTTCTCCCCTTTCTCTTTCTCTCTCGTTCGCTCCCCTTATCTCTTTTACTCTATTTTCTTTCTCTTATTCTCGCTCACCGAAATCTTCTCTCTCAATTTTTTTTCTCACTCTCTCCATGAAAATGGTGTGCAACAGCGCTGAATAGAAGAGAATGGGAAATTAGGGTTCCCATCTCTAAATAGGCTATATATACCGTAATGTTTTATTAGTTATTTATTTATTTTGTTTTTTAAAAAATTTTAGATCAGATTTCTTCTTACACTTCACCATTTCAGACCACACACCCCACTTCCTACAGCCCAATTTGCAGGCCAATACAAAAAACAAAATTAAGTTGCGCTTGTTGCACCCCCACCTTTTTTTTGGTAACACAATACCCCCTGCTGCTAATTGCACCCTTCTTTTTTATTTTTACAACCTACTTTGTTTTTCTATTATAAAATGTACTTAGTTGCTTGTACGATCGAGTTAGTCATCGTTTAGCACGAATGAGCTGTACGACTCATGTCCTAAAATTCCAATTAAAATAAAATATCAATTAAAAAAATACAAACTTACAAATCACTTGTTCCTTCCTTCTCAAAAATATTAATCTTCTAAAAAGTAAGGGATTACGCCAATTGTACAATCGAGTTAGTCAACTTCTAGGACGATGAATGAGCTATACGGCTCAACTCCTAAAATCCCTATTAAAAATAAATGATTTCAAATTAAAAAAAAAAAGCACAAACATACAAACCATTTCTCACTTCTTAAAAAATCAAGTTTTCAAAAATATATGGGTTAAGTAGGTTGTACGATCAAATTAGTCAGCGTTCTATGACGAATGAGTTGTACGACTCAAGTACTAAAATCCCTAATTAAAAAACACAAACAAATGAACTTTTTCTTCACAAGAACTACGTAGCCTTTGATTCTCTACCAGGAGATACGTAGGAGCAGAGGGGTGGACCCACCTCTGTCAAGTGCAAAAATAAAAACGCCTTTTTTAGTCTTTTTCTAAATAATCCTTTTGTTAATTCAAAAAATATGAAGTATCTTTCTTTTAATTCATTTTAACAATAAAAGGGTTAAATAAGTATTTCAAAATTAACATTCTGTTTACACAACCAATTAGAAGGTAACCTTCCTTAGGAAGGATGTCGTGGGGTGCTAACACCTTCGTCATGCATAATCGTCTCCTGAACCCAAATCTGGTCTCAAGGGCTGTTATCCAAACCTGAGAGATTTACTAATTTTACACTTATAATTAAACATTGGTGGCGGTTTCATTCCAAACTTCAAAGAATCCTTTCCCGTATTTTTCGGTCGCTACAGAATGCATGTTGATTGGACTAGTTTGGTTGCGGAAAACTCAGTTTGGAATTGAGATGAAACAAGGACATAGGCTATTTTGCTTGATAATGATTTCAATACTGATTGTGTTTTTTGAACATGACTGTTGTTGATTCTGATGTTTAATCATAGGGTGATTAGTGTATTTGAGTTTATTGAGGTGTTAGGGTGGAATTGGAACCAAAACGAATAAGAATTTAATGAAAAATCAGATTTTGTGCAGGCTATTTTGCTTGATAATGATTTCAATACTTTGATTGTGTTTTTTGAACATGACTGTTGTTGATTCTGATGTTTAATCATAGGGTGATTAGTGTATTTGAGTTTATTGAGGTGTTAGGGTGGAATTGGAACCAAAACGAATAAGAATTTAATGAAAAATCAGATTTTGTGCAGTGCTGGGAAAAGCTACCCAAACATAGCACAGACTGTGCGCCCAAGTGGCACAGACCGTGTGCCTATCAGATGCAAAAATTTAATTTAGCTTTTTCTCACTCCTTTGGGTACCAATTACACTCCAAGTCCTTCCCAAACTCAAATAAAACTGATTACCGTAGGATTACATCCTTGTTTGGCTTGTTTCTTTGTTTAAGCTTATTTTCATTGATTGTGAGGTGCTTGGAGGTCACAATTTAACAGTTTTGTGTCTTTCCAAATCATTTGCAAAATTCATGTTAGAAAACTAATTAGTACATATAAAAGTACACCATAAATGAACTAAGGAACGGATGATGGACTTGAGGTGGGTGTCATGAACCTATCTCAAGGCCCAAGAGGGTTTGCTTAAAGAATAAAAGATGAAGAGGAGGTTCTCCAAAGTGTACGTGGTAGCATTTATATTAGGTAAGTCTATTATGTTAGGCGGATGCGTCATACTTAATTAATAAAAGATACTCGGAGTGTATTATAGTAAGGAGACTCGAAAGGACTCACTGAGATTATGTAATCTCGCCCCTCATTGTTGTTGTTTTTCAGATTCTCAGCTGAAGTTGAAAGAAAGTAATACCAAGTAGAGGATTTCCGTTAGAGGAGGACTTTGAAGCTCTAGGGTTCAGCATAGATTATGTGCTAGTCTCATTGATTGTGAGCTTTTGTTATTGTCTATGTTTAAGACATGAACCAAACACTACAACAGAATTGTTAAAAAAGGACGCACCCTTTAGGGGCGCTTTGTTATAAAGCGCCCCTTATTCCAAAACATGGAGGGCCTTCAGAGGCGCTTTTATAAAAAGCGCCCTTTATTGTCAAGATACAGATGGCCTTCACAGGCGCTTTTTAAAAAGCGCCCCTAATGCTCAAAAACACGGATGGCCATTAGGGGAGGTTTTTAAAAAGCGCTCCTGAAGGTGGAAACGGAACCACAATTAGGGGCGCTTTACACACGAGCGCCCCCAATTCCTAAAATACGGAGCCACCTTTAAGGGCGCTTTCCACACTAGCGCCCCCAATTCCTAGTTTTCTTTTAATTTTTGTTCTTTACCGTTGCTTCCCACACTAGCGCCTCTTTCCCTCTTTCCCTTTCTCAAGCTCTCTCAAAAATGAGCAAGAAACCCTAAACCCCCAAATCTCTTGTTTGTTTTCTCTTCCAAAATCAAGAATCTCACTCTCCATCATTCTAGAAAATCTCTTGTTTGTTTTCTACTCCCAAAAACGAAGTTAGGGCTCACCCACAAATCAAATCAAGGATTTTCCTTCAAGATCACCTCCCTCCCTCATTATCCCCCACGTTCCTCTTTAAGGTTGGTTTTGCATTTTGGAAATTTATGATATTTGATTTATTATTGCTCAGGTTAGGTTAGGATAGTGTTAGAGAGTAATGGTAGTAATCAGTTTCTTTATGTTACTGCTGTTCTTAATGCTGTGAGGAATATTAATGAGTTTTTAGCTCCAAAGCTTATTGGTATCGACGTTAGGTAAATCTTTTTTTTTGTTGCATTTTGTTAACGTTGACTGTACTTCTTCTTTGTTAGTGGCGTTGACTGAATTTTTGAATAGAAATGATTGAGTATTTTGAGTTCATGGTCTAGTGGAGTGGTTGAAATTATGTTTGGAAGTGAAGGGAAGGGAATGGAAGAGTGGTTGAAATTACCTAATGGAAGGGATGATTTTGAATGCTTTTATTGAGAAAATTATTAGGTGTTTGCTGAAAAGGTAGGCATGTGGAAACACGTGAAAGTAGCTGGAGATTTATTTGTGTTAAGTGGCTATACAAAACAAAATTCATATTCTACCTCTTAAAATAAAGTGTATAATATATGTTATGGCATATCTCAGTTTTGGCATATTGGTCTTTATCTAGCCTGACGTGTACCAAGACTTGCTGGGTAGTTTTGGCATATTGGTCTTTTTCTTTTGACAATCAGACTTGCTGGGTAGTTTTGAATATAATTTTTGTACTTTTTTTCTGATAAGGTTGTGTATACTGTATAGTACTGCTAATTATGGGTTTTTTATATGGCCTAATGTTTTCTTTCTCTTTGGATAGTCTGAGACTTTGAATAACAAGGTTTTGTCTTCATGTGCTATTATGACTAATTTGGTTTATCAATCTATTATTGAACTGCCTATTGGTAACCAATCACTACTATCAATGCCTTATTCCTTTGCTCAACGTGTAATGGAATTCTTGTGGGAGAAGATTCCAAATTCTTTTATTTTGGTGATTAGTATATCCTCCCCTGTACACTTGTTCTCTGTTTGTGGCAGATCATTTGTACAATGAATTATATGGAAATTTGCAACTTTGCAATGCATCCATTTTTTGTTTCTTTATTACTCTGCACCCTCTGTATGTTTTTATTTATACTATACGCCAACTAATACTTTATTCATTAGTTTTAGGTGTAGTGAAGTTTTGGGTTTGAGGCGTGTACCAAGAGAGTATTGTAAATTGTAATTAGCAACTAAAGTGTTTAAGTTAAATTATAAAAGAACAAAGTCCAATGTCTTAGTTTCAAAAAGTTGTACCTTGTGTGTTTTTCACGTTTAATATGTTTAAGTTCTCTTATCAGGAATTTAGAGTAAATTTGGGTCTAATATGGATAGAAAGTGGATGTCTGCCAATCGTCTGTCGAAAGAATATGTCGATGGAGTGGAATATTTTGTGAACTTTGCCGTTCGACGTTTAGGAACTTCTAGTAAGTTCAAGTGTCCTTGTTTAAGATGTTGTTACGCCAATCGAGTTACTGCACTTGAGTTGGAAAGACATTTAAAGGCCAACGGAATCGATCAAAGTTATATTTGTTGGACAATGCATGGTGAGGAAAGAAGTGAACCTTCAAATATGGATAATAGTACTCAGAGATGTGATCCGGTTGATTATCCCGAAACACATACATTTGATGGCGACCAATTTGAAGAGATGGCAAAGGCGGTTGAAGATGATCTTAATGATTGTCCTCAAATGTTTGAGAAGTTGATAACCGATGCGGAGACACCGTTGTATGCGGGCTGTACTGAATTCACAAAGTTATTGGTTGTGATAAAGCTGTATAACTTGACAACTTGCCACGGATGGACAGATAAGAGCTTTACGGAATTACTCGCACTATTGAAAGATATGTTGCTGGAAGACAATGTGCGCCCTTCTCGGACGTATGACACAAAACAAATGTTAGGCACCATTGGTTTGAACTATGAGAAGATACATGCTTGTCCGAATGATTGTATTTTATTTCGAAATGAACATGAATTGTTAAAGTCGTGCCCTAAATGTAATGCATCACGATATAAGAAGAAAGAATCTGCTCCAGAAAAGGTATTGTGGTATTTTCCCATAATTCCTCGGATTAAAGATGATGAAAGGATTAAAGGACTAAAGATGAAAGGATGATGAAAAACAGTTGACTTGGCATGATGATGAAAGGATTAAAGATGGTATGCTATGACACCCGGCGGATTCTCCGCAGTGGAAAAAGATTGATATTGACGTATACTTGGCTCTTTTAATAGAAGACTTGAAGCAAATGTGGGAGATTGGGGTAGAGGTATATAATGGGGCAAAAAAAATCATTGAGGTGTTAAAAAAAAATTATATACCAAAATAATGCACATTATTGGTTATTTACCAAAGTAGGCAAAAAAAATTTTAGTTCAGAAGTCCCTTTCTCTGTGATCCATCTCTGTACGAATACGGGTAGACTGTGGACGACCCTTTTTATCTCTCTGTTTAGTTGGATCATGCTGTAGTTCTAAAGTATTGAAATAAGGCCATGACGTCTCAGTTGGCAAGGGTGGGAACTCCACAATGTAAGTATTGAAAACATTCTCCAGTGTGTACGGTGGATCCACGAATTGCATGTGGTCGTAATTGCATTTTGAGCATGCTGCGATGACATGTGAACAAGGGTAGTGAAGTGCCTGGAATTCCCCACACTCACACGTTTTTGCTCTGAAGTTCATCACGAATGTTCGCGCAGGTCTACCACTTTGTGGTCGTACAAGTTCTTCAACTCGGAACAATTGTTGGGCACGATCGTGAACTGCAACGTTATGCGTTTTTGAGACTTTTATGTTCCTGGCAATATTTTCCAACAATTTTTCAGAGTACATAGTTCCGGATCTCAACATTGCCTGTGCCTGTGTTCCCCTTTTGACGAAGACCTCGTTCATCCTGAAATATGTTGCATTTATCAATGAACAAATAGGGAGATTCCGCACCCCCTTAAGGATATTGTTAATGCACTTTACAAGGTTTGTTGTCACGTGCCCCCAACGGGAACCTCCATCGCACCGCTGCAACAATTGTTCTGCGGTTATGTCTTCAACCCAAGCCACCCCCTCAGGACCTACTTCCCGACCAATTTTTTGTTTGTAGTGATCGGCCGATTCTTCCGTCATTGAATATGCTGAAGAAAAAAAAGAAGATGTTGGTAAGTATGGAAGGGAAATTTATAACTAATTAAAATACTCACCCATATTAATGACATGTTTCCTGGCAGGAGTGTTTTTGAAGTGTCTCATGAAGTTTTGTGCTATGTGGCGAACACAGAAGACGTGTTTCCAATTGGTATTTAGTTGCGTAACAGCACTTTTGATAGACTCGTCTCTATCTGATATCAAACAAATACCCTCCTGTGGTGTCACATAGTTTCTTAAACGAGATAGGAAGAAAAACCAAGCCTCCTTTGTATCACCCTCGACCACTGCATATGCAATTGGGAAGGTGTTGTTTCTTCCATATTGTGCGATTGCCAAAAGAAGACACCCTTTGTACCTACCGTACAACCATGTTCCATCAACAGATACAACTGGTTTGCAAAATTGAAAGCCTTTAATGCACGGGCCAAAACTCCAAAAGATGCGGTGGAATACACCTTTGTCGGCAACTAGTTGTCCATTCTCATAGAATGGTTTGTACTACCAGTCGTGAACTGTGTCTGGAATATAGTAAGACAAAGCATGTAGCCACCTGGTTACTTCATTGTAAGAGTCCTCCCAATTACCGAAGATAAGCTCGATTGCTTTTTGTTTAGCAATCCAAGCATTTCTGTAGGAACTCTGGTACGTAAACCGCTCCTTGATGTGTGCAATCAACACAGCCACTGATACTGTCGGGTCCTTCCTTACAAGTGGAAGTATATGAGTACACATGAGGGAGGAGGTCAACTGGCGATGATCTCGGGAAATAGTCGATGTTGTACATGTGTGTGGGTGAGTCAACTGTGTAATCCCCCAATATCCAGTTTTTGCTCCTAGTCTCACTACACACCTCCACAAACAGGTTTCATGAACACAACAAACGATCCATGTGTGTGGTTTAGACTCACAGATTTTGTATGCAACTGAATGGTTTAGGTGATATGTTTGGATGAATTGTTGGGCTATTTCTTTTGTGGGAAATTTCATTTTGAGTTTGAGTTTGTTTGGGTCTTCATTGGATAAAAGTTGATTCCTGTCCATGGAATGGCCAAACTCTACATCATAAGGTTATGGGTTATCAGCTGTGACGTTTTGAAAGTGTGGGACAGGCTCGCGGAATGCAACACCTATGTTGGGGTTAGGTTCAATTAGTTCCTCAGCGACGTCACGCTGAAGAATTTCATCTTCATCTTTGCTAAAGTCCCCAACGTCTTCATTATGGACACCAACAAAAATACTAAACGGTGGAGTATAGTTTGAGTATGTAGAGGGTGGCTTGTGTTAAAGTCAATGGGTGTGTTTGAGGATGATGGTGCAGTGTGATGGTGAGGTGTTGAAAGTCTGTAATGCATGTCAGTTTGGGATGATGAAGGATTGAATTGAGGGTAAACAGGTGGAATGAAGTCAGTGTATGGTATTTCTGTTTGTTGAGAAAAACGTATGTTCTGTTGTGATGAAGATGGAATAGAGTGGGCGTGACTTACCTTGGTGTAGTTAGAAGGAGCCTCAACCAAATCTGCGTATATTTCTGGTGTACATATCCCAAGGTGTCTATCTTCTTTGAAATACTCTATCATAAGTTCAACATCATCGTCGGAATTTATTTCGAATCCCCCATAAAAGGTATGGCCAGTACTGAGAGCTGTGGGGTACCCATATGTAAGACTAGCAACCATTTTTGAATGGTCAGGAGAGATTTTTTTTTTCAATGGCTTGTTTAACTTGAGCTAGTTTGGATTTAGAGTTGAGTTTGACAAGGGTGTTGTTATCACACCTAAAAAAATATACCCTCAGTATTTGTTTTTTCAACATAACCATCGTAAAAGACCGTGATGAAAACATTCGTTGGAGCCATTGACGAAGTTGGGAGTAGGAGGGTGTGTTTGAGTTTCAGTTGGTAGTAGGAGAATCTATGGCAGTTGGGTGTTTAGTGGTGAGAGATTTAGGGCCAATTTATTGAAATTTGAATGGTCTAGATTTCACCGATGGTTTTGAAGGCCAGGATTGCACCGACACTTTTAAAGGCCAGGATTGCACCGACACTTTTGAATTGTTCAATGTGCATTGTTCACTGTGCATTGTGCATTGTGCATTGTGCAGCATGCTGAGTGCAGAGTGCAGTGTCCCATGCTTAGGAAAAACCGGTTTTAGTCATTGTTTCGAATCTTGTACACGTGAAACCGTAGTTCTATAACTCTACTATAATGTCATATCATTTTTTTTAATTTAGTAATTTAACAAAATTGGTTATAATTGATCTAAACATGGTAAAAAAGTCATTCTTTAGACTTAGGAAAAACCTTTTTTAGTCATTGTTTCGAATCTTGTACACGTGGGTTATAAGTCCGTTAGTACTAATTCAAAATATGAAACCCTAGATCTATAACTCTACTATAATGTCATATCAATTTTTTTAATTTAGTAATTTAACAAAATTGGTTATAATTGATCTAAACATGGTAAAAAAGTCATTTTTTAGACTTAGGAAAAACCTTTTTTAGTCATTGTTTCGAATCTTGTAGACGTGGGTTATAAGTCCGTTAGTACTAATTCAAAACATGAAACCGTAGTTCTATAACTCTACTATAATGTCATATCGTCTTTTTTAATTTAGTAATTTAACAAAATTGGTTATAATTGATCTAAACATGGTAAAAAGTCATTTTTTAGACTTAGGAAAAACTTTTTTAGTCATTGTTTCGAATCTTGTACACGTGGGTTATAAGTCTGTTAGTACTAATTCAAAACATGAAACCGTAGTTCTATAACTCTACTATAATGTCATATCATTTTTTTTAATTTAGTAATTTAACAAAATTGGTTATAATTGACCTAAACATGGTAAAAAAGTCATTTTTTAGACTTAGGAAAAACCTTTTTTAGTCATTTTTGTTTTACTCTAGTGAAGGATTTAATCCTTATTGTCTATGGTACTTCTATTAAATAGAAATATTAGTAGCAGCACACCTTCATGGTTTGGCCCGGGTTATGTCCTGAAGCTATAGGATGATATTTCATATAATTATATATTACTGTGTTGAAAAGATTTTCAAAGAATATGTCATTGCTTATTTTCCAAGTGTCCCACGTGAAATATCATCTCCATTCCCATGTTTTCTTCTTCAAAATGATTGATATTCTAACTTCTTGTGCACAGACATTGCATCCACTTGAGATAGAGGGCATCTGAAATGTTCTTGTACACAATTTGAATCAATTGGATATTTTCATTATCATTACAATGTTTATTTATTTTGGAATTAAACAGATCACAACATTCAATATCTCACTAGTTGTGCACGGCACTGTTGCCGAGAAGTCGATACACGTCATTTTTTAGACTTAGGAAAAACCTCTTTTAGTCATTGTTTCGAAGGCCAAGATTGCACCGACACTTTTAAAGGCCAGGATTGCACCGATACTTTTAAAGGTCTGGATTGCACGGACACTTTTGAATTGTTCATTGTGCATTGTTCACTGTGCATTGTCAAACTTGAATTATAGCAAAATTGAATTATAGCAAACTTGAATTATAGCAAACTTGACTTCAATAGCAAACTTGAGAACAAAGGAATATATTCCTTCATTTATCTTTTTGTTTTACTCTAGTGAAGGATTTAATCCTTATTGTCTATGGTACTTCTATTAAAGAGAAATATTAGTAGCAGCACACCTTCATGGTTTGGCCCGGGTTATGTCCTGAAGCTATAGGATGATATTTCATCTAATTATATATTATTGTGTTGAAAAGATTTTCAAAGAATATGTCATTGCTTATTTTCCAAGTGCCCCACGTGAAACATCATCTCCATTCCCATGTTTTCTTCTTCAAAATGATTGATATTCTAACTTCTTGTGCACATACATTGCATCCACTTGAGATAGAGGGAATCTGAAATGTTCTTGTACACAATTTGAATCAATTGGATATTTTCATTATAAATCATTCTCACATTACACTCAAATTCACATTACCAAAGTAGGGCAACCACATAACTCAAACATTCAAGTCACCATAACTCTTCAACAACACTTCCTCTAAAAATGTCTTCCTTACTAAACGAAGAACCTCACATTTCCATGCTTCTCAACGAAGACCCAATTGAAGTTCACCACGCATTCAATCTTCCCGAACCAGATGCCTCTATATTACCATTGATAGAAAGAGCTGGGTTTCGTGACATTGCTTCAATTGGCGCATTCAAAATAAATCCAGCTTTGGTGGCAGCAATGGTCGAACGTTGGAGACCAAAAACACACACTTTTGTTCTTCCAATAGGGGAGTGCACAATCACTCTCCAAGACGTGGCGTTGCAGTTGGGACTTCCCATTGATGGAAATGTCGTTACTGGAAGTTGTGAACAAAATTAGGATCGAGTATGTGAACAACTTTTGGGTAAGCCTATCCCAGCAAATGGCATGGTAGGCAACCAAATTAAGTTCATTTGGCTACAACGTGAATTTAATAATGTTCTAGAGCGCGCTTCCAACAAAGTGCGAAGACAACGTTGTAGGGTGTACCTATTGCAATTGATCGGGGGATACATACTCCCAGACTAATCATCAAACAGAGTCAACATAAAATACCTACCCCTATTGAAAAATTTCGATGAAATTTCAAGTCACAGCTAGGGGTCAGCATGTCTAACGAACTTATACAGAATGTTGTGTAAGACAGCTACATGCTCCTCACGCACAATGGGTGGATGTACTCTTTTGTTACAGTCTTGGGTCTGGTACCGCATGCCGTTCCTAGCACCAGACTGCAAACGTCCTTATGAATGGCCACTAGCAAAGAGGTAAAAATCTGACACAACTTATGAATACTAACAATTATATTTCTTCTTTATGTTAACAATTTATTTCTTTTACCAGATGGGTTCGCACGCCACTTAGCCACACTAAGTGTCCAAAAAGCCTTGTTTTGTACAGATCAACAATAGACCGCATGACACATGAAGAGTTTGAGTGGTTACCATATCGGGAATTCAATTTGCCAGAAATAGCATATCGGCACCAAGGCATATGGACTACAAACACGGCTATGGTCTGTTTCCATATTGTAGAATGGCACCATGCGGATAGAGTTACCTTGCAATTTGGCCTCGTCCAAGACATACCATCATCACCAATAGATATCAGCCACATGCACAACATCACCATGCAGGGATAGACTAATGTCAATTGGGTTGTATATCACAGACAGTTAATTGATTTATGGAATGATAGACAAAATCGATGTGTTGTGGGTCGACCGTGCTTTGCTAAACCAACGCAGTCAGATAAATACATGCGCTGGTTTCTAAAAAGATCAAGGCCATACATTTCAGCCGACCAAAATCTAAAGGATCCACGTGGTCTTGCAAATGTTCGTGATGTGGATGAAGAAGATGAACAAGACGTGCCAGCTCCCCCAACTACTCAAACCGAACGTCAAGAACGTAACCGTAATCGACATCGACATGCACCACCAACTCAACAGAGGACCCAAGAAGATGTGCCTCATCGCCACTCTATCTCCCACACACCAACATTCCAAGAAGATGTGCCTCACCGCTACTCTATCTCCCACACACCAACATTCCAATATTACGAACAATACAACCAATCAGTAGAACATTCTCCTTTTCAAGATACATATCGACATTCTACGACCGAAAGGGACCCCGATATGTTCTATGAGTGCTTTGGGGTCCAACCCGGCACTGCGCAATCTGTGGCGTTGCTTCGTCAAATTCAAGAGCAGGCCGGCGATGCTAGTTCTTCATCAGTTCCCCAATATTTTCCAGAGCCACCGCCCCCTGCCCCGACTGAGGAAGAACATCAACCACCACATCGGCATCAACGTCCACGACGTGTCCCCCAACCTCGAAAGTGTGGAACTGGGTCTCATCTTTGTTAATTTTTTCCTGTATTGTCTTTTTAGTTTAATTTATCAATTATTGTAATTTTATATTAACTAAGTTATTAATTTTAAGGGTTTAATCTTATGTGACATTTATTACATTTGGATCAATAATTTACTCTTTTGTCTTTAATAGTGCTTTGTGCAGAGTGCACTATTAAAGTGTGCATTGTGCAGAGTTCATAGTGCAGAGTGCACTATTACAGTGTGCATTGTGCAGAGTGCACTGTTAAAGTGTGGATTGTGCAGAGTGCATAAGTCTTAATTTCTTTAATGGCCTAGATTTTGCCGACACTCTTTAACGGCCTAGATTTTGCCGACACTAAACCCTAAAATCAATGGTTAAGATCATCCAAAATCAACGGCTTACATACGATCACCCCTATTATAAATACATTCTCACATTACACTCAAATTCACACCAACAGTTTAACCTCAACCTATATTTCTGATTAATCTTCTCTTCTCTAGTTCTTCCCAAACACCGTCGCCCAACCCGCTGAAATGGAATGGCAGTTGTGCCCAACCCAGTACTCAAATGACAAATTCCTAACCGCACTTCATCACAGTGGAACTGTAACCACCGATGAACATGGTGTTGTCTTTCGTTGTCCTAATCATATCTTCTGTAGGATGAATAAGGACATCACATTCGCCCAACTCAAGGAGAAGGCTGAGAGGAAGATACGGCCAGAGGGAGGGTGGCGTAAAGACGTGGAGCGTATCCGTTACAGAAAGTACAGTTGTGGAGATTACGGGACTTTCCATTATTTTGTCATGGAGATCCAAAGCGACGACGACGTTCGCGCAATGATGGAAGATCATGCTAACATTCCAATGGGAAGTAGTCTCTTGGAGCTGTACGTGGACACAATACGCACTCCGGAAGAAATCATTCATCTTCTGCGACCACCCCCACCACAACAAGTCATACCGGAAAGAGTCATCAACCACTACTGTACACTTCACTGTCAGGCCCATGTTATGTGCAGGGAAAAAGATGGTGTGTATTTTAGTGGTCCAAACACCATTTATTCTAGGCTTAAGAACAACATCACATTCGCCGAACTGAATGAAAAGCTAACGGAAAAGGCGCAGCTGGAGGGTGAGGAGCAAACGATCACTCGTATCGTTTATCGCTGCCCCCGGATCAGCGAAGGTAATCGTATTCGATGGTGCGTAATGACTATCAAGACTGACAAACATGTTCGACAGATGTTTCAGCACCATGAGATGTTTCAACCTCATACTCGGAGTCCTATCACCGACGAGATCATCCTTCGGGTTATCCCTCCAGCGGTCCAATGGCCACTACCAGAAAATGTTTTGTGGAAGTAGTTTCGATCATGTTTTCCTCTCGTTTCGTTTTTTAATTTCTATCCTTGTATGTCTGAAAATTTTGTTGTTTATTTCAGTCTTTTTTCTATATTATATTATGTTCCAATTTTTAATCTCTCACTTTTTTTTCCGTAAATATTAACGTAATTAAATTATAAATAGGTATAATCATTTTTATAAATTTATTTTTAATGTATTTAGGTATTTATATATTAATATACAATTAAATAAAAAATAAAAAAACACAGTTCAGAAGTCCCACTGGAGGGGCGACTTCTGAACTGGATTTTAAAAATTTTTTGCAAAACACAATTCAGAAGTCACCGTGCGGGGGGCGACTTTTGAACTGCATTTTAAAAAAAATTTGCAAAATACAGTTCAGAAGTCACCCTGGGGGGTGCATTTTAAAAAAATTTGCAAAACACAGTTCATAAGTCACCCTGGGGGTGGGGGAGGGGGACTTCTGAACTAAAAAAAAAATTGCCTACTTTGGTAAATAACCCACAATGTGCATTATTTTGGTATATAATTTTTTTTTAACACCTCAATGGTTTTTTTGCCGTATGATGGGTTCAGAGAAGAAAGTTTCATTCTAAAGGCTATGATTTTTGGCACCATTAATGACTTTCCAGCATACGGCAATCTATCTGGATACAGTAATAAAGGTCAGTGTGCATGTCCTATATGTGAAGATAATACATATTGGATGTGGTTGGAACATGGTATGAATAATATATATCTTGGCCATCGGAGATTTTTGCCTCCAACTCATCACTATCGGGTGTGGAGAAAGGCATTCAATGGGAATTCAGAAACTCGTAAAGCTCCTCCGCCTTTGACCGGTGAACAACTATTTGAAAAGGTGAAAGATTTGGACATTAAGTTTGGGAAGCCTTTTGCAAGAGAGCTTGCCAAACGAGGGTGGAAGAAAAAATCGATTTTCTTTGAGTTGCCACAGTATGCTGGGATTATACCATTGGAGGATTGGACTGCATTTGTTATTTCACGGGAATATGACGAATTCCGGGTTTGTACAATTACTTATCATACATATACCTATATTTGACAATTATTAGGTATTAATGTAAAAAGATGTGTCTTTATAGAGATTAAGCAATGAAAATCGCGAGAGAGCAACAAGTCCTGAATACCCTTATAGAGCCGGTGTTACTAGTTATCCCGAGATTGAAGAACGATTGGTAGGCACATTATCTTATATTTTATCTTTCATTTATTAAATCAATATTCTGATTTATTTACTAATTAATGGTAAATTTTAATAGCTACGGGAGGTTGGAAAAGATCCTGCTCATGAATCTATTGACCGACAAATTTTGTGGTTAGAAGCCCGACAAAACAAAGATGGTGTCATTGACCACCCAAAAACGAGAGAGGTGTCTGAAAGAATTGTAAGTATGATAAAATTAAAAAAGAATTCTTTCATTGAAGGTGAATAAACTTCTTATCTTTTTGTAATGTCTAATAATGTTTGTGAATCAGGAGTCAATATCTCAATCAGTATCACAAGGAGAGATTATTGATTGTGATTTTCCAAATGACATCCTTGGTCGTGCATTGGGAACTCAAGAGTATCCAGGACGTCTACAGGGTTTGGGATTTGGCATTTCTCCAACGACTTTTTCGAGTTCAAAGAGGCAAAAAAAAGAAGAGGAAGAGAAAGTAGAGAAAGACGGTTGGAAGCCACTATATTGATGCTAGTAAATGAACTTAATGAACTAAAAGAAAGAGTTGGTCCAAGGACTAGTTGCAATATTGCGTCCAATGAGATAATTATCGTTGGACCTCTTTTTTATTTTTTATATTTTACAATAACTTATAAGTATTAATATTTGGTTATCAATTAATTTAGGTTAACAATTGTCATTGTGAATTATATATATCAAACCCACTTATGTTGGTCGCAAAGGGCTTTGTTTGTAACAATGAGGACTCCACCTTGCACAATCTTCCTATGCCTCCAAATCATGCGAGAGTCAGAGTTGAGTTTGTTGTTGTGGATGATACTGAATTGCCGGTACCAGTTGACACTGCAGAGATGACTTTCTTAACTGTGAATGATGCACTTGGCACCTTGGTGGCATGGCCATCAAATCTTATCAATGTAAGGAGCAATTAATATATTAGTTAATAATTCATTGCCTTATTGTCTCATATATTCATAACTAATTATATTTCTAAATATATAGGTAAAGAAAGCAAGATCTCAGATTTCTGGGCATGTTGGCAAATCCCAACCCTCCCATTCTGTTGGTCGCAAGAAGCATGTGTCTAGGCGAGAAGCTAGTGGGAATGAGATTCAATCCCAACCCTCCCCTTCTATTGGTCGCAAGAAGCATGTGTCTAGGGGAGAAGCTAGCGGGAATGAGATTCAATCCCAACCCACCCCCCCCCCCCCCCCCTTCTAGTGCTTGCAATAAATTAGTGTCTCGGAAAGTAGATAAATGAAAGGAGATTCAATCCCAACCCCCCTCTTCTAAGGAATTTATCACTTATCTAAAGATTCATGCCTCAACAATGGCGGGTGCTGATTTGATAAATGTATTGATTGATCCAGACATCTTTGGAGTTGACCACCAAATTTCCCTTTTAAATGATGAACTTGAAGAGGTATATGAGCACAAGTGGGCATCTGCGGCTAGTATTACAATACACATCAGGTATTATCATTTTTATTATTATTACTACTACTATTATTATTATTACTACTACTACTACTATTATTATATGTTAATTTATTTGTATACATTTTAACTATAGGTATTTGTACCATGAGATTATGAGCACCATGGAACAAACAAAAAGATTTATATTCTTGTGTCCCCAACGTACTTTTTTACGCAACCTCCGCATTGATAAAGACATGTCAAAAGAAAAAGTTGGGGAATTGAAGGAAGCGGTTAAAGAAAACAAGGAAGCGGTAAAAGCATATATCAATAGTCGCTTGGCTTTGGCACGTGAAAGCATCTGTGATTGCTTGTTTTTGGCACCCATCAACTTAGGGTAAGAAATTTAATCTATATATATATATATATATATATATATATATATATATATAACGTGTTTTTGAAACATGTGTTATTTATTTGGTTATCCAATTTTTTTGTAGGATGCATTGGATATTGTTGGTAGTTGATCCTAGGAGAAATAGAATTTTCTATTTGGATTCGTGTCACGGTCATTATAGCAACCACACCATCATGAGAGGAATGTTTGAAAGGTGTGTATTTAGATACATCGCATATTTCATCATATAAATTATATATATGTATATATCGATTAATTAGTATAGCTATATGTATGATGTTTCAGTTGTGTGCCAACTTATTGGGCATCGAATGAGGTCAGGACTAGAGGTGGGAACAATAAAACAAAATGGATAGTAATAAAGGTAAGTTTATAATCAATATTCTTATCCATGTAAATTTTGCTCGCATTTTAATAATTAATTGTTATTTTGATTTGCAGTGTCCGAGACAACCCAACAATGATGATTGTAGATATTATGTTATGAAGTTTATGAAAGACACAATCACTTACAATCAAATGGAAATTCCCCAAAATGTATGTAATTTTAATTTTTTATAGTTTGTTTTTTGATAAGCATTTCCATATCTAGCATTTAACCACTTAGTTCTAAGTTTATTTTATTTTATTTTATTTTTACAGGTATTTTACAGGACACATGGTTGGAGCTCCATTTTCTGATGACCAACTTACTGAGATCAAAGGAGAGTGGTGTCGTCATGTTGCTTCTTTGATTAATGAAAATCGAAATTCAAGTAATTTTGGTTAGCTTGTATTGGATGTCATATCATTTTTGTTGTCTATGTTGACATTCAGAATTTGATTAATGATTTATGTAATTTTTGTTGGTACTTTGTTGATATATATATATATATATATATATATATATATATATATATATATATTAGATGGATTTATAGGTTTGTTAGTTGGAATTTGATTTTCAATTGGCTAGTTTGAAATTTGATTTGCAATTGGTCAGTTGATTTGAAATTTGGTAATTATAGGTTGTTGTTGGTTTATGAAAATGAGAGTAGGGAAGTGCTGCCAAATATTGGATATACCAAAAACAGGAAAAAAAATTTGAAAAAAAAAACATAGAATCAGGGGCGCTTTCTGCAAGCGCCCCTGTTGTTCTTAGAGTACTTGACAATCAATGGCGCTTTCAAAAAGCGCTCCTGTTGGTCAAGACCAACAGGGGCGCTTCTAACAGAAAGCGCCCCTGATTGTTAGTTGCGCGCTAAGACCATCAGGGACGCTTCTTATAAGCGCTCCTGTTGCCTAACATTTAGGGGCGTTTCTTGCGCGCTCCTGTAGAGTCTTTGGCAACAAGAGCGCCAGATTTAGGGGCGCCCGAAAGAGCCCCCAATGGATAAAAAAAAGCGCCCCTGATGCTTTTTTCTGTTGTAGTGAAAGTTGTATTAAGTTAATTATTCACTTGTAATTTGGATTTAAGTTTGTGTGATTGACTCCGATAGGCTATTTTGAACCTTGTGGTTGAACAAGTTTGAACCAAGTTTTATTTTGTGAAAATCCTAATGTGAGTCTTTAAGGCTGTTTTACTAATCCAAAAGACGAATTGCGTACTCTTAAAGATTTAAAAGGTAACGTTCCGAATTTTATTGTTGGCTAAAATTTAGGATGTTACAACAAAAGTAGCCTTTTCCCCCAAAACAAAACTTTGAGTGTCTCTAGCTTGGCTTATCTACATTGCAACCTTATATATACCATGCACAACCTTTCTAAACTTCACCTTTTTGCTCCCCCATATCCAAGCAACTCAGTTTTCACCAAAGAGAAGAGAAAATTTTAGCATTAAGTCTTCCGCTTGCTGCCCTCTTTTTGTTACCTAGCCTCCCATTGTTTTAACTCCTAACTTTAACAACTGATTTCAGCCCCAAATTTCCAATTACATGCTTCCATTAACTCACCCTAACCTCCTTGTACTTATATTTTCCCATATTAGAGCATGCACAGATTTTGTCATGGAAGGAGATGTGTTTTTGGACATGATTTTAGAGTGAGCTTTTGGGGTTTTTTGTTTGTGTTTGTGATTGATATAGTGAGGCTATGGTGTGAAGATTCTAATTAGACAATGGAGAAGAAGAAGGTGTATGGTGTGACTGATATAGTGGGAAGTTATTAACAATACTACTCATACCTCCCATTTTACTAATCCTATTTCAAGACTAATACTCACAATTACTCACATATATCACTGATGGAACCTAATCAATAAAATGCCAAACATTATAATCATTTGATTCCAATATAATTCTAAATAAACGAAACATCCAACATATCATATAAATAAGGTAAGTTTGATCTAATATCCAAAGTAATATTTAATTATTTTGGGTATTACATTATACCAAAGTCATGTAATTTTTTCTTTGACAATAAGTTATATGCTCTCGTCGGAACAGTACAAATGCAATATAACAGTGTTCCCTCACTAGTAATGAATAGTAATGAAACTACACCAACTATACGCAATGTTTTCTCGGAAGAACTTAAAGATCGAAACATACACAAAATATAAAAAAGTCTAAATTGCCCTTTTGGCCCTTTATCTTTGGGGTTGTGTCACTTTGGCCCATTATCTTCTTTTTTTTCTAGTTTTCGTCCCTCATTTTTTTTTTGTCATTTTGGTCCCTGCCGTTAATTTTTTCTAACGGACGTGACACTGTCAGTTAACTGCTGACGTGACTTCTTAAATGTCACTGCTGACTTTGAACTGATTTAGTAATGTGGCACATAAGAGACCAATTGAAACTTAAAAAGAGCATAGGGGACCAAATTGAAACTGAAAAATAAAATTAATAAAAACAAAAAAACATTCATCTTCTTCCTCCAAACACCACCTCCATCTTCATCTTCTCCAGCGAGCCACCACCACCACCACCAAAAATATATAACTCTTCCAATCTTAATCCGTAACCTCTCTCCCTCAAACCCAAACCCCCAAATTTCTCAAACTTAATCTCTAACCCCAAACCCCCATTCTTGATCGTCGCTCTATTACTTTCTCCCATTGGATTTACTTCCAGAATTTACACACGGATTGTTTGTGAGGTTGGCCAGGAATTGAAATATACGATTTCGGAGACGAGGAGGGCAATGTTAACATCAATAAATACGGACTGCAACGTGATTTAAATAAAAAATAATTAATTAATCGATAAAAAATTTGCATCTTCATAAGCAGGCAAGCAGCTCAATGATGATTGGGTTAGATCTCGCATTTTTTTGACCCAAAAATAAGAAGAGACTTTCGTTGTGAACAAATCGTTCAAAAATTGGGTGTTTAGGGTTAGGGATTAAGCTTGAGAAATTGGGGGTTTTGGGTTTGAGGGGAAGATATTAGGGATTAAGAGTGGAAGAGTTATTGATTTTTGGTGGTGGTGGTGGTGGCTCGCCGGAGAAGATGAAGATGGAGGTGGTGTTTGGAGGAAGAAGATGAATGTGTTTTTTTGTTTTTGTTAATTTTATTTTTCAGTTTCAATTCAGTCTCCTATATTCTTTTTATGTTTCAATGTTGTCCCTTATGTGTCACATCACTATCACTAAATCGAGTCTAGTTTAGGTTACTAAACATTATGTTTAGTAACTATTACTAAAGGGCAAAAAGGTAAGATCCATCATAGTAATTAGAAAGAAAAAAAACTGGTGAGCAAATCCCTATTTTCCTTCTATAATTATAGGCATTAATTATTAATTATTAGCATTTAAAATTAAAAACTGAAAAGAGAGAGAAACTAAAAATCAAGAAACGCAGAAACCACACTCACTGAAACGCAAAAACGAAGAAACGCAGAAACGCAGGTTCTCTGAAAAACGCTGAACCAGAACATAACCAGAACGCTGGTTTCTGAAAAACGCAGGTTTCTATTTCAGTTGCGTCTTTGTTTTCCATATTCCGCCCAAAACGCCGAAAAATGAGTTCGACAACGCAACCAGGAATCGAAACGAGTTCAGACACGCAACCATCGTCTCTAACCACTTCGCAATCTGAAAAAGGTTAGTTTTTGTGCTTCAAATATTGTATGAAACTGATAAAAAAATTGTTGGATAGGTGTTTTCTGGTTTTATGCTTTTCGAGTTTGTAGGTAACGGAACCTAACCATCGTTGTTCAATATTGTGGTTGGTGATTGGTTAACCAGAGTACCGCATTCATGTGGTTAGATTAACATCAGCGTGTCTTACTTGGTTTTTACTATCTTTTTTGTCGTTGACTAATTTAGTTTTTTAAATTGATTTGAATTGATAGTTTCATATTTTCCAAGTCTATCTAATTACGTGATTTGTTGTTAGTATCTAATTACGTGATTTTCCAAGTCTATCTAATTGATTTGAATTGATAGTTTCATAGTTTCATATTTGAATTGATAGTTTTTCAAATTGATTTGATTTGATAGTTTCATAGTTTCATAAAATTGTCGTTGTTCACAAACTACTAAATAAAGGCACGAATTCTACATTCATCTATGTTGGTAACATCATATCTTTCTTAGTAAAAATTCAGAAAAATTTGCTACTACATATGAATCAATTATGCTGGAATCTAACATTAATTTCTCCACTGTTTTTAGTAGTCATGGTGCATAATTATAATATCCCGATTGAGATAAGAGAAATTTATGATATACCTATCCTCAAGCTTGATCTTAATAGCAAATTATTGAACTATAGTAGTAAAATGAAAAAAGGTTAGTTTTTGTGCTTCACGAGTTTTTTCATTTTTTACTAACCTTTTTCATTTTTAAGAGATCCATATCTTAATAGCAAAAGGCTAGTTTTTGTGCTTCACGAGTTTTTGTGCTTCAAATATTGTATGTAACTGATAAAAGATTCTTGGATAGGGGTTTTCTGGTTTTATGCTTTTTGAATTTGTAGGTAATGACACCTAACCAACGTTGTTCAATATTGTGGTTAGCAATTGATTAACCAGAGTACCGTATTCATGTGGTTAGATTAACAATTTAGTTACTAACCAATGCTCTTCATAAAGTGCATAACTAAATTGTGAAGTTAGATGGATAAAGTACATAACTAAATTAGAGGGATAAAGTGCATAACCAAATTGTGAAGTTACTGCCTAGTTTTTGTTTAGAATAACCGATATTGCTCTTCATTAGGTTAGAAAGCAACTGATAAATATTCTCTAATTTTGTGATTATTATTGCTTTCTATTTATCAAAAACGGTACATCTCCTCTCCAATTTTTAAACATTTATGTTTGTATCTTAAAACCATCACAACTACCGTTTTAATTGCTTGTTATGGCTCCTTTTATTTTCAGTGATTATGGCAAAAAAGAAACATAAAGGAGGTTGGGAGTGCTAGGGAAGCAAAACCTTTGAGGTACAGACATAAATGTAAACCACTTATGGTTTACACAATGCTGAATGGAATTAAAGAATGTCCGAAAGAATTGCTGTAGTCAACCGGGTTTGGATCCCTTATGCTCATATGCAAATGGACCAGGATTCCCGAGGAGTTCGTGAAATGGGTGTCTGAGAACTTTGAACCCGATCAAAAACAAAACCATTCACATAAGTACGGACATTATGTAGTTTTTCTAACCACGAAGTCACATAACTTCAGTGAGTTTACTACTATCCATAGAATTGAAGAATTTTGCTTGGATGGCTTTAGCCACCAAATTACAGGGATTCGGTTATTCATATAAAATAGGAAATTGATCGTTATACTTGTAACTTATAAAAAAGGTGACAATATAATGTAGCCTTCATACATGTTACTAAATTACTAAAAATCACAGAAGTACGGACATGGGTTACTATTGTCTAACCACGAAATCACTTAACTTTACCTAGTTTATTACTAGCCACGGGATCAAACAGTTCTGGTTAGTTGTCTCTAGCCACGGGATCAAACAATTTTGGTTAGTCAGTTAATTTTTGTTATTTAGACAATTAAATTTTGAAATATGGATTTTTTATAATAAAAACTAAAACAAAATATAGAATCAAAGAGCATAAAATTGTGGATTCTATAATAAAAACTAAAACAAAATATAGCATGGTGCGATCCACAACTTTGAACTCGGGAGAAGATTAATCAATTGGGGACTTAGGGAAATCATTTTCTGTTTGCTGCAAATAAGTTTACTATTTTGGCTTCATGTTAGTCTACTTGATTACTATTATTATTACTACTGGTCGATACAATAGTAACAGTGTTCCTTCTATGGTTTTTTTTTGTTAAGCCACTCATGAGACCAATTGATCCTAGAGTTCTGCTAATTAATTTTGGTATATTCATCTTTTTAATTAATATGAAATGTCGTGTAGCTGTGTCAAACTCGTGTAGAGGCTCCAAAATGCTTCATTTTGCCTTTAGTTCTCCCCCATTTTGCAATATTTGTCTTTTCATAACTTCGCCTAGTTTACTACTAGCCACGGGATCAAATAATTCTGATTAGTTGTCTCTAGCCACCTAATTATTGAGTTTCAGTTATTCATATAAAATAGGAAATTAGTCGTTATAGTTGGTCATTTTACTAACCACATAATTATATAGTGTTTGTTACTTGAGCTCTAACCACCTAATCATAGAACTTTGGTTAATAGGCAACGGGTCGTTATAGAGTTTAATAACCACAAAAGTGAACAACAATGGTTAGTTGTCTATATAGATAATATAAACATGTGTTCATAATCGTGAGCCATGATGGCGTAACCGAATAGCGTGCTTCAATGGCTTGTTTCAAACGTGTGAGTTGATTAAATAGAAACAGTTTCAACGTTTCAACGTTTTAAACAAATTCTGAATTAACAACTAATGGTTATTGTTCAAGAAACGCAGGATGAAAAAAAATTAGTAATAGGAACGGAAGGATATTCTGAAAGTAGGATGAAAGAAACGAAGGAGGGAGGAAGGAAGGAGGAAGAAACGAAGGAGGGAGAAAAAAAAAGTAAAAAGGAGAAAAAATAGGAATAATAATTAAAGTCATTTAAGTGTGAATTAAAACTGTCCTCTAAAAATAAGAATTAGTTTATTTTCAAATTAAATTTAATAAATATAATATATATTTGAGAGTACCATAATACCCTTATTGAACAATAACCATTAGATGCAGTTTATTTAAAAAATTGAGCATCCAACGGCTCAAATAAATTTAGTAATAGTTACTAAGTCATTGGCTTAGTAACGTAAGCTCTAGCCACTAAATCAATTCCAAGTCAGCACTGACATTTAAGACGCTACGTTAAGAGTTAACTGCCAGGGTCTCGTCCGTTAGAAAAATTTAACAAAAACGAGAGAAAAAAAAGATAAAGGGTCAAAGTGACATCAACCCCAAAGTTAAAGGGCCAAAACTGCAATTTAGACTTTAAAAAATTATGAATCCGACAATAGATAATGTTTTCTCATCAAGACTCAATGCAATATAAAGACTTACAAAAAAAATAAAATTTTTATTTATAAAAGTAAACATGTTTTTAAAGACAAAACACAAACAGTGTTATATAGGAAAACACGTAATTTCTCCAGTCAAGACTAAAAGAAAAAATAATGATTTATAAAATGTAAAGACATTAATGAAGAAAAAACTCAAAAAATAACTATACCGACAATACAAATATTTAGCCGACGACATATAAGATTTTACTATGTGGTAATAAAACAAAATAGATGTTTAACAGTAATCTATTTATGAACTTGATGTTTTTCGAATGAGAGAAAAGTTGGAGAGAGAAATGAAAAAGTTGAGACAAGGAAATGGAAAAAGCAAGAAAAATTAATGTGGAGAGAATGCAAAAAGTAAAATTTTTATGGAATTTACAATAATGACCTTAAAACGGCGAGGTGTAAAAATTCAGTGTCCATTTTTCTAATTAAAAGAGCCTACTTCATATTTTCATCAAATTAACCTTAATTACCATAAAAACAAGTAAAACGAAAAAAATAATCAATAATAAATCATAAGATAGATACTTCTTAGATTTTTATTTCAAATGCGAAAAATGACACAAAATTACATCTATACCATATTGTTCGCACCTACTTTCATATATTTGGAAGATTGTTTATTCCAAGGAAAACAATCAGAATATGCATTTTGTGAACTACAAACTACACAGCCACCCTTCGTCGAGATTTTCCAAGAAAGGGAGGTGCAGTATCCATCCCGAGAGTCGTCGAAAATGTCTAAATAATGACGATCTACTTCCCCTTGCCATGTAAAGCTGCAAAAGAATAATGTTGTCAACCACATGTTTGGAGAAAATGAAAAGTGATATGATTTTCCTGGCGTGATTGTATGGAATCCAAGATCATCATTCTTGGATTTGCAATGTAAGGTCAGATCTTTTGGACCAATATTATTGGTAATTTCAACTACAACATCGGTCTTTTTAGCCTTACTAGCCTCGAATGCAAGTATCATTACCAGAAGTGATATTGATATCACATTGGAGGTAATCTTGTTTAGAGAAGCCATAGGTGATTGATGCAAAGTGTTTGTAAAGGCAAACATCCGTTTGATTTTATAGAACATTTTCTTTCCAGCTTATTCAATAGTAGTAATAATTTAATAATTTTTTAGAGAAGTTTTGACTGATTGTTTTGACTAAGTGTTTTGACTAATTGATTTTCAATTAATGAGTTGTAATCACTTTTGTTTGGATCTTATCTAATACTATCTCTGGTCCGTATTATAAGAATATTTTGCAGTTTTAGGTTCATTGTAAAACTAATGTGTCTGACCTATATTATAAATCAAGTACATCAGTTTTTCAATGAACCTAAAATTGTAAAATCTTCTTAACATCAGCAACTTTTAATGATCACTCTTTTGACTTTATCATTAATGTTTTTTGAATACAATAAAAAATATAATGGTGCTTAATTAGGGGTTATTTTTCTATATAATTGTGTTTTGACTAATTGATTTTCAATTAATGAGTTGTAATCACTTTGTTTGGATCTTATCTAATACTATCTCTGGTCCGTATTATAAGAATATTTGGCAGTTTTAGGTTCATTGTAAAACTAATGTGTCTGACCTATATTATAAATCAAATATATCAGTTTTTCAATGAACCTAAAATTGTAAAATCTTCTTAACATTTAGTAACTTTTAATGATCACTCTTTTGACTTTATCATTAATGTTTTTTGAATAAAATAAAAAATATAATGGTCCTTAATTAGGGGTTATTTTCTATATATGAGAATTTCAAATAAAGACAATCAATTTAATTTGTTCTTTCTAATGCATAATAAATATATTTTTAAATATTATATAGAATTAAAATCATTGACCTGTGTGCGGTTAAAGTATGCCACCAAATTGTTGTAGATAGTTTTTATTTAGCAAGTTAATAGTAGCATGATGCCCACTAGTGAAGAACTCAAGAACTCGAAGATATTGTCAAGTTTTTGTGATTTTTAGTTCAAAGTAATTTTATGTAATGCAGATCATATGGCTCTGCCCAAGGCCTTTGGACATTTCATAACGGCACACATGTTTTCACTTCAGTATCAGTATTAATAAAGTAGCATTTTGAATTCTTCAAAAAACTCACTTTTACCTTTTCTTTCCTCATTTATTCGCATCGCTTTTCTTTCTATCCATCTTCATTTCATCAATTTCCTTTAAAAATTAGATCTAAATATATTGTCTTTGAAAATAACAACGTCAGCTACTCATACTATGATTGTGATCACCTCATCAACCAAATTGAGGAATATGTTGAAAAGATAACTGAGAAACTCCACGAGAATGATGGTACAATAGGATAAAAGTGATCCAGCCCCACGAGGAATATTTTAACTTGGACACAGGAAAAGACAAAAAAAAAAATAGAGTTAAAATGGCACCACAATACCAAAAAAATTCGCTCGAACCTAAAATTGTAAAATATTAACTTTTTTTTTTACCAAAAAAATATTAACTTTTAATGATCATGCCTTTGACTTTATCATTAATGTTTTATAAATATAATAAAAAAAAATTTGGTGCTTAATTAGGGATTATTTGTCTATATATGCAAATTTTAAACAAAGACAAAATTTGTTCTTTCTAATGCAAAATAAATATATTTTTAAATATTATATAGAACTAAAATCATTGACCTGTGTTCGGTTTAGGTATGCAATCAAATTGTTATACATAGTTTTTATTTAGCAAGTTAATAGTAGCATAATGCCCACCAGTGAAGAACTCAAGAACTCAAAGATTGTCAATTTTTTCTGTGATTTTTAGTTCAAAGTAATTTTATGTAATGCAGATCTTATGGCTCTGTCCAAGGCCTTAAAACATTTCATAAGAGCACACATGTTTCATTTCAGTATTAGTATCAATAAAATAACATTTTGAATTCTCCAAAAAAATTCACTTTTCTCTTTTATTTGCTCATTTGTTCGCCATATAGTACATTAACTTTGATTACAAAGATCAAAGATTAAGGTATCAAAATACAATACATAACAACTAACTAGGGCAGACTAAGCAAGTAAACTTTTGATCTATAAGGATCCCTCAAACTAAAGTAAACACAATAGCTGCTTACTTCTCTTCGCCTTGCTTTGTCTTACAATCTCAGTCAGTTCTTTTGTGACTCCTCACCGTTTATCGCTCATTTTCTTTTAATTATAACACATCTTAGTGTAATCCAAGAGAAATTGAACTAAGTCAATCTGAGCAGAGAACCCAACCCAACTTTCGTCGAGTAACAATCTTGGGCCTTGGTATACTTAAACAAGGTGATTGAAGCCAAAACATCAAGAGAGTAGCCCTGGAAACAGCAGAAAACAAATATGGTCGTGTTTTAAAATATGGCTGTCAGTGTTTTAAAACATGGTCATGCTTCAGTGTTTTAGAAAATCTGCCAAGAAACAAAAGAAACACGGTAAGCCATGTAAAAAAATATGGCCATATTTTTCTGCAACAGCCAAAATCCTGTTCTTTTGATGCTCTGTTTTTACACCACTTCATCCACAGTTTTTTCAACAAAATTCCAAGATACAAATAGAGAGTCTAAAATACTTTCAACACACAATTTGATGATCATCAACTATGATCAGTTAATTACCACATCTAAAGCAAGGAAACTATCACCAATTTCACACATTGTAACCCATGCATTTGATTTAAATTTATTTAAACTTATGAAATCAGCAAAATACAACCAACCAAACATGATCAACCACTCAGTTTCAGAGACATTATAAGTTAACATTTCATTACTCAACCCCAAGAACCATAAGAGAAAAAAGGAACTCACAAAAAATGCTGAAATTCGAAATGCAAGTAAGATGGTAAATTTCCCTCTACTAGAGCAAGCTCCTAAAACCCCAAGTTTGGTTTCAGTTCCTAATCTCTTTTCTTTGACCCTTAGAACCACAATGTAGCTAGTGAATCATCCAAAGCAAGCTTCCCAAATGACATGCAACAAGAAAATCTCACAAAACCAACTTCTCATCCCACATGCAAACTCGAAAACGATAGATGAAAGGAGAATGGAGTTGAACAACTAAAATCTTGTGCTCCCAAGTTGCTATACCATGGTCGTGATAAAAGAAGTGGAAGGAATTTCTAAGTTGTAGCTGTGGTAATGGAGAGGGTTTGCATTTCCTCTCTCAATATTCCCTCTCTCTCTCTCTTAAAAATTTCAATTGAGTGTGTATAATGAAGAGTAGTGGGAATTTTTACTAACTTAACAGCTGAAATAAAATTTATTGGGCTAGGTTATTATAAATGGGTTTCGGTTTGGGTCACTCTAGGCCTTCTACTATTCACACCCCCCAAAATTCCTTCACATGACATTACAATTAAGTTAACAACTAAGCACATAATCCAGTCAATTATCAGTCCAAACAATCAAATAAATAGATCATATATCGAGGCATCTTAAATATCAAGTACTTATATCCAAAGTAATTAAAATTTACTTTGGGTATTATATTTCATCCCAACTTGAAAATTATGTCCTAAAAAATTTCTGTTGTCTTACCTTACTGAAAGAGATACGGATAACGAATCTGGATGTCGTCCTCAAGTTCCCATGCTGCTTCTTCATGTGAGAATCCATTCCAAAAAACTTTAAGGATTGGCATCGTTCTAGTCCGGAGATCAACCTCTCAAAACTCAACAGTTGAGTAGGATCGCGAACGTACTTCCGAAGTTGAGACACATGGAATAAGTTGTGCAAGTTTGACAAGGATGGCGGCAAGGCGATGCAATAAGCAACAGATCCAGTCCTCTCAATGATTTGGAAAGGTCCAATATATCGAGGACTAAGTTTCTTAGCTTTCAAAGCCCGAACAATACCACTTGTAGGTGTAACCCTAACAAACACATGGTGACCCTCATCAACCTCTAAAGGTCTCCTTCGCTTGTCAGTATAACTTTTTTGACGACTCTGGGCTGCTTTCATCCTTTCCTTAATCTAATGAATTTTCTCTATAGTTTCTTGGACCAAATTGGGTCCCAAAAGCCGTCTCTCACCTACATCCCACCAACAAAATGGTGTTTGACACTTGCGCCCATACAATGCATCATACAGAGTCATTCCAATACTGGAGAGGTAACTGTTGTTATAAGCAAACTATACTAACGGAAGATGATCTTCCCATCTACCTCCACATGCAAAAATCATGTCTTCTAAGGTATGGATAGTTCTCTGAGTCCGACCGACAGTCTGCGGATGATAAGTCGTACTATTATGAAGATGAGATCCCAATGCCAAATTTAAAGCTCTCCAAAAATGAGAAGTAAATTTAGGATCGCGATCTAAAACGATACTTGTCGGAATCCCATGAAGTCTCACTATGTTCTTAAGGTACTCATCGGCTAGCTTGGAAATCTTGTAATTAGAACGGACATGAATGATATGAGCAAACTTGGTCAAAGGATCAACAACTACCCATATGGAAACATTTCCAGCTTAAGTTCGAGGTAATCCCATCACAAAGTCCATAGAGATACTCTCCCGTTTCCATTCAGCAACATTGAGTGGTTACAGCTAACCGGAAGACTTTTGGTGTTCTATCTTAACTTTCTAACAAGTTAAGCATCGAGACACAAACTCAGCAATTTCTTTTTTCATTCCCGACCACCAATACATTTGCTTAAGATCTAGATACATCTTGGTAGATCCAGGATGTATTGAGTACTGCCTCTTATGAGCTTCTTTCAACACTTCCCTCTTAATATCCTCATCATTGGGCACACAAATTCTAATATTGAAGCAAACAACTCCATCACTATCTTCACTGAAGTCAGGAAATCCTCGTTGAGCTTGAAGCGCAAGATCAACTTCTTTGATTTCATGGCCTTAAAAAACAGAATCTACAAACAAGCATTATCAAAGTTGAAGCAAAGTTGAAGTCATAGGAGCTGAGTATTTTGGTAGAGGAGCGAGAAAGGGAGAAGATTGAAGCTATTTAGGAATGGAATATTTGGCTTCAATTTCGAGGCCATGAAAGTCAAGAAACAAAAATTTGTTGCTGGAAATTTTCTGGGAAAAAATCAGTTTCAAAACCCTTTCCTTTTCACTCCTTAAAGTGGTCTTGCATGTATGAGTTTTTGGTAGAATTTGAAATGAAGAGCTCAAGGACATCTATAGGTATATGTAATCTTCTATATGGAGATGAAATGGGTATTTTGGGGACACATTTCGTGACTCTTGGTGGTGAATTTGAAGATACAAATTCGTAGGAAAAAATCTTCTCAAAAACAGCTTTGCATACCCTTTTGATATTTCCTTTGAAACTCACTACACAGACCTCATTTGAAGATTGTTACTCGACGAAAGTTGGGAGGTCATGATTCCTGAGTTCAAGGCCCAAGATTGTTACTCGACGAAAGTTGGGTTGGGTTCTCCGCTGAAACTAACGCTGTTTAGATTTCTTTTGAATTATGCTAAACCTATGGAACATAAGTAAAATATATAAGGAGTATACTACAGTGAGGAGTCTCGAAAGAGCTCACTGAGATTGTAAATCCCACTGTATATATGTTGTTGTGTTTTCAGATGAACAGGGTAAGACAAAGCAAGATGAGGAGAAGTAACTTGTTGTTGTGTTACTTAAGTTTAAGAGATCTTTGGGGTTCATGTATACTTGCTTAGTCCACCCTAGACAAAGCAAGACGAGGAGAAGTAAGCGGTTGTTGTATTTACCACTATTAAAATGTTCAAAATAACTCTTTTTAATAATTTAATCTAGAAATTACTATTTAGTATAATCTACTAAAACTACAAAAACCAATCAATTTAACCACAAACAAATGTCACGAAAAATTTCAAACGAACTTTTTTGCTAATAATTTAATTAAAATGATTACATTAATATAAAACGATCTAGAAAAAATATAAACAATTGACAATAGAAGCGACAACGAGAGACTTACAAGGGGAGCAACAACGAGAGACTAACGCACGCTGTCTTTTTTTAAAAAAATTCATTAGTTTGTTTTTTTTCAAAATCAGTAAATTTTTTAAAATTTCTTTTTTTCTTTTCAAAATTATTATTTTTTGTTTAAATTTTTAAATCACTAATTTTTTTAAAAAAAATTGACAAAAAAAGTTATTATTTTTATCACTAATTTGTGAGCCGCACGAGAGCGTCAACGAGAGTCAACAGGAGTGCCAACGGGGGTGCATATTTTATATTAAATCTCATTTTCTTTTTTACGTATTTTTACTCCATTATTAATATAATAAGAAGATACCGATTTTTTTAACTTTTTGGAACTTTAAACTTAGTTATAATTTCATTGCAAATTATAACAAATTCAGTATCACCCGTGCATATGCACAGGTAAAAATCTAGTCTAAATAATAATTTAGAGACATCAAAAGGCAAGCAAACTCAAAACATCAAGTATGAATTAAGCCTAATCAACATGAGAGAAAGATTAACCTAGGGTGTGGTTGAGTGGTTGGGGCTCATCTTCCTTTAACCAAGTGTCGAGGGTTCGATCCTCGCATTGGGTACAGAGCAACTTTAAACATCTAGGCTAGCTGTCCCACCCTTCGAGGTGCCTCCAATCCAGCGAGGGGATTAGTCATTGCAATCGGCGGTGGATACCCTGGTCTTGATCAAAAAAAATAAGAGAGAAAGATTTTTAAAATAAAACTCCATATGATTTTTTTTAACTTCCAATAAACTCATGAGTTAGTACAATATATGGGTTGAAGATGTAGAGTTTTAATTAATTCATCATATATTAAATTCAACTTTTTTAATTATTCCATATTTTAATATTTAAGTTATTTATATATTTTTTGTGTTGAAAAAATTATATGCGTTTATGGCTGTTCAAGGAACATTTAAAAAAAATTAGATATAGCACATCATACAATTTAATGGAAGCTATTAAAATTAAACATTTTTTAAAAAACAATATTAAAGTTAAACATAACTCATACATGTCTATAAATTGATAAGAAAACTGTTCCTCAATTGCACTCACTAACTAATCCAAATATTTCTTTTTGTGTTTTTGAGTACATTAAAATTGTCAAGAAAATGAAGCTCAAATTCTTTATTTTGCCTTTTTTGTTTCTTCTCTATCCATGTAAACTCCTTTTTTCCTCCATTGACTGCAATTTGAAACATATACCCAAATCAATACTTAATCAACAAAAAAAAAGGAAACAAATAAAAGACAAATTTACAGAAAAAATTGATCTCCAACTACTACAATGGCTTCCTTCAATCATAATATTTCATGGAAGCTATTTGTAACACCTTAATTTCAACCGTAAAAGAAATAATGAGCGCTAACAAATTGTACAATCAGAGATGTAAAGCTGCTTAAAAATTTGGACAAATAATAACTTTAGAGTGAATATGTAACATCCCCAAAGTGATTGTTTCTAATTATTTTGATTAGTGAATAATTTTAATTATAAGTTGCTAAGTAAGTTGGTTGGTTTTTGTTTGATTTGATAATAGATGATTTAAATTGCTTAAATGTGAGACTTGTATGCTTGTGTGATTGTATGACTAGTTAAAAAATGAAATTTAGTGAAGAAGAAAGGAGGGGTAAGGTGGGGATTTCCTATTTAAAACACACACAAACATTCAGCTGAACAAAAAACAAGGTAGGCACTGATTATCCCTCACTTCGAGTTGTTTTAAAGAGAAAACCCTTTCCTTAAATTAAGAAAAGAAGGAGAGGTCGAGTGGAGAGCTTCAAAACCCTCACTTCAACCAAACCCCAGTCAACCTCGATCCAGATCCCCGTCCAACCTGAGACATGTTGCGCAACCACACTCATACTATGTTGCAGCAAGAAGCGTGCCTCAAGCAAATAGATAGGCGAGTGGCATCCATTCCTGAGCAACCTAGTCCTCGCTGGAGCACTCCTCCCCCAAGGGTAATGAACTCCAGGCGCCATAGGTTTCCACCTAGACGGAAGCGAGCTCATCGCTCTCCTTCCCGACGCCACAAGAACCAAGAATCAAGCTCACCTCCAAGAACCCCCTCCGACTTCTACTGATGGTACCTACTTGCCATAAGACTCTCCCTCCAGGACCTCATCACTCGCAACCTCCAATTCTCACGAGAGGTCGCAGAGCCGAGCCAAGACCCACAAGAGGCGTCGCCCAAGATCTATCTCGATGAGGTCTCCAACCCGACGTGACCTTCAAGACATAGATCTCGGGGACAGGTCACCTCGCCCCTCAAGATGGAGCTCCAATGACGGACCCTTCACTAGGAAGGTTGACGACTGCCCAATTCCGAGGGCCTTAGAGAAGCTGTTAGCCCTCAAAATGTATGATGGGTCTGAGGACCCTAACAGACATCTGGCCTACTTCTCTATCATGATGTGCTACCGGGGGCAAGGGAACCTGTCCACTGCAAGATCTTCCCCCTCACTCGCAAGGATACAACACTAGCTTGGTTCCAGGAGTTGAAACCAAACTCGGTCACATCCTGGGGGCAACTAGCTACGATGTTCGCAACTCGTTTTGTTTGCTTCCCACTTGAAGCCTAAATCCGAAGAGGTACCCAAGGTGATTAGGCATGGAGAGATCGAAACCCTTAAAGAATATCTGGAAAGGTTCAACAAGAAGGCTACGAGTGTTAGGATTTTTGAAGACAAGATGAGGCTCTTTTGGATGAAGGACACTCTCCGAAAAGGAAGCTTATTCCAAATAGAAGTCTGAAATCAACAGGCCACGCGACTTGGCCAATTTCCTTCCAAGATCCCAGAAACATGTGGACTACGAAGAGGACATGCTGACCTATGTTGCGTTAAAAAACACACTTAGAGCAAGTGTACTCTTTCGCAGAAGTAGTATAAAAGAATATCGTATCCACAGAGATTAATTAACAAGTACTAAACTACTTAAAATTATTTATTGTTTAGACGAGTGAATAATTGAGTTGTAATTGAAACTAAAATAGAAAGAAATAAATAAGAAGAATTAAAAATGCAAGATATAATCAATGGAGAGAGGTCTAGGGTCGCAGTTTCACTTGCAAGCTTCGATTCCCCTATGTCTAATTCTACTTGAATTCCGTTATTTTATTTAATTACCAATCTCTTTACTAAAGCTATTAATCCGTTTGGTCATTCGCGATTAATATTCTTTTTCCTAAATTAACCCTAGTTTGGTCATGCTAGAATTTAAATTCAAGAAAAGCGTGAAGAGCAAAAAGGTTGAATGATTGGAAGACTAAATTAAAGTTTGGTCATGCATTAATTATAGCCCCAATTATCCTATAGGTCCACCAACTGATTGCAGTACGGTCGCTGATCAATTAATTGATTATTAACATGAAAAGGGTAGCTAATCCTAATTATGTGATAAAAACAATAGAATAATATTAATTGAAATAAAAACAGGAATTCAAATAAGAAATTAGAACATAAAGAGGTTTCTAAACATGCAAGATCCACCTAAGACCCTAGAAGAGGACTTAGGTGTCCATAATAATAAAGAACAATAAAAGAAAAATAAGGTTCATGAATTACAGAAATAAGAATAACCCGGAAATAGAGAAAGTCTTAATCTTTGTCTTCAATCTCCTTCTTTTACTCCAAAGCTCTTTCACGGTGCTGAAAAACTCTTCTCTCCCTCCGTAGCGTTCGTGTAACTATGGTTTGTTTATGTGGTGTGTGGCTTTGTTTGTGTTATGGTGTCTCGCCCCCTTTCAGAAGTGAAGCTCTCCTTTTATATTAGTTCCTTTTCTTTCTCTCCAAGCAAAGGATCAAGTCAAGATTGCTTCCACTTTTAATTGCAAGATATGCCAATCCCTAAATATTAGGATTTAGATCCTTCCTAAATATGTGTTGCTTGCTCTCCACTCCATGCCTCTTTCTTTCTCTCCAAGTCACATGTGCATCACTTTTAATTCAAATCTTCAAGAGGATCTTTTTCTTTTTATTACTGTGGGCCTTCTTGCATTAATGGGCTTGGGCTTGGGCTTGCTTTCTTTAATTCTAACATTTCTTCTAATTTCAGCCCACATTTATATTATTTTTTCTTTTTCTACCTTCCTGCAAATATAGAGTAATTTTAGTCAGTTATTTATTTAATCAGTAATAATTACTCTAAAAACAACTCAAAATATCTCTAATAAATGCACTAAATTAGAGTTTATCAACTCCCCCACACTTAACTTTTGCTTGTCCTCAAGCAAATTTCCTGGCTCAATAAAATTTTCAAAGAAGTAATAGGGACAGCCAAATAAGGGACTCAAAATTAGAAGTACAATGACAGACAATAGATAATATAGCACATATGAGGTGTCAAGAGGTTGCCCAATTAGAGGCTCATGTCGCTGAAGAATACATTTCTGTGAACAAGGGCACTCGCTCACAGTCTCTCTAAGTGTTTAGGGACTAGGGATATATACGCTCAAGTTTCCACAAAATGCACATTACCATAAGCTTGTAATTTGACCAAATCTCCACTAAATAGTTCACATGCATGCAAAAGATGGGGTTTCATGGGTTGTAATGGGGCCAAGGGTGAAATCATGCAAGGTAGGAAACAAGAAGAAATGGATAATCAAAGGGCTAAAAACAAGAAGCAAGTAGTAACCTTTGAAACCAAATATGGAGCTCCTATCTATTTTACAATTTTTGTCCAAACTCCAAATTAATTTCACTTTCATTATTCATTCTTCTTTTTCTATTGAGTCAACTCTTTTTGATTTGCTTTATTTTTTCTTAAGTAGACTCTTTTTTTTTTTTTGGAATTGTCCTTTGGCTCTTTCATTCTTTTGACGTGCCTTTTCCGCCTTCTTGCATTTTTTTTTGTAGGAGGAAAAGGTAAGTACATGAAAACTCCTATTTTGTTTCCTTTGTGTGAAAATACTTTTTGTAAACACATGATTCACTCCATTTTTTTTTCTCTTCATCCTGACAAGATAGATAACTAAACTATAGGACGAAATTGTAATTTTCAATAGGTGCTCCACATTCAATTTCAAATGGTTACCACAAACAAAAAAGAAAAAATTATATCTGGGTACCAAAGAAAAAAATATAACAAATAGGCTCAAAGGGGCAACTAATGGATAAATTCAACAAACAACTCTGAGGCCAGAAAAATACCTAAATTCCCCAAATCTTTTTACATGATGCAAATCAATTTTCGCCTTGAAACGGTCAAAAGACAAATTCTAGAATGTAGCAAATTGAGAAACACACTCATAGAAAGAAAAAGGGGTAAAAATTTATGATTTAGTATCAATCCCCTTATGAAGGCTCAGATCTCACATTTAGAAGCTAGTTCACAAAAAGTACTCAAGAGGGACAAATGCTAATTTTCAGCTTCCTAAGGACATCCTCAAAGTTACAATTAAGCACAAGTCTGTCAAGTAAATTAATTATGGGATCCCCTAAAGGCAAAATCTCTATTATTTTTTTTCAATTTAAGCATAGTTCATGCAAAACAAGCCAGAAAAAATGCTATCAACATATATAGTGGGTATGTGCATTAATAGAGATATAGTGACGATATAAACTATCCTCCCCCACACTAGCATGGAGCATGGTCCTCAATGCAAAATAATCAAATAGAAACAAAAGGAAATAAATGAGAGAGAGAGTAAGAGTGACTTCCCTGAGAGAGTTTGCAATCTGAGCTTATTCCTAAAAACAAAACAAAAATAAGAGAAAATAAAACGCAGGTTGCCTCCTGCGAAGCGCTTTCTTAACGTCATGAGCCTGACGATAGTTGGTGCTCAATCAAGTGGCTCTCCAAGAGCAAATTTTACATCTAACGCAGTGCACCTTCTTAGTTTTTTAACCATGTGGTTGACATTGTTCTTTCTTTTTCCTAGTGGTGGTTGAACTTCGAAGAATTGGGGAATTTTTATTTTATCTCCATCCACCACTATGCTAGGATCCTGCAAAATAAGATTTTTTTCCAAAAGGTCCTGCATCTTTAAATCGTTGACAATGTTAGTTTCAACCACATCATCAAAATAAGGAGAGGTGAAAAGAGAGAAATTTTCGTTGGAATGTAAAGCTTTAATCACATCCTCTTCTTTACCACTCTTTAAAGTTACCTTTCCCCTGTGAACCTCAATTGCAGCATCACCAATGGTTAAAACAATTTGCCCAAAAATTTGGGTTTTCTCCTCTTTCTCCAAATCATGAACCAATGGATCTTTCTCATTCTCCTCACAACCGCTCTCATCAGTGGAATCTGTTGTCTCAATTGGACTCCCCTCAGTAGGAGTCTCTTCATCTTTCTTGAGAGCTTCTTCCTCTAAATTAGCTTCTACCGAGAATTCTTCACCATTACTAAGAATATTATCTTTGTATTGCTCAGATTCTTCATTTGGGGTAGACTTAGTTTGTAAATAGAGATTTTCTTCAGCCAACTGAGTTGTTACCATATCAATAACCTTTGACAATTGATTTTTCAAACTATCAAAATTGTTGTTCATGGCTCCAATTTGGCCCTCCAAGCTTCCAACTTTCTTTTCCAATGTTTCAAAATTTTCATTTGTCTGCTCCATAAATTTGACCAAGACCTCATTGATATCATATTCTTCCTCTTTCCTCTGCACTTGTAGTTGCTCATAATTATCCCAGTTGGAGGAATAAGGAGGTGGCTCATAATCATCCCAATAATTTGAATAAGGCTCATAAGTAGGAGGAGAAAATGGGCGTTGACATTGAGGCATATACCAAGATAACTTATCTAAATTCCTTTTCGCCTCTGCCTCTCTAATATAATCTCCAAGAGTTTTAACCATGGCTTAGATTTTTCTCTGCAAAACAAAGTGTACTGCAACGACTTCTTGAAAAAGTATTAGCAACTTTTTTTTTTATAAGAAAAAAAAAAAAAAATTAAAACTAAAGCATAAAAAAAAAATGTCTAAAGCAATAAAAATCTTTTTCGTTTAATATTGTTAAATTAATCCCCGGCAACGGCGCCAAAAACTTGTTGCGTTAAAAAACACACTTAGAGCAAGTGTACTCTTTCGCAGAAGTAGTATAAAAGAATATCGTATCCACAGAGATTAATTAACAAGTACTAAACTACTTAAAATTATTTATTGTTTAGACGAGTGAATAATTGAGTTGTAATTGAAACTAAAATAGAAAGAAATAAATAAGAAGAATTAAAAATGCAAGATATAATCAATGGAGAGAGGTCTAGGGTCGCAGTTTCACTTGCAAGCTTCGATTCCCCTATGTCTAATTCTACTTGAATTCCGTTATTTTATTTAATTACCAATCTCTTTACTAAAGCTATTAATCCGTTTGGTCATTCGCGATTAATATTCTTTTTCCTAAATTAACCCTAGTTTGGTCATGCTAGAATTTAAATTCAAGAAAAGCGTGAAGAGCAAAAAGGTTGAATGATTGGAAGACTAAATTAAAGTTTGGTCATGCATTAATTATAGCCCCAATTATCCTATAGGTCCACCAACTGATTGCAGTACGGTCGCTGATCAATTAATTGATTATTAACATGAAAAGGGTAGCTAATCCTAATTATGTGATAAAAACAATAGAATAATATTAATTGAAATAAAAACAGGAATTCAAATAAGAAATTAGAACATAAAGAGGTTTCTAAACATGCAAGATCCACCTAAGACCCTAGAAGAGGACTTAGGTGTCCATAATAATAAAGAACAATAAAAGAAAAATAAGGTTCATGAATTACAGAAATAAGAATAACCCGGAAATAGAGAAAGTCTTAATCTTTGTCTTCAATCTCCTTCTTTTACTCCAAAGCTCTTTCACGGTGCTGAAAAACTCTTCTCTCCCTCCGTAGCGTTCGTGTAACTATGGTTTGTTTATGTGGTGTGTGGCTTTGTTTGTGTTATGGTGTCTCGCCCCCTTTCAGAAGTGAAGCTCTCCTTTTATATTAGTTCCTTTTCTTTCTCTCCAAGCAAAGGATCAAGTCAAGATTGCTTCCACTTTTAATTGCAAGATATGCCAATCCCTAAATATTAGGATTTAGATCCTTCCTAAATATGTGTTGCTTGCTCTCCACTCCATGCCTCTTTCTTTCTCTCCAAGTCACATGTGCATCACTTTTAATTCAAATCTTCAAGAGGATCTTTTTCTTTTTATTACTGTGGGCCTTCTTGCATTAATGGGCTTGGGCTTGGGCTTGCTTTCTTTAATTCTAACATTTCTTCTAATTTCAGCCCACATTTATATTATTTTTTCTTTTTCTACCTTCCTGCAAATATAGAGTAATTTTAGTCAGTTATTTATTTAATCAGTAATAATTACTCTAAAAACAACTCAAAATATCTCTAATAAATGCACTAAATTAGAGTTTATCAACCTACAAGGCCATTGAAGAACTATGGCAGGAGCGAGCCCAAGCTGGGGGAACTCCTTGTGAGTTCTAACCCCGACAAGGCCATTTCTCAGAGTACACCTTGTTAAACATGTTTCAGGCGGAGATCCTTGTCGAATGTGTCGAGCGCAGAGTTTTGGGACATCAAACAACCCAAACCTCTCGTGCAAAGGAAAGGCCGGGCCTCTAAGAAGTACTACCCTTATCACAAAAGTTATGGGCACGGTACCAACAAATGCAACACCGTCAGGGATGACATTTTAAGAGCTGATTCGCGAAGGGAAGCTCACCCAGTACGTGAATGAAGAAGAAGATGGGACTCCTGACTCTAAATAGGGAGTCGATCACCCGGACCAGGACCTGAAATTCATTTTGCAATTATCGTCTTTAGCCCTAGTTCATTATTGTTAGCATTTGTTCCAAAAATTCTTTATGAGTAGGAAAGAGAAATAGTCCGACCCCATAGTTGAGCTAGAGCGAGGCGAGTTTGAGACCCAACACAGCCTGCAAGGAGGGACTGCCTGTCCTGCTGGGGAAACAAAGTCTGCAGGGTGGGACTGCCTGGCTCGCAGAGGCAATAGAGCCTGCAGAGAGGGACTGCCTGGCCTGCAGGGGTAACAGAGCCAGCAGGGAGGGACTACCTGGCCTGCAGAGGCAACAGAGCCTGCAGAGAGGGACTGTCTGGCCTGCAGGGGTAACAGAGCCAGCAGGGAGGGACTACCTGGCCTGCAAAGGCGACACAGCCTGCAGGGAGAGACTGCCTAGCCTGCAAGGGCAACCTTAATAACAACTTCAAGCCAAGAACATTCTCCCTAGACGATGGCTTTGCAAATACATCTCTTGAATGCATGATCGCACGAAGTAGTTTGACGTTGACGTGTACCTTGAATCCCGGTAAAGGAATCGAGTGTGTCATGGCGTGCCGCAACAAATAAAGACTGTCGATAAAAAGGTCAGCACAAGGACGACACCACAATTGTTTGTGTTTTTTCTATATACCGAGGCGGGAATCTCATGACTCTCTCCACTAACTGACCTTGGTGGTCACAACTCCTTGGGCGAGTTCTATCAGGGTCGGGTCATGGTAAATTGCGCCATGGGTGTACTTCAAGCTGACCATGGTGGTCACGGCCCCTTGGGTGAGTTCTATCCGAGCCGAGTCCTGGTAAATTGTGCCAAAGGTATACTTCAAGCTGACATTGGTGGTCACAACCCCTTTGAACGAGTTCTATCCAGGCCAAGTCCTGGTAAACTGTGCCAAAGGTATACTTCAAGATGACCTTGGTGGTCACAACCCCTTTGCACGAGTTCTATCCAGGCCGAGTCTTGGTAAATTGGGTCAAGGGTATACTTCATTACAAATTGCCCCGGCACGGGCGTCGGTAACTCAACTGCTAAAAGTGAGCCAAACCTAGCGAATATCTGCTTCAAAAAATCCTAAGTCTAACGAAAAGGCGCACAGGCGCGAAATCACAAGAAGGCGTACGTGAGACCATGAGGTCACAAACATCGGGCGCGTTAACGGGCGCTGAGAGGAACAAGGACGAGAGCCCACTATCTTAGGTCTAGGCAAGATGTTGTCTATTCTGTAGACCATAACTTCGTTTGTGGTTATCTGATTGAGGCGTGCGAGCATGCGCCGGAAAGCTAAAAAGCGGACCTACAATTCTTCCGTTGAGAACAATACCCAATTAAGACGTCCTTAAGGCCAAAACTGCGAGATACATTCCAGGACGACTTGCCTTCAACAAGTCCTACCCACGGAGCGAGATGCAGTCTGTTATGCAGATTGTAATTCGTTTGTGGTTATTCGATTGAGGCGTGCGAGCTTGAGTTGGAAAGCTTAGAAGCAGAGATACAATTCTTCTGTTGAGCTCAAAACTGCAATATACATTCTAGGACGACTTGCCTTCAACTCGTCCTACCCACGCGAGCCCTTGACGGAAGCTGAAGATTGATACTGGGGGGACGATTTGTAGTGATCTCGTCCTACTCACACGTGCTGGAAGGAAACGGAAGACGGGTGATGAGGGGGTGACGATGAGGTATTTGTAACAACTTAATTTCACTTCTCAATTTCTCTTGGAATTGGCTCAACCTTTACAAAGGGCCAAGATGGTTATAGCTTCACATGTTTATGATGGACAATATATTATTAGATAAATTTTTTACTTCCCAAGTTAGAGGCATAAGTGGAATCACCAAGCGGCGAGAAGACTCAACACGACCTGCCGAGGCTGACAAGCCGACAGGGATAATGTCAGCAAGGTCTCTTCAAGCCAAGATCATACTTCGGAATAATCTTAGCTTAAGGGGCAACTGTTCTAGACTAGACCAAGAGGCCTACTCAGCAATTGGACATGGATGAGCCCAATCACTTGGATCCATATCCACAGTAAATTAGCCCATTTATGACTCTCATTCCTTAACAGCTCAGATCGACCCGATCGATCCAACGGCTCAAAGCTGACTCACATTTCCATAAAGAGGTACATTCTCATTCCTAGCTATACTACTCTTCTATTCTCAATACTGACTTGAGCGTCGGAGTGACATCGCATCGTACCCCACTCGAGATCACTTCGATACTCCACTTGGACAACAAAAGATCTACCAACTGCAATCTCTACAACACTGCAAGGTCATGAACAATAATCATCGTTAAACCAATGATACGTCAATTAATATGAACAAAGAGCGTAAGATTAATAAATAACTATTAATAACAAATATTATCAATAATCAGTTGTTTCCTTCTAGCTAACCATCATCAATTGGAAGATAATTAAGGTCAAGTCTAATGGCCGGCCCACATCATTATTCTCTCCGGTAGAAAATGTCATATCATAATTTTCATTACTTCCTTCTATAAGTAATTAAATGCTCAAACGCAGGAGTGTGATTGAGCGGTTGGGGCTCATCCTCCCTTAATCAAGTGTCGAGGGTTCGATTCTTGTTTCGGGTATGGAGCAGCTTTAAATCCCTGGGCCAGCTGTCCCACCCTTCAAGGTGCCTCCAATCCAACGAGGGGATTAGTCACTGCGTTCGGCGGTGGATACCCTCGTCTGGACCAAAAGAATAGAATTATGACAACTAACAAAAAGGGTTGGTCCGAGTAGTAACTGGACTTAGATCCCATCCTAAAGTCTCGGGTTCAAATCTTTGGTGTGGAAAAAACTTTGTTGGGCGAAGGGAACCACACGGGGCGGCAAAGTCGGGTACCGTGGCCAGCTAAATTCCCCGACGTAGATTAGTCACCGGTAAAGCCAGTGAAAACTACGCACCAATGACATAGTAAAAAAAAGAATAGAATTATGACATTGTTGAAAAAATCCTCCTATAAATTTTGGAATATTGTCAAACCAAAACAAGGTTGGATAGACGTTCTATAATTTGCAAGTTCATACATCAAGCTTTAAGCAAGATTTGGATTATTGTTCATACATCAAGCTTTAAACAAGGTTGGATAAACGTCCTATAATTTGCTACAATTACAAAGGTCCTTGTTAACCTTCTGAGGCCAAAACCAAGTCGGAAAAAACACAAAAAAATATGATAAAAGACATTATACAACCACAACTTGCCAATTCTATCACAATTGGGTCCTGGACCAAACTCGGAAGAGGTAACGGCAAACAAAGAAAAATCATCATGAGACTTTAACCAATGTGTGTTGCAGCAAATGTGAAATTGATGCACACAATTGTCCAGCTTTCCAACTTCTTCTCCATCTAAGAAATCCTCCTGGCAAATGGTGCATATTTCTTTATTTCCATTTGTCACTTGATCGACGACTTCGAACTATAAAATAAATAAGAAGATTATATTCACTTAAAAAAAATCAATAAATTTATGATCAATCATAGTACTAAAATTACAAGAGAATATGTATTTTTAATTTCAAGATTATTACCTAATTTAGTTTCGCATCGACACTTTTGCAGTACTATCTTAATCAAGAAAATCACAATTGTTGAAGATCTACATTGGACACTGTTAACACATGCAAAAAAGCAAAGCATATGAGAACCCAAAAGATATAAGACAACAACCACAATTTTTCAAGTGACCAATCTTAATGATCATCAATTAACCAAGTTTTGCTGCGCCGATTATAGATCTAGTGAAGACAAAGACAAACACAATTGAACAAGAGAAAAGACGCAAACAATACAATTAGATATAATAATTGATTGTACACGATGAATTACCTGAGATTAATCATATATATGGTATTCATCTAAGTAGTATGAAATCGCAATTGATGTATCCCCCTAGCATATCATCATAATCAATTCAGTTATATCCATTCAAAATTGCAACCAAATGTTATAAACACATTTAAATGTATATGAATAACACAAAGAAAGTGAAAGACCTCTGCAGCAAACCTCTTTGCGAACGCAAGTATGAGGGAAGAGAGAAAGAAAAATACCCTAGTTTTTTTGGGGAAACGGCGCTAGCCTGTGATTGTCAAAGTGATGACTGCAATTGCGTATTTATAAGGAGTTTACTAGACCTAGGGTTAAAATTAGGTTAACTTGTAATGTACCTTTATTTGTAATATTACAAAGTAGAAAATAAGTATAATTTTTTTGGTAAAAATATTTTTATTAAAACTAAATTTAATAAATTCCTGCAAGGTGTATTTCTTTACTATTAAAATATTATAAACAAAAAATGACACAGATTCTGAAAAAATAAAAAGTGAAAATAGAAATCACTACACAGGATCATATTTGAAAAAACCATCAACATTTGATCATTGTTTACGAACTTTATTATTCAAACTAAATTATGACTCTCATAGTTATAATAGTATTTTTATATCCATATTTGGATAAACCAGAATGATTTCTTATGCAAATTAAACCTTAAGTTAGCTAGTATCTAAGAATTACAACTCTATAAATAGATAGAGGTTTGAGCCACCAAAACATAAATATACCAACCATGAAGCCTACATTACTTAACCTCTCTTTTCTCCTCTTTGCCTTCACCAGCTACTTTCCACTAGGTTTCACAGAAGATGGTGAGCAAGTGAAGGACATAAATGGAAACCCCATTTTTCTTAGTGGAAGATACTGCTTATTGGAAGTGGTAAACCGTTTTGCAGGGAAATCTGTATTTTTAAAATAGCATACCGTTTTTTTGGAAACAGTAAACCATTTACGAACCATTTACGAACCGGTTACCGGTTTGGAACCGGTTTAGAACCTATTTATAAATTTGAACCGGATTTCATGAATTTGGCATACCCAAACCAGATTTGAAAATTCTATAGTGTGGTGTGAAATGGATTTTGTACCATGCACAATCCTACTACTAACTACCCCTTATACTTTTTCCTTTTTCTATCCACTATTATTTCTTTTTCACTTTTTTGTCAATATTTCGAGTCGGCAAAAGACCTGGTTCGAGCTGCATTTTCGATCGGCTATGCAAAGAGTTTTATATAGTTTTAGGTTCAACTCTGTTTCATTTGAAATGTGCATCACGCAGTGTTTTAAAAGCTTGTTCGAACCGGCCAATTAAACCAATTCGACCAGGAGCCAACAAGATGTTTGGTTTGAGTTGCCTTTCTGTTTAGAGGTGCATGTGGTTTCTTTTAAATTCACAAATGCATACTTTTCGAGCTTGACTAGCATCACGCCCCATCACATGTTGTGCACGTCACCTGTTATTTGTAGTAGTTATATTTTTGGGCAGCTTAGAAGAAATGGAAAACAAACACCATGCACACACTATCACCGTTCACACTCATGTTCGAATCCGAGAGTCAGTGACCCCCATCTCAATGAAATTGTCAATGCAACAAACAGTAGGGGCAGAAAGATACTTATATGACAATAGCTAAACCTCCCCTAGGATTCAACCATATTGATTAGTATTTTATTGGATTTCTAAATTTGGCTGTGAATACCTTGAAACGACACTCATTTGAAACTCATTTTAGAACAGAAAAGGGTACTACTATAAATACTCATTTGTTGGGTCGAGACCATCAAAACAAAGTGTTTATCTTGGAATGCAAGCGAGTCTCCTTATTGTTATTTGAACAAGGCTTAAATATATGTTACTCCCCTATAAATATACTCATTTTCCATTTACCCCCTGTAAAAATAAAACTCCCAAAAAAGACATTGCAAATATAAACAATTTACGGTTACCCCCTACTATTAGATTATGTAGTGTATAATGGGTATAAACCGTTTACGGTTACCCCCCTGCAAAATATAAAAAAATTACGGTTACCCCCTGCAGGGGGTAACTAGAAACACTTATTATTTGCAAGGTCTTTCTTGAGAGTCTTATTTTTACTGGGGGTAAATGGAAAATAGGTATATTTGCAGGGGGTAACATATATTTAAGCCTTTTAACAATTTAAGATTATATTAATTTATTCATCATCAATTACATTCTTATTTATTTATTATTGGGGGAGAAATTAGTGAGACGTATACAATCAAGGGTATTATAGAGAAAAAACTAATAATTTTATCAAATAAATTAAGGATTCGTCATTGTAGGTCTTTATTATTGATAAATTAGTAGATAAGTTCTAGGTAGCAAATAGCTCTACTATAGCAGCAAAACCAAGGATAGCAGTTTAGACCCTCCACGCAACGCAAAATTGTGCGTGGGAAAGTTTGAAGGAGATGAGAGAAAAATAAAGACTATGAAGAAAAAGGCAAAAAAACATTGCAGCAACACAATGCGTAGAACACAAAAGACAAACCCTTCAGAATTAGGGTTAGCTTATAATGGGTTGTGAATTTGACCCAATATCACTAAAAATATTTTTTTAACAGCTAAAAGCAATAGAAAGATCTGATAAAAAAAACTTAAATATGTTTTAGGCCCCTACAAATATAGCGTGTTTTGGTTTAGCTCCCTGCAAAAAAAGAATTTAAAAGCTCCTTGCAAAATACAGATTTTTGATTTAGACCCTTCTGTTAACCAACGTTACAAAAAATGCTAGTTGGCTAACAGAAATCTGAGTTGTCATTTTTTTTTCTTACGTATTTTTAATGTTGATTGGGACTGCCAAGTCATTACTTTTTATTTTAATTAATTTTTACTCTTCATCTCTCTCAATCTTCTCCATCTTCAATGTCTTCATCTCTCCCAATCTTCTCTTCACAGTACTCCTCATTCCACCATTCCCTCACTGTTCTCCTCTCATTTCTTATAACCCCACTAACATTTTCTTCATCCATTGATTCCCACCATTTCTTCTTCTTCCCCTTCTTCTTCTTAGGTTTTCCCATTTTCCCTCCCTCTAAACCTTCACTCTTTGGTCTTTCACTCTTCAACAACTGGATTGAACTCGAACCCATTCTCGTTCCCAAATCTGCATTCTCATTGTCATGTTTCCCCCACAAATCCTTCACTGAATTACTCTTTAACCCTTTCTCATTCCTCTTAACACCTCCAACCCCAACCACAACATCCTTCTCACTCTTCACACTCTCCAGCGACCTAGCAAGTCTAAAATTCCCACACAACCTCAACTGTCAAAGGTTCCGATTTCAACCTAGCAAGTCTAAAATTCCCAATTTTATGGATGATGATGATGAAGATGGGGAAGCTGGAGAATTGAGAAGATGGGGAATTGAAGGGAGATAAACCAAAACATGCTATATTTGTAAGGGCCTAAAACATATTTAAACCGATAAAAAAAAGATAATATTAAGACCAAACAAGAAAGGACAGATGGACCGTAAACACTCCAAGGCATTTGTCAAAGTCCTTCAAAAGAATCATGACAAAAAAAACAGACCCACAAAAAAAAAAGCATCTTTCTAACAACACCCATCCCTTTTCTCCAAAAATACCCCCTTTCTAACAACATCCCTTTTTTCCTAAATATTATTTTGACTCACCTCTTCTCACCTTCTTTTCCTGCCTCTTCTTCCTCTTTGCAATAGTGGCTATCTTCCTATTGGCTAAACCGCTTCAGCCATTTTGGGATTCGACACTCTTGTGTATTCGGTGCAGCCACAAAAATTGGGTCAATCTCTTTCCTCGTGTTTTTATTTTGTTTTTATATCTAAATTATTTAAGGGATCATATTGTAAGTTATATGCATTTAATGGTTCAAATTTTGTGACTTCACTGACTGCAAAAAGAACAACTGCACAGGATCCAATTCCCTAGATCTATCACATATACCTCTATACATTGAGTACTTTTGCTACGAAATTTATAATCGAGTGTTTTTTAAGTTAGGGGTATTTTTGGGATTTAGGGGCTTATGGGTGTGGGGTGAGTAGGTTGGGATCTGGGAAAAACATGGGCCTAGCTAGCACAATTTCAAACATAGAGGAATGAGAAGGGAAGGAGAGGATTGAGTTTCAGTTTTGAAGTTTAGATTTTAAAGAAGAAGTTTGTACTTAGATCTGCATTCCCCTCTTTCTTCTCTCTTCTTTCGAGTTTCTCTTACACTCCCAAACTTCTTTTCTTTTAAAATCTACCAAGAGGGAAAATGATTAATGAGCTGAGGGAATGAGTGTTGTGGTTTCCTAATGGTTTAGTTGGGGCATACTTCGTCCAACCCCCCCCCCCCCCCCCCCCCACCCCCACTCAGTGGACACCCTCATTAATGCATGAAAAGACACAAATACCCTTAATGAAAGTTGTGTTTTCTAAAAAAAATTAAATTAACACTGGTTCGGCACACGGTCAGCCGAACCAGTTCAACCAGTCATCAGCCGAACCATTTCAGACACCCCTTTTGGAATGAATTTCGAACAAGTTCGGCCATGCGTGGTCCGAACAGGTTCGGCCAAGCGTGGTCCGAATCGGTTCGACCAATATTCGAACGAACCTGACTGTTATTGGTTCTATTACATTTGCGTCTAAATTAGTAACTTTTAATGAGAAATTAGTAAATTCTAACGAACGTAATGATAAATTGAAAGCATAATTATCGACTAAAAATACGTATAAATAAAACATAACACATATAGGTAAACCGAATATGTCTTACAATGCAAGGTCATACTCCAATGGAGCGTCCAATGCAATGTCATACTAAGTTGGAGCGTCTAATATCATCATACTCAAATGTCATCATACTCCAATGGAGCGTCTAATGCAGGGTCATACTGAGTTGGGATGGACTTCCCGCGTCCACCCCGGCGTCCACGTCCGCGTAGATTATTCAATTCACTAGCACGGCGAACGGACGCAGTGGGACGAACCCTCTCGTCCTCAGCCTCAGCCTTCCTCCGGCCAGAAGTCTTACCACCTCGAGTGTTAGTCATCCTAAAAATAAATATATAAACCGTTACAACGCAAAAAAAAAAGTTAAACAAGTCAGAAAAAATGCAAATACAGACAAGTTCGAACGCTGCACAACCGAACTGGTTCGAACGATGCACGAACAAACCTGTTCGGCGCACGCTTGGCCGAACGAGCCTTAAACAGTTCGAAAATAAGCAGTTCGGTGCACGCTTGGTCGAACCATCCATCAACAGTTGCAAAATCTAAGGGGTTCGGCGCACGCATGGCCGAATGGGTTCGGTCCCTGCATGACTGAACCGTGCGAAAAAATGAAAAACGCGAAGAAGACGAGAGAGGAACATACCTGGATGATTATGGAAGCAAATGTGGATGCGATTTGGTGGAAGAGAGACGAAACTTGATGGAGAGAATGGGAGGGGTTGTTGGTTCGGTTGTAGGGTGAGTTTGAGAGTCAGAATGGGAAAGTGAGGGGGTGCGTGAGGGTTAGAGGAAAGAGATAGGTTTAGAATGTTTTTAATTGAGGAGTATTTTGGGGTTTTAGGGTGTTATGGGGTGTATGCTGAGTAGAGGGGGTTGTACGAAATATCACCCTTAGCTGGTGGCAAAACAACAAGTGGGCTGATCTAAAAGTGTTGGACACCCATTTTAAGAACTCAGTTTTCTATTGGCACCACCCCAACTTTCTACTCGCTGATGGACCAAAATAATGCACAAAATAGTTTCAGTTCACCAAATCAAGTATGAAATAAATCTTTTAAAAATGTAAATTAATTATTTAACGATCAAAGTAATTACAATTACTTTAGGTGTTACATAGCCTGTGTTTGATTGATATTTTTCTGGTTACCCAACCTCAAATTTGGGATCCCCACTTTTACGACACTCAAAAAAATAGTCACATTGGAATATGCGTACCTTACCACTTGAACCAAGTAACATTCTTTAGCAGTAGTTTTAGCATAACTTCTCATAATTTACAAACTAATCTTTAATTTTCCTCAAAAATCAAAATATTGTCACTTGTATATTCCTTGCATCAAAATCATCACAGTAATTATACACAATTATTTTTAATGTGTCATTGGTGCGTAGTATTCATCGGCTTTGACGATGACTAATCTACGCCGAGGAACTTGGCTGGCTACGAGTACCCAACTTTGTCAGTCTGTGTGGTTCTCCCCTCCCAACAAAGTTTTTTTCCACACCCAAGATTCGAACTCGAGACATTGAAATGGGATCTGAACCCAGTTACCATTTGGACCAACCCTTGTTGGTACCTAATTATATATCTTTAGCATCTAACTAAGAGAGTAAATAATAAATAATTGAAGCTAACTAAGGAATAATAAAATCAAGACCAAACCAAAATAAATCCTACAAAATACTTAATAACAATTTTTCTCCCTGTAATTATGTTGAATCACCCAAAACATTGTATACAAAAAATAATTAAAATCTAAAAGTAATATTACACACAGCTGAAAATAACCTATTCAATTTGGGTATATTTTCCCCATGGTATTGGTAACTTATACTCTTCCACTAATATATTGTAAAACAGGGAAAGTGACTCACAAAATTATAAAATTTACCAAAATCATATAGAAGAACTCATCAAAACTTGGTTGATTCAGCAGCTCATACCTTTGATGACAACCTGGCATGAATACTAGAAGAAAATGGATTAAGATTCATTAGGAACTTCATCTTCAAACACAACCCATACCTTGCTTATTTTAGTCTCTAATGTCCAAGAAAAAAGAGTTTGTGTTGGTGAAATATTTATATCAACTTTCTCTTCATCTTTTTTGCTTTCTTTTGTTTCTACTTCCAACAACTCTATCTCTTTTGTTGATCTCTTGAATTGGTTTGAAATTGGAGACACCTTTGAGATACTTGATGATAAAGAAACATGATGTGAAGTTGCAAGTTGATTTTTTTGTGGACAACCAAATTGATCCAATGCCAATATATGATTCATATTGATAATTTCAACAAAAGGGTATTCCAAATTCTTGTTCTCAATCACTTTCTTGCAAGTTTCATAAAGATCATGAAGCTTTTGACTTTGAAAAGAAGCTTTCTTGAGTATTTCACAAGCTAACTCTCTTGGAGATGGTGCTAAATCAAAGAACATGTTAACAAGAGAAGAGATTCCTTCACAAAACATCATATAAACTTGGAAACTTTCTCTCAAAGTATTACTCATAGCAACATGAACAAGACCATAATAATTTGAACACAAAACATCATGTGGAGAACATTCCAATACCTTATCAATAAACACTTGACATTTAGGCAATGTTCTAAAAGCCATATCGAAAGATTTCTCATCATATCTTCTAAACTCTAAACCTTTAGACATAAAAGGTTCAAGTTTCCCAGCTTGGTTAATAACCCAACTCATTCTTTCTTCAAGATAAGAAGCATAACTATGTAGAAAACCAACAAAAGGATTATCATAAGAAGAAGAATTCTTTGTAACACACCTTATGTTAATTTGTAAATGACCAAAAACATGTGATTTGCATAGCTCTTGTTCAAATGATCTATTCCCTCCTCTAAGAAGTCTATGAATCAAGACAAGGGTCTTAAGAGCAACAAGAGTGTCTTTAGTTTTGAATAATCTACTAGAAAGTCTTTCAGCTAGAAAAGGAATTGACCCTTTGGAATTTGATACAAGAAAAAGGATTTCATGCATGTATTTATCATCAATGGTGACATTATCATGGCTTGTAGCTCTAAGTATAGCAATCTCTATGTTGGAAAAGCCATTATGTTGATGATGGTACATCATGGCTTTGCCAATAGATACATGATCTTTCATTGAATTAAGAGCTAAACGAAGCTTGCTTTGTATATCCACGCCCATTATTCTTTTTTTTGGAAAAAAGAAGAACTTTGATAGGAGTGAAATGGAATAATTTTGTTGTGTAGGGGTAAGAAGTTGTAGAGGTATACACATATAAAGGTGTGTGGGGAGGAGAGAGAGAGAGAGAGAGAGAGAGAGAGAGAGAGAGAGATTAAAAAAATTGGAAGAAGTTGTTGAAATCAAAGAATCAAATCTTTCATATTTTAAAGAGAGAATTGTAATGTGGGCAAGAACATTCATTATGTTAAATAGTTTATAGATTGTTGTTTTATGTGTGTGATTTTGCTTTGAGGTCTACGGACCCAACAACAATGCAATATGCTATAATGAAAGGGGATAATTAATCCATGTACAAAAGTCAACGGGTATAATAAAAAAGACTCCTTTTCTTTGTTCCTTTTGAAGTAACCGGAAGGCAAGATTAATGACCACATTATGATTATTCCATTACTCTAATAACCACATTATACTCTTGATAATAGTTTGTTTCCTCTAAGGCTCTAACCACATTATTATATTGTCGAAAAAAATAAGAGGATGGGGAAAAATTTAACCATGATTTTTGGACGCCTTAAAATTTTTTATACTCATTCAACATCTCACTTTCTCTTTACCTTTTTCTTCTTATCACATCATGTACGCATCTAACACATTTATCATATCGCTCTCTTTTTATTTTTTCTAACTCTAGGTTTTGGGTGTCCATAAATCATTTTTGGGAAAAATTAATAGTATAAACCACACATCTAGTAAGATTTTGGCGTAACAAACTGCAATCTCACCACCCAACTTGCTCCCCAAGCTAACACAACTTAGGAGATTTGAAGTCTGAAGAAATAAGATAAAAATGGTAGACATTAATTATAGCCTATTGATGGTTAGGAGTTGCCCAGTCTGTTGTGACATCATTCATTGATCTAGTAGACTAGTGAGAAAACAACAAATGGCCCAATGGTCCCAGAAGGATAGTTCACATAGTTGGGTGAAAGGAACACCGTTGGTGGAAAAATATAGACGTACAGGGTTCGAACCCCGCTCCCCCCTCCCCTCTAACAATTAACACACTAATTACTAACCACTTTGTCTATCTAAAAAAAAAAAAACAAATGGCCCAATGAGCCAATGAATTGGTTGCCTTGACAATCGATGTAGTGGCAGACTAAGAGAGTTGGAAATCTCGACGACTGAGGCAACAAAGAGTTGGACGAGTTGGCATGCCAAACAACCAATGCATCCGTAGGCCAAGCAAGCCAGGGAGTTGAACGATACCTGGACCTTTTACTTTGTATATATTGGGATTGGCCCTATTTGATAATCAATACATGCAACTTCTTTGTCCAAAAGAAGACCTAATTGAATGAACAAGCAACGGTAATATACATCAATGAATACTCATTAATCTTTTAGTCAAGAAGAGCATAAACTAGCCCACAAAAGGGACACTTCCTTTGACTTGAGTCTGAGTGTTTCTATAAAATCATGCTACTATTACTACAATAGAAAAAGACTTTGGCAGCACTTCTTTTTAGCCTTTAGCAATAGTTTGAATCGTTGCTGATCAATGTACTGCTAAAGGGCTAAAGGCAGGAATCTGAATCGACAGCATTTTAAAGCGCTGCTGAATGTCAAGAATCAGCAGCACTTTTGACTAAAATTACAGGTTGCGCTTTAAAGAGAAAGCGCTACTGATTCTGAAAGTTATAGGCAGCGCCTTAAAAGAAGCGCTAGCAAAAGGGACTCCATATTTTAGTTTTTGGTAGTGCTTTTAGGGAAGTGTTGCTAAAGAAACTTCATGTTTTAATTTTTTGATAGCGCATTTAGGGAAGCACTGCTAAAGGAACTTCGTGTCAAACAAAGCGCTACTTAAGAGGCTCTGTATTTCCTTTTTAGTAGTGTTTTACAGGAAGGGCTTCTGAAAGGTGCACTGACTATTAACAATTCTGGCGTAGTATATCTTACCTTATCATGTAACACATTGGAGAATGTTACATCTCATTTGTTAACACATCAAGCATTAGCCTATCTTCAGTTAAGTTTAAGTTTGACAACAGAGAGTATAGAGACCAGATTCTCTTGTAGATCACAGACATTGGAAATTGAATGTTGTAATACTAACACATTTACATGTGTGTGAATTGGATATATTGCGACAAAATGCTTAAACTCATGTAGCAATTAGTTGAAACGGATCTGTTACAGTGAGATGCTTGCATATTAAAGAGTATATTATTATTATAAAATTCTATCCCATTTGTTACAAGATATAAAGGAATATTTGTTTTTATTTCTTTGATAAAATTACACCAGATGACCTTTAAGTTATTTATTTGTAACAAGTTGGTCTTTTAAGGTTTTTTTGTAACAAATAGGCCCTTTTAGTGATTACTCTAGCTTATGTATTTTGATGTAATGCTACTTTATATATTGTGATTACTCTACCTTATGTATTTTGATGCAACCAATCATATTTTGGTGAATTTTGATGTAATCAACGATATGACATTTTACTAAAAGGGCCAACGGTGTCAACGTTAGGTAACTTAAAGGGTCTATTTGTTACAAAAAAAACTTAAAGGGCCAACTTGTTACAAATAAATAACTTAAAGGTCATCTGGTGTAATTTTTCCTATTTCTTTAGTTTCCATATTAAGCACTTGGCTGATTGAAAGGACAAGCTATGCTATACTCCTATATGCAAAAAAACAGAAAAAATTGAAACATTCGTTGTTTGGGATTGGTTTTCCCTTATACCTTTGTTATATCTATAGCTTTTAAGGGATATTTTGATTCCCTGGCTAGGACTAATTGACCCCAAGAAATAGTTCAGGTTATTGAGCTGAGACATTATAGAGAATTCAAGCAAAAGATCAAAGGTTCAAATCCTAATGGTATAACAAATACTAAAACTAACATTTGCCGTTAAAAATGAAAATAAGCACTAACTTATTCACAATATTAAGTACGAGTGGAGATTAGTCTTCTTTCATTGAAAGAGTCGAGACACTTTGTGAATAGCCAACAATAGTATGAAACAAAAGGAAAACCTAACTTAGAGTTGACCAAAGGATTGTCATCAAGGTTTCCATTTAATAAAGATTGAATTGATTGCTATCAAAATCATAATAGGGAGCATGGAATAATAAAGTTTTTCTTACAAGCAATGTTGTGAGAACCGAACTGGCAATTCAATCGTTTGAATCGGGAACCAGTCAGTCAAGCGGTTGGTTCAAACTCAGTTGGACCACAGTTCGGTTGAATCGCTTTGAACTGTCAATTGAATCGGGTTGAACTGCCAAATAATTTTGTGAGTATTTTTTTTTACTTTTTTTTCCAAAATTTAATATTTTTTATTTATCTATTAGTCGCCCTGTTCAACCATATTTTAACCGAATTTACCAATTGAATCATGACTCGAATGTCTCGATCTCCGATCCGCTTTTAAAAACATTAATTAGTCTTAGAAGGTTATTAGGCTAGGGAGTGCATATATATATACTTTATTAATGTCATTTTATAAGAGTCAACGAGAGAAAAAAAAAGTGAAGGATGGTGGAAGGTGAAAAAAAGAACCTTATTCTCTAAGAATATGATTCTTGGAGCATCTAACTCTCTTGCCATTCGCAACATACAAAATAATTTGACTTTGGGAAACCTTTCATCTCATCCACATGTTCTCTTCCATATAATAATTAATCATTCAACTTTCTTATTTTCTTTTGGTAGGGAGAGTTGAAGCCCCACCCACTAGCATAGAGATCCAAAGGAGAAAAAGTGTTGTTGCTATATTCTATTCTATCAATTATAATCCTATATGCATGTTTCTGCCTCTCAAGGTACTGTTGGTAGGTCAAGTAAGAATTTCAATCTCAAGTTAAATCAAAAAGAACCTTGAAAACAAAATATCCAAGTCAAAAGAGGAAAATTTATGATTTTATGGCTCCCTTTGAAGCTCACTCCTAGAAGGACCATGAAAGTACTATAGTGATATCTATTGAGCTATAATGACTGTAAATATTTCATTTCCTGAGTTTTCAATTTCCTTGAGTTGCTTTTAGTTTTAATTAATCAGCAAAATTATTCTATTTATTTAATTTATTTTCTTAGAAGATAATATGTTTCATTTAATATATTTTATTAATTTGGTTTAAATATGACTTATTGTCAAAAAAGAAGATAATATGTTTCTCTCTGAAGGTTATTAATGTTGGATTTCTAACAATCAAGGGTTGTCCTAACCACGTGTTTCTACCCAAAATAGTACAACCCTAAATCAATAATTTATGAACCCATACCCGAATTCAAGATGAAATAGAAAGCGGAAGCGTACCTTTAGGATCCATGTTCTTGATGAGAAGACAATGATTTGATAATAGGGCAATGACCTTCCAATTGTAGATTCCTTAATTCCTTAGTTTCTCTTCTAATGGGATAAAGAGAATCAATATTTTGTAAATATTGTGTGTGTCTACAATTGGGGACCATAACCCCTTATTTATAAGAATCCCATGCCCTTTCATGAAGGGTCATGATTATTCAAGTTTTCTTATTTCTATTTCCACCCATCACAAAATAGAAATAAGACTTCTGGTATCTACACAATATTTTTCATGACAATTATATCCCTAGCCATAAACCTTATATTAAATAGATCACTTCAATTTGGCTAATTAAAAAAATGGTCCTAACACATTAATTTATTACATGTATGACCCAAAAATTCTAACAATATCCCACTGGTCATATATGTATCCTTTTAAATGTGTTAGACTTCATGAGCTCAGAAATTTCCATTATAAACTTTGGATATATCATCATCTCGTCCATTAGTTATATCAATATATAGGACCAAAGCGGTTTTCATTATATCAATCATAATTAAATCCATCAATGATCAAGAATATAAACATAACTAAATGACATAGATTAATCATGAAATGTGCAGCATGAAAATTACATAAAGGTGATCTATACATGTCAATTTCAACTGGTCCTCCTTACTTTAGTGAGATCAATACTATCATACAAAGTGCAATGAACTGAATAACCAAACTTTATTTCTGATCAGAACCTAATACAAATATATGAGTATGCATACATAATATCAAAACATAGAACATAACTAATAACAATGACTAACTCCCACTAAACCAAAGAATCCTCTAATTGTATAACACCCATGTGAGCAGTGTGCTCATGAAAGACCTTGGGTGGAAGACCCTTTGTCAGAGAGTCCGCTATCATGGAGTTCGTCCCTAAGTGTTCTATGGAAATCTGTCCACTTTGTACTCTCTCTTTCACAACTAGGAACTTGATGTCAATATGTTTCGACTTTGTCGAGCTCCTATTGTTATTGGAGTATAAGACGGCTGATTTGTTGTCACAAAATAACTTGAGTGGTCTTTCAATTCCTTCTATAATTCGCAGCCCTGTGACAAAGTTCCTCAGCCAAATTCCATGGTTTGATGCCTCGTAACATGCTACAAACTCTGCCGCCATGGTGGATGAAGCTACAAGAGTTTTCTTGGCACTACGCCAAGAAACTGCACCACCAGCCAACATATAGATATAGCCTGAAGGGGCATCTAGCAAAATCGGAGTCAGAATACCCAATGATCTCCAGAGAGTCTGACCTCCTATATGTGAGCATATAATCTTTTGTCCTCTTTAAATATCTCATAACTCTTTTAGCTGCTTTCCAATGATCCATTCCTGGATTGCTTAAGTATCTGCCTAACACTCCAACAATGTACGCTATATCTGGACGCGTACAAACTTGAGCATACATTAGACTTCCTACAGCTGATGCATAAGGAATCTTTTGCATTTCTTGAATCTCCATATTTCCTTTTGGGCACTGACTGAGACTAAATTTGTCTCCCTTAGCCACCGGGGTATCACTTGGTTTGCAGTCCTGCATGCCAAACCTTTTAAGTACCTTATCGATATAGCTCATTTGTGATAATCCTAAAGTACCTCGAGAACGATCTCGGTGTATCTGGATCCCTAACACAAAGGAGGCATCACCAAGATCTTTCATCTCAAAACTCCTTGATAGAAATCTCTTAGTTTCATGCAACATACCTATATCATTGGTGGCAAGTAGTATGTCATCAACATACAATACCAGAAAAATATACTTGCTCCCACTGAATTTATGATACACACATTCATCAATTACATTCATCTCAAAACCAAATGAGAGAATTACATGATGAAATTTGTGATACCACTGACGAGATGCCTGCTTTAACCCATAAATGGATTTAGTCAATTTGCAAACTATTTTCTTTGGGTCTCTTGACACAAAGTTTTCTGGTTGCACCATATAAATCGTTTCATCTATGTTTCCATTAAGAAACGCTGTTTTGACATCCATTTGATGAAGCTCCAAGTCATAATGTGCAACAAGAGCCATGATTGTCCTAAAAGAGTCTTTCGATGAAACCGGAGAGAAAGTCTCTTTAAAGTCAATTCCTTCCTTTTGAGTATAACCCTTGGCTACAAGACGAGCCTTATACCTCTCCACATTACCTTTGGAATCCCTTTTGGTCTTAAAAATCCATTTGCAACCAATGGGTTTCACACCTTCAGGTAATGGAACAAGTTCCCAAATTTTATTATCTTGCATAGACTTATACTCTTCATTCATTGCTTCAATCCACTTTTCTGAATTTGGATCTTCTAGGGCTTGACGAAAATTGATTGGATCATTTTCCATCATGCCAACATTTTCCTCATGTTCCTGCAGAAATACAATGTAGTCATTCGGGATAGCATTTCTTCTTTCTGTTGTGGATCGCCGTAATGGCACTGGTTCTTGAAGCACTGGTTCTTGAAGAACTGGTTCTTGAGGATCTTGAGTTTGTTCTTCAGTATCAATTGATTCACCTTGAATGGGAGTTTGAATGACAATGTCTTGAAGATGTTCTGAATTTGCTTCGTCAGAAGCAACTACGTGAATCGGTCCTGGAATTGAAACTGATTCTTCCTCAAAATCAAAGTCTTTAACCTTATTTCTCCCCCCAAACTCAATATCCTCAAAGAATGTGGCAGTTCCCGTCTCAAAAATTGTCTTTAATTTGGGATTATAAAACTTATAGCCCCTGGATCGTTCAGAGTAACCAATGAAGTAGCTGCTCACTGTTCGAGGATCTAATTTCTTTTCATTCGGCCTGTAAGGTCTGGCCTCGGTCGGACATCCCCATATATGAAAGTGATTTAGACTAGGCTTTTTGCCTGTCCAAAGCTCATAAGGTGTTTTGGCAGCTGCTTTAGTTGGTACTCTGTTCAGAATGTAAGCTGCAGTCTTTAGTGCCTCTCCCCAGAGTGAATATGGTAAGTTGGAATGACATAGCATACTTCTTACCATATCCTTAAGAGTTCGGTTTCGTCTTTCAGCTACACCATTCATGCTAGCAGGTGACCCTGGCATGGTGTATTGTGGGACAATCCCGCACTCCTCTAGGTACTTGGCAAATGGACCGGGACGTTGTTCACCTGAACAGTCATATCTGCCGTAATATTCCCAACCACGATCAGATCTGACACACTTTATTCTTTTGTTGAGTTGGTTCTCAACTTCAGCCTTAAATGACTTGAACACGTCCAGTGATTGAGACTTTTCATGTATAAGAAATAGGTATGCATATATAGAGTAATCGTCTATAAATGATATAAAGTATTGTTGACCATTCCAAGATGGTGTTGGAAATGCCCCACAAATATCTGTATGTATCAATTCTAAGACATCTGTAGTTCTATATGCACCTAATTTCTTTTGTTTGGTGTGTTTACCCTTAATGCATTCAACACAGACATTAAAGTCGCTAAAGTCGATAGAGTCAAGGATCCCATCTGACACAAGTCGTTCAACTCTATTTTTAGAGATGTGACCTAGACGCTTGTGCCACAAGGTTCCTGATTTTGCACTGTTAATTTTACGCTTAGTACCACAGGATTCCACATTTAGGGTTTCATTATAAGAAACAATAGTATCAAGCAAATATAGATTGTCATACACCATAAGAGTACCAGATCCAACAATATTTGAATTAATAGATAATCTGAATTGATTGTTTCCAAAAGAATAATCATAACCTTTCTTCTCACGCCAGGCATGATACTTGGGACATTCCTTCTTGACATGTCCAGTCATGCCACAAAAGAAACAACCATTACCCTTATTTTGCTTCTTTTGTATCGGACCCTCAGCAACTTCATTCTTTACATCCTTAAATTTCTTCCTTTTGCCCTTGTTTTTAGAGGTACTTGCCAAATGAGCACTCTCTGTCCTATCTTGCTTCATCCTCTCTTCCTCTTGCACACAATATGAAATGAGCTCATTAAGAGACCACTTCTCCTTTTGACAATTATAGCTTATCTTAAATTGACCAAATTGTGCAGGAAGAGATATTAACACCAAATGCACGAGTAAGTCATCTGACAACTCAAGCTTTAATGCCTTAAGTTTGGAAGCAATGTTAGACATTTCCATAATGTACTCCCTTATGTTTCCTTTGCCTTTATACTTTAGAGAAATCAAGCTTTGAAGGAGTGTGCTTGTTTCCGCCTTATCGCTTTTAGCAAAGCGCTTTTCAATTTCAGCAAGGAAATCTTTGGCACTTGTTATTTCTTCAGGTATAGTACCCCTAAATGCCTCTGGAATGCCGCGCTTTATGATCATAAGACTCATGCGATTGGAGCGGTCCCACTTCTCATAATTTTTCCTTTCCTCAGAGGTAGTGGAGTCTGTAGGAGAAGGGGGTTGCTCCGTCCTTAATGCAAGGTCAAGATCCATGCAGCCAAGAACAATTAAAATGTTCTCCTTCCAGTCCTTAAAGTTTGCACCATTAAGAACCGGGACTGAATTCATGTTAGCAGATATAGTAGCAATATTAACTATAAAGAGAACAAAATAAAATAATATAAATACACTCACAGGGTGATTTGAAGTCAATCATAAATAAATTCAATTAATATGTTCAAATAACCCATCTCAAGATACCTAGTGCACCATCAATATCAAGTCTTTGGACAGTAATATTAATTGCTAGTGGTACTCTTGTTGTAACGATCAAACATTGATAATAAAACATGTCAAATAACAAACCCCTCTTTGGATTGATTTATCATTCACATGTAAAGCCTAAAAATTATCACATGCTTATCATTACAAGTGTGTGTATATAATCATGTCAAATATCAATTTTCCTTTGGGCCAACTAATACTCACATAGAAACATATGCACACTAACATTTAATATTTCTTATAAGTAATCTCCATAAAAGAGGTCACTTTGGTGACTTATTATTTTAATTGACTCATTTAAAATATTAAACAATTATACTCTTCTTGAATTTATTTCCCCAAACCGGATATAATTATTTTCCAGACAATACAGTCCAAATTATTTCAACACTGTCCAACGGTAATGTGGTGCCTTTCACGAATCGGTGCCAGGTGTCTTCATGAATCAGTAAAGACTCCCTCTATGAATCGGTATCAAGGCAACACAACCACTGAAAATTCTTTCTGGTTTCACAGATTTTCTTCGAAAAGAATCATATCATATTATATACAACTAATGATTTTAATTCATATGCAGAATGAAAACGCATGTATCCCCACATAATTGTGAAATGATTCTAGGACATAACCGTTCATCACATAAAGGCAGATTGACATTTCTAACATAAAAAAATATTTAAAGCATTCCAGGATAACCGTTCTCATAGAAATGTTATTCATGCGCAGAATGATAGTTCCCTCGAAAATGTAACTTTGTCGTGCAGAAAGATTGACACAAATTTTAATAATCATTTCCATAATATAAAGTGTTTAGGATATAAAGCATTCTCCCGAGATATAAACTAAACAGACTTTAAGTGAATTCACGAAGTACTACTATTGACATTGAAAGATCATGAATACAATTTTTTTTTTCAAACTTCATTGTTGAAATATTGAACCTTTAAATGAAGTTTAAATTAAATATGAATCCAAATATTCTGAACCTAATATCAAGAATTTCCAAAAAACTCAAACATGAATCAAGTATGGGTGGCTCTGATACCACTTGTTGAATTTCTAACAATCAAGGGTTGTCCTAACCACATGTTTCTACCCGAAATAGTACAACCCTAAATCAATAATTTATGAACCCATACCCGAATTCAAGATGAAATAGAAAGCGGAAGCGTACCTTTAGGATCCATGTTCTTGATGAGAAGACAATGATTTGATAATAGGGCAATGACCTTCCAATTGTAGATTCCTTAATTCCTTAGTTTCTCTTCTAATGGGATAAAGATAATCAATATTTTGTAAATATTGTGTGTGTCTACAATTGGGGACCATAACCCCTTATTTATAAGAATCCCATGCCCTTTCATGAAGGGTCATGATTATTCAAGTTTTCTTATTTCTATTTCCACCCATCACAAAATAGAAATAAGACTTCTGGTATCTACACAATATTTTTCATGACAATTATATCCCTAGCCATAAACCTTATATTAAATAGATCACTTCAATTTGGCTAATTAAAAAAATGGTCCTAACACATTAATTTATTACATGTATGACCCAAAAATTCTAACAATTAATTCATTTTAATTTATCTAATTTCTATAAGTGTGCTTGTACCTTGTAAACATTTCTCTATCTCAACATCGTCGATCTATTTGGAAACTTGAGAGAATTTTACGAAGTAAAATATTTTTTACCACTTGGGTAAAAGCTTTTATGTAGCATTGTGGTTTGATCATGTATTGAATTTGTATATTGTTTGAATTAATCTCTTGCACAATCAATACAACTCATGCGAAAAATTATTCTATCAAATTCAATCATAGTTCTGCTTCTTCCAAAAAAACTAATTAAACAAAGTACATATAAGTTTTTATTACTTCAATTTTTTTGTCCTTAAACATTCGGGGAGTGAGGGATGGAGAGCGGAAAAGTGGAGCGTACAGGGTTTAAAACCCACCCCTAACGTTCACATAGCGCTTATGTGTGTTTTAGCACTAGACTATTACGGCAATTAAGTTCGAACCAATCTATTTTCTTACTCTTGGTCCATTAAAATTAGGTAATACATGACGGCTCAACACAACTAACAACATAACATACATAAAGGGGGAAAGCAAGTGAGAAAGAAAAATATTTCGTGAAGGCTCAAATCTGACTGAATGTAAATAGAGTTGATTTGAGGTATTGTATCGTAAAAGAAGAGAAAAGAAATGGAGATGGAGAAATAAAACGAATTCATGAATTGACTAAAAGAAACCCTATCTAGAAAATATCTAATCATTAACAAGTAACATTAAGTTGATAAATTTAATTTTAATTTATTTATTAACTTACTGCATAATTTATTTATAATTTTTATTTTAAGTAATTATTTTAATTTATATTATATTCAAAATAAACTTGTTTGAAAACACTATCTATTAAGCACCCAATATTTATTTAACATTTAAACATAAATATCAAACTAATTCTCTTTTGGCGTTAAAACTTTTGATAGAGAGTTTTATCACTCATGTGATTCTACTCAACAACTCAAGAGATTATTATCTACAGTCGTACGAAGAATACTCGATTTAGACAAATGAATAAACAATTATGTTTCTCTCTAGACGGCATATTCTAATCAAAGATTAACACACCAACAGTTTTTAAAAAAAAAAAACTGTATGTAATTAGATTCTAAATTTTCTCCTAATTTATTAATCGCATATGACCTTTAAAATTAATTTAATTTAATTTTAGAAAAATTTAAATTGCCATTTTATTTTAGCCAATGAAACAGAATGTGTATGCTGTTGGCGACTGGGAATATTCTTGGTATTTAGAATTCCTCCTGTCAATTTCCAACTTGATGGTGCCAAAATAGCATCTGTGCCATCAATTTCAAAGCTGAAAAAGTTTTGATGGAGAAAACCAATATCTCACATGAATATGTGTTATCTTTCAATTGGGTGTGTGATTTGAATTAAAATTGATTTTGCAAAATCTATTAAATTAAAAATGAAATTAATGTAAAATAATATATGTTTGAATATTTGTTCTTTAAAAAGCAAACTTCAAAATAAAATTTAATATAAATTTTTCAACGTAACACTAAATTCAATGTTTGGAAGTAAAATCAATTCTAATTCAGAATAACCAAACATGTCAAAATCATGTTTTGGTAGAAGAAAATCACGTTTGATATTGTTCACCATCTATTCAAACATGCACAAAGTCAAGAAGCAGCAAGATAAGCCAGAATCTCCCCAAAAGAGAAATGGGAAAAAAATTCAACTAGTTAGGACTATGTACTGTACATGCATATATTATTACTTGGTGTTAATCCAACAAGTAGTCAATTATAAGCCACTTTCTGGAATTTTATCACAATATTGGAATTTTGACTCTAAGAAAAGTGACAACCGAGAAGTGTCAAATTATAGATAGAACAAGAGTGAAATGTTAAAACCGAAATAGTTCTTAATAGAACTAGAGTCAATCATGTTAATCATTAGAAAATACCAAAGTCGGAGCGTACCTGAATCATAGCGGAAGCGTACCAAATCTGAATGCCGCGTACCTGAAATCATGATGATCCAGTATGTGGTTTGGCCTTCCAGGTCAACACGTACTCTTTCCGAGAGAACCCTTTAGCTTTCTCTCTGTACCTTCCTAATAATGGGATGTCAGGTAAGAACGGCTCTGAAAAGTTGTCGTGTGACCCAGGGACCATAACCCCCTTATTTATAGAGCCCTAACTAGGGTTGTCTATTGGTGCTTCTAATTTAGCCCATTGCAAAATTATAACTACCCTTTAGTCTCTACACATTAAAAGTCCACACCCTATTAGATACTCATAAGCCCACTTTAGCCTAACCTAATTAGATCACTCTAATTGGACTTAATCTTAAGTGATAGTCCACAATACATAATTATTAACATATAAGGTCAACGTTGGATTAATGATCCAACATGAAATAGCTACACACTTATTTGTAAGAACACCAACTATAAAAAAGGGTAACAATAAATATGATTTGCAAAACATATAAAAAAAACAAGTGTATGTTTAAATTCGATTTTGGGGGAGCTAATAGTAATTTTGGAGTCATATAATTGTTTTTGATATGTTTGGGTGTTGTGGAGTAAAATTGTTTTTGCCTCTAAAAATTGATTGTAGCTTGAAGCTAAGATTTGTATCTTTTGCTTTCAAAGGTGATTTTCATTGTCCAATTAATTGTTGAAATTATTTTTACGTGAATTTATTCGAACATAAATCACTTTATATTCAATTAAACACTTTTATTTAAAATCAATTTTACAAAATTAATTCATTCATAATCAATTTTCACTACCTCAAAACCAAACACAAATTTAGTAAAAAGAAACATAGAGTGGAGTTCATGCCTTCATGTTGAAGTAATACAATTGAAAAATTGGAAGAGATTAATAGTGGCATATGATTACATGTATGTTTCCTATCCAATGAATTGGTGTTTTATATTCATCTTTTTTTGTCGAGACCAGGGTATCCACCGCCGAACGCAATGACTAATCCCCTGTTGGATTCGAAGCACCTCGAAGGGTGGGACAGCTGGCCCAGGGATTTAAAGTTGCTTCGTACCCAATACGAGAATCGAACCCTTGACACTTGGTTAAAGAAATATGATTAGAATCATGAATTATGACAATGTGGTTGGTGACTATCTTATTGTAGAAACAGATAAATAAAAGGTATTAAAGCAGATAGAAACTCCTCTCGTCCCTATTATAAGAAGAAAATACCCTTCACTCAACTCCACGTGTGAATTAACACCCCTCAATGTGCACTACTCTCACTCACCTTAAAAACTGAAAACTGAAAAGATAAAACATTCAATGAGGGTAAAATAGGTATTTAAGCAATAAATATACACTAAAAAGTGGAATAATTTCTTATTTTGTTACTTTTGATGTAAGTATTTATCTTTTTCCTACAATATCCTTAAATATTTATTATTTTATCATACATATTTCTCTCTCTACAATTAATAGTTAAATATATTATTGACAAAGCAATAGTTAATGCTGCATTGGCCTTTGAAAACTACAAGTAAAATGAAACAAAATTATTGTTAAAAAACGACATGTATTGTGAAACCGAGGGAGTAATAATTTTATCTTGTTCTTCTAATTGAGCATGAATCTTGCCAATTTCTTTAACATCTCCAACCATTCTTTGCAAACAATCATACCGTCAGTGTTTACTTCGTAGTCTAGTTTAAACTCAAGACTGTAATGCAATTGAGGGTAGAGATAGTAGCCTGCTATGTTCATTGGTATATATATAATTATTTATCACATCTATATATTGTCGATGATATCCCACAGAGGTTTGTAACTAAACACAAAAGCAGGATTGAAGTAGTTTAGTATATAACTGTATAGTTTCAAATAAAATATATAGTGTAAACTAAAGTTTGTAGTTTACCTTCTCTGCACACCATTGAAAGCACTTTGGATTTTCTCTTTGGCTTGGTCCATTTCTTCGTAAATGCATCCCATGTGCTTAACCTTCATCAATGAATAAGCACCTTTCGAACATGTAACAATATTTTTCCAAAAATCCTTATCCATAATCACTTCTTGAATTGCCTTCCCTTCCTTTCCTATGTTTTTACAAATCGACTTGATGTCCATTCGTTGGTAATATGTTGCCTTCCCTAGCTGCGGCCGGTCTTACTAAATCCCTTCCTTTGTGAACCGTGCCTTGTGATCGAGCTGGGATCTGTGATCAAGGTGACAGGTCGATCTGTTGAGTGCTGGTCCTCCGGGTAATCAGGTACTGGTCGCCCGCAGAGCACCAGGTTGTACCTACAATGTCGCTCCGACGCTCAAGTCAGTGAGGTGGAACTTCTGCAGAGTAACTATGAGGGTAAAAAAGTTACCTGACATGTGGGGTCAGCTCTGTATTTATAGAGTCAATGTGTTAGGCGAACCGTTGGATTAGTGCGGGTTAATCCTGATCGTCCAGATCTGATTTGGTCTTTTGCTTGCTGCTTGGGCTGTTTTTGGCCGTTTTTGGCCGGTTCCTTGGCTGGATTGGGCATTCGGCCCACTCCAGAACACTTTGGTAATATGTTGTAACAAAGAAATTACAGATGTTTTGAATAAACATGTTGTGTAATTTGTTTACCCTGTGACATTGTTTCATTATGAACGGGGATCTTCTTCTCAAAATCCTCCAACATGAGATCAATGCAATGTAAAACACACGACATCCAATACAACTTCTTCCTCTTCTCCATTAACATTAAGCTGACAGCTTTGTAATTCGCCCCATTTCCGGTCACAATTGGACTAAGTTTTCTTCCCCAACTTCTTCCAGAGTATTATTGATCATCTCAAATACCTTTTCAGCAATTTTTGATATGTACGAAGCATCAATTGGTTTCAAAAAAATAGTACCTTTAGGGTTGTTCACTAAGAAGTTCAAAATGGTTATCATTTTTTTGTCGGTCCACTCGTCACTCATGATGTTGCATCTCGCCTTCTTCCAAATAAATTTGTGCTCTTCAATTGTCTTCAGTGTCATCTCCATATGCCTCTTCAAATATTTTGTTTTAATTTGAAGGTAGCAAAGTGGTTTAAATCCCTTTCATAATCGAGTTTTACAATAGCTACAATACTGTTTCAATATTCTTTTTGCCAGTTTCTGCCTAATGGAAATTATTTCACTATCAGAAAATCAATAATTATCGACGACCAAAGGTCGACGGTACAGCAAAAAAACCGTCGAACATGGGTCGTTACCGATGGATTACCAACTATGATACATATACATTGTAAAGTAGTGATTCATATACACTAATACCTAGGTAATGCAATAAGATAATTGAACTATATTTAATCACTTAATACAATGAATATTTTTTAAAAGTACTAAAAATAATGAATATCGTTTACTTATTTTAATTTACAATGGATGCTTTTTAAAATAATTTACAGAATATGGTTCATATACATTGTACGGTGTTGATACGTACACACAATAATTTTGTATGTAATTAATAAATGTGTATTGACTGAATTGAAAAAATCCTGAAATTAATAAAGTACTAATATATTGTTTAGCGTATATTTCTTTATTAATTTAATGAAATATTATCATCTCAACATCACAAGACACAAATTATATATAGAATGTCATCCCCACTCCATTCCTCGTTCCCCTCTCTATCATTGTCTATCACCTTCTTCCTCCTTCTTCCCCATTCTCTGTCTGGAAAATACCTTTTGAGTTTATTTAAGGTGCACTCCTTAGATTCATGTGTCTCTTCTGGTTGGTATCTTACAAAGCTAGATGAAAACGTTGTTAGGGTATTGGATATGAATCTAGTTTCATTGTCATCTAGTAAGATTTATATCCAACATCTGGAGTGATTTTTCATCTCGTATTGTAAGATACAAGCAAGAAGATGCACATGAATTTATGATTGCCCTTGAATAAATTTAATAAGTGTTTCCCAAATAGAGGAAAGGGGAGAAGCTGGATCTCTCAAGTGTAATATTTAGATGGCGTGGATCTCCTATAGCCACCGAAGAACAAAACACAGTTCCTACGTTGACCAAAAAAATTAGGGCTTGTTTGAATGTGTTTTTTATTTTTATTTTCCAAAAATTGTTTTATTAAACAACTATTATGTATGTTGATTTTTTTAGTTTTAAGAACAAGAAAATAAGAAACAATTTTACAAAACATGTTAACAAACCAGTTTCTAAGAAGTGATACAAACATATCCTTATCCTCGATTTATTAAGCGCAGATTGTAGACTCCCATTGTGGCATCCTTATTCTCTCGCTACGCGTCTCTCTCTTTGACTTTTCTTTTATGACATTAAAAATCTTTGATTTTGCAGGGTAATGTTGAACTCGAAGCAAAAGAGAAATTAGGGTGTATTTGAATAGAGTATTTTGTGGTGATAATGTAATTTTTGAGGGGAACGAAATATTTTAGTTTAAAACTTTAAGGTAAAATATTTTAATTCTCCAAAAAAAATACTTAATTCAAACATAGGTTAGCGAATTTCAAAGATGAAAATTCCCTACCACTATGACGAATTTCAAAGGTGAGAATTCATGTAACACTATGACGAAATTTACGAAATATAAACCAAAGCTTCTTAACAATGTAACACTACCACTCTCATTTTTTCTTTCCCCAAACATAGGTTAGCGAATTTCAAAGATGAGAATTCCCCAACTCATTTTATATTTCGTCATCATACATACAAACCAAAGCTTCTTAACAATGTAACACTACCACTCTCATTTTTTTCTTTCCCCAAACGTTACTTTAAGGGTATGTTTGGGAGGGGGGATTTTGGGAGGGGAATGGAGGGGAGGGCATATTTTTCAATTCTAAATTGAGGAAACAATAAAATTTCTCTAAACATAAATCAAATGTGATTAAAAATGTTATATTTATATCTATCAACTTGTTCATTTAATTTTTTAAAATCTCAAACATATATTAAAATATAGACGAATCTTTTTCAAGTCTTCCCCTCCCTTCCCCTCGCAAAACCCCCTCCCAAACATACCCTAAAGCTTTTTTATAGTAATGGTTTTTCTTTTGTTTTGTAATTAGATTTATGCAGCCCCTACATCAAAATTGAAGTAGTTGAAGAATATAAGGCTCCAAATTTGGGGTGCGACTAATAACCTATATTGAAGATGAACTTGCGATTCAACGTATTTCTCAAATTTTTATTACTATGGATATCATGTTCATCTTGTGTCACTTAAACACTACACTTGCCTCTAGTATGCAAGTTTTTAAATTGCGATTCACAAATGTAATTGAAGCTCTGATGTTAAGGTTTTTGAGTTCCACAACAATTCATCCATATCAAACAAGTGGTCGGTTAATAAGCCAGTGCTTCTGGAAGTTTATTAATCACAATATGGGAATTTGACAAAGGTGAAAACTGAGAAGTGTCAATTTATAGACAGAACAAGAGTGAAACAGCTGCACACATTTTTTGGTGTGAACTGGATATCCTCCACGTGCAACGCAGTGACTACTTCATTGAGTCAGGTAAATTCAAGAGTTTTAACGCTGCTGCATTCCAAAGACTAGATTTGAACCCAATACTTTGATTAAGCTGAAAGAGACCCAAATCATCTCATCCATATGCAGCTGCACACGTATTTGTAAGAACTCCAACTAAAAAATGGTAACAATAAATAAAGAGCTCAAAGCCTCTTTAACCAAAACATTATGATTTGCAAAACATATAAAACAATAAGTAAAAAGAATCATAAAGTGGAGTTCATGCTTTCATGCTAAACAGTAATACCACTGAAAAATTGAAGATTAATTAATGTAGAAGCATATGATTACATGTATGTTTCCTATCCAATGAACTGGTGTTTTATATTCATCTTGTGAGTGGATGCCACTAAGTGTCTAAAGAAATATGACTAGAATCATGAATTACAATAATTTCATTGGTGCTAGTTTTATTGTAGAAACAGATAGAGAATAAAAAGCTGTAAAGCAATTATGCTGTTAAGAAAATCAAGAAATTGATATATATATATATATATATATATATATATATATATATATATATATATATATATAATCTTTTTTCTATAAAGTCATAAAATATATGAACTTTGTATTACAGTTTGCGAACTTGATGATTAGTAGAAACAAGTAAAAATAAAAACCGCATACAAAGCCAGAAAATTAAACTGTGTATTCTATGTTATGTTGCCACCTTGTTCTTGATATTCAATTTTACTGACTGTATTCTGGAGAATGAATTCTCTACAATCTGAAATCCACTCCAATCCAATATCATGAGTTTCAGTTTCTTTCATTTTCAACCTCAATTCTTCAATGGAGAAAATACCTTGTCATAGGTTCAAAGAATTTTCTTCTGCAAGTAAATGAACCACATACTGCAAACTGAGAATTATGAACAGAAAAATATATACCAAATTGAGCACTGAGCAGAAGTCAGAACAGAATTTACCTGCACAAGTAATGAAAATGCAGAGGAATTCTACTTGAGAGGCTTCATACCCTGTTGGTGTTCCAAAAAGCAGATTCCCAGTTACTGCTTGCTAGATAAAATAAATATAGATCTTTCTCATGAAGCTGAGAACAAACAAAATATAATATTACTATATAAAAAGGAAGCATTATAGAAGTCCTCTAGTCTTTCCTTTTTGATTGGAACAGGAGAACTTCCATCTAATTCAAAATTGATGGACAACTCACAAATCAAACGATACGTTCACCACTCGGGACACAGAAAGAGCACAAGTTCAAAATTAAAAGCCAATTGTCAAAAACAAGTCTTATTCATAAATTTTATAACATTTTTTGTTATTCATTTCTTTAATAATAAACGAAGTGGCGATATAAATTACAGCTACTATTCCAGAGAGTCCATCCGAAGGTATACCTTTGATGCCCGCAGATCATTTACTTCCATTCTAAGTGAATCATCGGAAAGGATTAATCGAGACACTGCTCCAGTAGATAACCTGCAATGTAAATTATGTAATTAGTATCTAGTAGATAAGTGATAGTAACAGAATTCAAAAGAGAGATTGCATGGATAGAACAGAGAAATTACAGTACGAAAAGACCAGAAGCTCCTAGCCAATGAATGAACTCCTACACGTTGAGAACCATTACTCTAAATTTTCATCCCTCCGACTGGGAAACATTCCCTATTACAGAAAAGACTCGCTATCTCTCTTTACAACTGACACCCCCCTCCCCCCCACGCATCTTCACACACATCTCCCCTCCTAACTACTCGCGTGCCTTGAAGTATGTCCTACATAATTATACTTGTTAAATTTTCTTTTTTAGCTCATTCTCAGTCACTCGATTAAATTAGCATAGCAATGCTAGTGTATAGAATCCCTAGTGTAATTGTACCAGTTATTCAGCTTGAAATTAGTTTAGTTAATCCTAAGTCTAGCAGTATTAGTTGTTCCTCATAGGTTTACCTATATAAGGTAACCTGATTCTGTAATCATTCATTCATTCAATACATCAATCATTTCAATGATCAGTTTCTCTCTCCCTCTTTCACATTCTAACAAGCAAAGAGAGGGTATTTGATTCATGCTAATGTGAGAAGAATGAAATCCCCGTTATTTTCTTTATAAACATTTTTCCATTTGGTGAGTTGAGTTCTGAAGGCTCGAAGGGCACTTACAAAGATACTTACATATAACCCACCAACTAGGTTCTTACATCAAACAGTGGAATTTGAACTGAGTGACCCTCTAAATCATTAAATACAAATTCATTAGCAAGTAAACACAATTATTCATTTACATGTAGGTAAAAGATATATTTTCGCCAATGAGTGACCCTCCAAATCATAAAATACAAATCATGAATGTCATGATAGCTAATGAGGTTTCTCACAGCTAAACGGCTCCCAATTAAACAATATTTAAACATGTATCAAATACCCTAGATATTTTGCAGCGTCCGCGACGGATCCATCAACTGCAAAAATGAGATCCAAAAGAGCTTGCATTCCCTGTTGGAAGAATCATAAGTATATATAGTTAAGTTGCAACTAGTTTCGAATCTTCAGTAATAGATTATTATTATTATGAGAGGAATAAAAAACCAGGACAGAGACTTATGAGCATACCAGTGCAAATTTTGGGTTATTAGGTCCAATTTGTGGACCAATCTCTGACCCTCTGATCGTTGACTTGGGAGGAAGTATCTGAAGAAGCTCTCGTGGTGGTGAATAAGCATCGAGATCCACTGTTTTCCTGACTAGCTCAAGAAAATGACAACCTATGTATCAGACAAAGCAATGTTTCCTATAGTAAAGGAGATACTTATCTCATGTAAGTATTTTCTGACAGTTTATATCTAAGTCTCACTATCCCTCAATACATTGCACCAACCCAGCCCGTTAAACCAGTCAAATGCTGAAGTGTAAACTAAACCATCTATATCTCAGTCTAATTATCCCTTATTACATTATCCAGTACAACCTTGGTTCAACCGCCAACTTAACTAGTTAAACCAATTGAACCACAAACTGTAGCTATAGCCTTATCAGTCTCCAGTATGGTATTCCAACATCAGTGTTGTGTTGTCGATGGCAGATTGCAGTTTATGGCGGCAAGCCAAAAATCTGCCATTTCAAGCCACCATGACGCTGCCATCCTTCACAAATTGGTCATGATGGTAGTGAAACAATCCGCCATGTCGCCGCCATGGCCAATAATTGCAACACAGTCCAGCATACAATTCAGTACAATATTCAAGACCACGAAAAGGGGGACATTATATATAGAAATCCTCGAGCAAACCCAGTGCATCTAAACACTAATAGAGGTAGTGTATTAACATGTCCCTAATTAAAATTGTTAATCAATAATTAACTAAAGTACCAAACGTGGATCCACCACTTTTACGAAAGAACTGGTGCATCAATAAGCACTAAATCTAGGACTAAGATTTGTTGCGGTCAAAAGTAAGATACAGCCATTGCGGTCTGCCAATCGAAGCCGTTAATGAAGACCGTATGGTTCACATCCTAAGTCCTGAGTTCATGTTGCAGATAAGGATATGAACCAAATCTTTATCTGAGGCCTTTAATTTGTTGTTTGCAATGACTTTCCAATAGAAAATAAACTATCCATCAATACAAAAGATTTCTCTCCAGACTAGATTTAGCTTAGGTGCAATCATACAATCAGCTCATTTGGACCGCCTGATTAAGATTGGACAGACTATATTTCAACAACACAAATCACAATTGAAATAAAACTTAAACAAATTGAACTGAATTCAATCATGATGGCATCTAAGCAAAATCCAGAAACAAGAAAGGTGACCTAGAACAGTAAAGTAGGGTAATTTTGCTCAAAATCAATAAACCCATTTTGCAAATTACAATGTAGCACAAGAAACAAACAAAAAAGCAATCAAAATTGGGAAAAAGGAAACACCTTTGAGAGCTATAAGAGAACGAAGTCGATTAAGAGCAGAAGCACGGTTCTTATGCTGAGAACGATCCTCAGAAGCCTAACAGCCAAACAAAAGAAACAAAACACAAAGAAACCCATAATAAAAAAATCAAACAAGATAAAATTTTGAGTAAAGAAAAAGCTAAAAGAGAATAAAACCTGAGCAATAATCCCAGTGGGTAGGTGTTTCAATCGCACAGAAGATTCACGCTTATTGCGATGCTGACCACCTGGACCAGACGATTTGAAGGTGCCCATTTCGCATTGTCGCATTAACTCCTCGTCGGTGAGTTCCAAGTATCCGCCGTGACCGTTGTCAGCGGTGGAGGTGGCGGCGGCGGTGGTGGTTATGGGGTTGGTTGCTGTGGTTTTTGTTGTGGAATGAAGTGAAATTGGGTGAGTTTTTAGGTTGAGGAAGGAAGAGAATTTTGGTGGTGAGTGGAAAAATGGATGATGATGAATGTGGTGATGAGTATACGTTGTTTTGATTAGTCTGAGAGTGAGAATGAAAGTTGGTTTGCAGAGGATTTTGTGTGCCATTGATGATGCCACTGTTACTTCCCCTCTGTTTCTTTCGAGTTTGGGGCTCAAATAATCACATGCTTTACAAATTTTTTGGACAATTTTGACCGGGTGTTTATAGGGTGAGGGATATCAGTGTAACGGTTAGATATTACATAAAATGTTTGAGTGTTTGAGATTTTATATTGATTAATATAATCTCAATTGCTCTTAGTATTTAATGTTATATCTAACCGTCAATTTAAGGTAAACCGCTAGCTTATAGCAAATAGTTTATAGTGGTAGTTGTTTGACAAGACAAGTTTATAGCGTTTTTTCACTAGGTCCGCCATTGATTTATGTTTTTTCGTACCAACTTAGTCTTTAAGTTAGGTAATAACTTCACTGTTAGTCATTTTTAGTATTTTTGTTACAAAAAAATTCAATCGACACTTACGGGGCTGACATGTCCGTAACGGAGCTGGCATGTCACTATTTTTTCTGACTAATGTTCATCTTCAACCCAAAATAACCCAATTGAGAAGAACGAGGGTTCTTCTTTTTCTGAGTTCCTCTTATCTTCTCTTGCTTCCTCAATTCAATAATTGCTTCCTTTTATTTTGTCTTCATCATCATCATTATCAACACTAGTGGGGAAACCGTGCTCGTCTTTCATGTGAGTGTATTAGTGGGTGGTTAATGTGTTGGTGTGTTAGTGGGTAGTTATCTTTTATTAGAAATTTGTACTTACAATAAAGGCATTTTGGTCAGAAAAATCTGACACCAAAATGATAGTTTTTTTTAGAATCCCCTTTATTAAAAATTATAGATTACCTTCGATTTCAAGATTTTATAGATCTGACAATAGCACATGGATCTATTATTTGGTTTGGTATTATTATAAGATGCTTATGGCATGTTTTTTTTATTACAATGAAAGGAAAAGACAGAGAGACAGAAAAGAAAAAAAAAGAACTAAGCTCTAATCCTAGTTATGCCCAAGGCATTAGCTAGGAGTGTAGTATGAATAGCCGAAGGACACTGAATCCAATTGTGACAACTCTGTCCCATAGAAGAGTCATATTTAGCAAGCCAATCAGCACAAGAATTTCCTTTCCTTAATGAATGAGTAAAGGATAGCTGCCAATCCCGATTCAACAAGGATCTAATGTGATCAATAATTGGGGCATAGGGGTGAGATTGGGGCACTCCTACTTCAATAAGAGAAATGGCGGTGGTAGAATCAGATTCACAAATAATACGTCGGAAGCCATTATTCCAAGCAATCATAAGGCCCTTAGCAATAGCCTGAAGTTCAGCATTCATGATAGTTGTTATGCCACATCCACCAGAGAAGCCAAGAATCCATTGCCCGAACGATCGGGATTACCCAAAGAACTTCCATCCACATTTAATTTGCTACTAAATTAAGGTTTTTTTACTCCCGCATATACAACGTATACCCCCCATGCACCTTTTGAAAGGACGAAAACACCCTTGATAATTTTACAAAATTGCATAATACTTATCACTTCTCACGTACATTCGTTTTACAAAGAGAGTGTGTCATTTTTACGTAGTTCCATTTGAGATTGTCGCACGGAAACATCTAGTTTCATTTCAGCATCAGTGGACTTACCTTGTTCCGTTTCAACATCGACCATTTAGCTAAATCTGTCTGCAGCTTCACGGAAGTAAGTACTTTCGCTTATCATCTAACGGATTTACTTAGATTCGTTTCGCGTTTTTTTAATTGTTTTTTTTTTGCAGTGTCTCTTCCGGTTGAGGTATTAGAGCATATACTGATTAGGCTCCCTGTGAAGTACTTGATGCAACTCAAGTGTGTCTGCAAGTATTGGTTATTGTTGAACTCTTCTAACAAACAATTCTTCAAGCAGCACCTTTAGATGTCAATTCAGTGCCATCACCTCATCACTCCCGGCCTCATGGATTACCCCTTCTCCTCCGTCTTGACCACTTTGACGATTGGCCCCTCGGTGCATCTTCAGCACCTCTCAACAATCAGAGTCCCTACCATCAGCGTGTTGGGTCTTACGATGGCATCATTTGTATTGCCATCAATAACAGTTTTGCTCTTTTATGAAACCCTTCGATAGGGAAATTCAAGCTACTGTCGGACTTACAAAATCCACATCCAAAGAGAATAAGCTTCACAGTCTATGGCTTTGGATATGATCATTTCACTGATACATACAAGGTAGTTGTTTTTTTGTTATAAGTGTTATGATGGGCGTAGGCTGTTTTATGAAGCAGATGTCAAGGTTTATACATTGGGTAAAAATATTTGGAAAAGGATTGATCAGTAGTTCCCATTTCAAGGATTCCCAGAGCCTTTATTTTAATCGGATTATTCGTCAATGGTCATGTTAATTGGATGTCATATGATACTGGTTGTGTGCAGGTTGTTGTTTCTGTTCATCTGGGGACCGAGTCTTATGGATAGGTATTGCAATCAGACTGTGGGGATCTGGTTGTTTTGTATAAATCATTGAGTGTGTTGAGAGATCAGTTGTCTATTGTTGCTCATTGTAGCAATTTTGTTGATATTTGGGTCATAAAGGAGTATGGTGTTGCGGAGTCTTGGACTATACTATTCAGTGTGCCCACAGCAAATGTTGCTACCCAATTCGGTAACCATCTATATCCAAATGCTCGAGCACTGTATGTTTCTGAGGACTCTGAAGATGACGAGGTGATTTTGGAGCGCTTCTCAAGGTTGTTTGTTTACAACTCTAGTGATGGTACTTTCAAGACTCCTGAAATTGAATGCCTTCAAAACAACACCATGTTTCAGAGAGATGATGCTTGTTTGGTCTCGACCGTCTACGTTGAGAGCTTGATATCACCTAGTGATTAGTGCTCGGATGACAGTTTATTTGTATTGTTGTTTGTATCCTTCCTTTAATCAAATATATCTTCTTTCCAGTTCAAGTTCGACCTTAGACAATTTATTTTCTTGGATTATATTGTTTGAACGATTTTAGACTACTTTATTATTAGTATTGTTCTTTTATTATCATACAAACTAACATAAAAATTTTATTATTTTCATTGATGCAAACATACAAACTAACATAAAAAGTAAAACAACAACAACAACAACAACAAATAAAGTTTTTAAACTCCCGGTCCTCCAGCATACAAACTGCGTATAATCTCATTGACGCTTCGTCGATGCTGCACGTACAACTCCAACGGCTTATGATTCTAAAGCATGTCATGTATGTTCAACATGCTTCATACGTCATCGTCATTCGTGATCCTCATGGACGAGAAGTAAATGCGGCCATCGTCTCTGCGATTCGGTTTGCAATAAGTGATACTAGTGACCTCACGGTCATCACCAATCACTTGAACTTTGAGCTCCACTTTATCCATCAAACCATCGAAGGAGATATTTTCGTGGAGCCTGCATAAAATAACCTTTGGACATGAGAGGAAGACACCATTTTCTCTCATGGTGATTTGGCCGCCGTGGTGAATAGTTGTGAGTCTATTCTCGTTTGAGTACTGAGTGGACAGATACTCATTTTGGAGGGTGTGGGTTTGAAAGAAGTTACTAAAAGTGAAATGTTGGTGTGAAAATAATATCAAAAAAAAATGTTGGTGTGAAAAGAATGAGGGTGGGGTGGGTATTTATAGTAGTCGTCAATGATTATCCACCGTTGATATTGTCGGTGAAATATACACCGTTAAAAATATATCTTTAGGGCACAGTTATCAAGACGAGCAAAAGTCGGCCGTTGATCAAAACTTGCAGTGGAATCGTGTCTGTTAAATTTAAATAAAAACGGTTTACCTATAATCTAGACAAATCTGTTTTGATTATTAACAAAACGGATTTACCTTCTGATCAGGTAAATTCGTTAGTAGCACGTAACAAAAACAGATTTACATATAAAAAACTTAATTCCTTTTTTTTGAAATTACAAAAATAGATTTATAAATTGTTCAATATATCCGTTGGTAAAAACGGATTTATCTCTAATTCCATACTTCTATTTTGTAAATCTATTCAAAACAGATGTTTTGTAAATCTATTCAAAACAGATTTATCTATGTGTTATGTAAATCCGTTTTTGTTATTTTTATCAGGGGTATTTTTGGAATAAATTTTTTTGTGGCGGTATAAACTGAAAGTGTGGGGATATAAAAAAAACCTATATTAAACATGACCATGATCTGAACTATTATCCAAAAAACGACCACGATCTGAACAAGTGACGATTAAGCTGTTGAAATAAGAAGATAAGTAGATATTTGCATTCCCAATGTGGAGTGACTCAATCGGTACCAAATTAACGGATTGAGTCAATGTGATGTTTATCCAGGTTGCCTTTATTTTAGTGCAACAGTAGGTTGGGTTCACGGGTTGGTTCGGTTTTATTTTTTTAAAAATCCGATGTCCAAATCAAACTAGTACAAGTCAATACGGGTTGGTTCGATTTGGATCTGATTGTGAAAATTGTCCAAACCAAGCACCTCGGTTTGGATTGGGTTAGGGGTTGGTTTGGATTTGTCCAAACCACAGAACACCCCTAGTGAAGACGTTATCTAACTTAAAGGACTTAGTTGGTACAAAAAAACATAAAGGATCAACCTGTTGCAAAAAAAGGACTTGTGAAGACCACAGAACACCCCTAGTGAAGACGTTATCTAACTTAAAGGACTTAGTTGGTACAAAAAACATAAAGGATCAACCTGTTGCAAAAAAGTAACTTAAAGAACTATTGGTGTAATTTTCCCTATTTCTATGGATATTGCTAGTGGCAATGCATGCAGCTACACGTATATCTTTAAAATGGGGAAAAAATATCACTCATAAACATGGATCCAACAGAAGAAATGTGGTTCACCTTCGTGTTTTGGGTTCCTTCTCATTCATCTTGACCTCTTCCTTCTTCATCATTGGTTTTGCGTTTTCTGGTTTTCCATAAACCACTTTTGTAGAAGATGATACACTAGGGACTAAAAAGTCCCAAAAATATAGGGACTAATACGTTCCTTTTTAAAAAAAATCAAAAAGTTTAATATTGGAGGACTAATTTGGCTCAAAAAACAAGATTATATGTCACTTAACATGTCACGTGTGCCATGTGGACAGTTAACGTGCTACATGGGCAGTTAACATACCACGTAGGCAACATTAACGGGTGATCTAAACTTTGAATGGTTAGAGGGACTAATTTGTCATTGTTTAAAAACGTCTCCCTAAAAAATTGTTAGAGACCAATTTGTCTTGTGATCAAATTGTTCGGGAGCAATTCCCCTTGAAAATTACATTACCCAAAAAATACTCCATCCAAACACAATTTAACGAAATCGAATAATCCTTAATTTCATTCTAAGTGGAATTTTCAACGACACTATTCACAATTTATCCTAAGTTTTGACTTTTGAATTAACATTTGTTAGTTTGATTAAGTATTTAATAACTTAATTAATACAATGAATATTGTTCAATTACTAAAAATAATGAATATCATTTACTAACTTTCAAGTACAATGAATATTTTTAGATTAATTCACAAAATAATGACTATCGCTTTTTGACAATTTATACTAAAAATAATGAATATCATTTACTAACTTTCATGACCAATAAATTTTGTAACTTTTGGTATAATTATTTTTCTTTTACTTACAATAACCTTAATAATTTATTACTTCATTTTATTTATTCCTCTCTCTGATATAATTACTTAAAACCAAAAAATTTCTACAAAAACGATAAGTAATAAGAAACAGAGGATACCTAAGTATCATATTATTTATTTGATACAATATTCATTGTATTTAATTTAATACATGTACAATGTATATCATATTATTTTATATGATTCATGTGTTTCTTTCATTTTAAAATATATATATGATGCATGTATTTATCGTAAGGATACACATAATAATACCTGAGTAATGCAACAAAGAACTACTTTGGTCCCTATTATAATAAAAACTTGCAGTTTTACGTTAATTGAATAACTGATGTATTTTTCCTAAAAACAATTAATAGTATTGTTTAAGTGCTAAATACAATAAATATCATTTACTTATTTTCATGTACAATGAATGTTTTAAAAACAATTCACAAAGTATGGTTCATATACATTGTAGGGTAATTAAATGAGTTCCGTCAACATTGAAATGAGTATTGACTGAATTGAAAAAAAATCTTAAAATTAATAAATTGGTTATTAAATATTTCTTTAATTAATGAAATCTTATCATCTCAACATCACAAGACATATCATTATTTATAGAACCCCATCCCCCCACACTCGTCACCCTTTCCACCTTCTTCCACTTTCTCTGTTTGGAAAATACCTTTTCAGCGTATCTAAGGTGTACTCCATGAACTCGTGTGCGTCTTCTTGTTGGTATTTTAAGAAACTAAATGAAAAATTTGTTAGAATGTTAACTACGAATCCAATTTCGTAGGAATCCAACAAGATTTACATCCACCATCTGAAGATATTTTTCATCTCGTATTGCAAGACACGCTACAAGAAGATGCACATGAGTTTATGATTGCCCTTGAATAAATTGAAAAGATGTTTCCCAAATAGAGGAAAGGGGAGAAGTTGGATCTCTTTCACATAATATTTAGATGATGTGGATTTCGCATATCCATCGGGAAAAAAACACAATTCCTATAGTAAACAAAATATTTTGCGCTGGTTTGATTGTGTTTTGGATTTTAAAAAATTGTTTTTAAAACAATTATTGTCTATGTTTATTTTTTTTGTTTTAAAAACCAGAGTTTTAAGAAAGAAACGTAAATGTTCATGTTAATGTTTAATGTTCAACTCTTTAATTCGTATATTGAACTTGTACAACCTTAAAGGTTTTAACTTGTAGGTTGAGTCAATGAGGGCTCATTGAAATTTATTTCTCACCTCGTTTGTCTTTGTTTCAGATAAGCAAAAGGTGAAAGATGCATGAGAAGATCTACAAGAATTAGTCTCAACTCTTAATGCTATGTATTTTGTTTAGGCAAAACCTTATGGTAATTTGTTGTAATGTTTTTAAGTGCTTGGTGACTACACTTGGATTTGAAGTGTAGTTTTAAACCTAAAGTCATGTATGAATAACTTAACCTAAAGTCCTGTATGAGAAAAACTCAACATCACGAAACAAAAAGTCAAAATGAGAAATAATAAGAGAACACACTCGTTGTGTGGTTTTATAGGGTGCGCTCTAATCCACCTCCCAATGTAATTCTTACATTTCGTACAATAGTGTTCGTACTATATATCATAAGTCTTGTATATTTTATTCTTAATTGTCTATTGACAAATAAGTTGTTACAACAATAGTGATAATTTAACCTAGTTAAGCTCTGACTTTTGAATTAACATATCATTTTGACCTGCGTAATACCATAAGATAATTAAATTATATTTATTTATTAATGCAATAAATATTGTCTAAAATATAAAACCAATGAATATTTTTTAGTTATTTTCATGTACAATGAATGTTTTAATATAATTCACGAATATTATACAGGGGCGGACCCATAGGTAGTTGAGGGGTGTCAGCTGACACCCCTGATTTTTTTTTTTTGCATTTACCACCCCTTATAAATTTTTTTGACACCCCTAAATTTTTTAATTTGACACTTAGACCCAGTCACCCACTTCAGTGCTTCACGCGTTCGTTCTTTCTTCTTCTCTTCGTTCATGCGTTATTTCCTTCTTCTCTTCCACAGCGACTGAACCAGTAAACCACCCACCCACCAGCGACTCCAGCGGCGACCTGTGCGCCTGTGCGACCACCACCACCAGCGGCGGCAACCTGTGCAACCACCTCTCCTCTTCGAATCTGCACATCTTCTCCCGCGAATCTGTCCTCTTCTCTTCTCTTTGGACTTTGGTGACTAATTGGTTACCAATTTGGTAAGCCTTAAACCGTAATTTTTCTTCCCTAATTTATCCCTAATTTGTATGTGAAAACTGAAATTGCAATTAGTATTACTATTAGGAATTGCAATTGATTTTGTATTAGTATTAGTATTAGAAATTGCAATTAGTATTACTATTAGAAATTGCAATTGATTTGGTATTGGTTTGGTATATGTGAAATCTCTAATTTAAGTTTAATTAGTATTAGTATAGAAATTGCAATTGTTTAGTGTTTTGGTATAGTGAAGTTTATTTTTAATTTTAGGAAGGTCATGGATAAATTTTTAGTAAAGAGACCAAGGTCATCAATTGATGAATGTGGATCAAGCTCACAACAACAACAACAACAACAACAACAAGAGCCACGTGTTTAAGTTAATTTAGATGAGTTGCCATTGGATCCTAGATTGCGAAGAAAAATTGCGACATATCATCCTAAAAAATTTGACACCCCTCACCCCGGGGTCCTGGATCCGCCACTGATATTATACATATACATTGTACGGTAGTGATATACACAAAAATACATTTGTAATACTAGAAAATTGAACTATATTTAATGTACTTAATATAATCAATATTGTTTAAGTACTAAAAACAATAAATATAATGAAACATTCCGATTGAAATTACATCTCATAAGAAAGACCTAGCGCCACATACACTGGGTTAACCTAACGTCGTCGGTTGGATGACCTAAGGTCGCCACCGCAGAGGCCTTGCTCGTGGAGCCCAACCACCGAACCTTGTCTCCTTCTTACATATGGTCTCGTTGTCTCTGTTGGTCTCCCATGTTCTCACCATTTCTGTTATGCCTTAGCCCTGTTTCGTTTGTCTCTGTTGCGTTCTACTCCAAGTTTGTTTCCTCCCAGTTTAGGTTCTTCATTGCTTGCGATTTGTTCCTGGTTCGTTTTCTCTAGTGCTTCTTCTCAGGTAATATGACTCTCCCCGTTCCAAGATTATGGCTCTACCTTCTCCTCTGTGAGATTTTCAGATCTCCATTGTGAGAGTGTTGTTTTCTCTGCTGTGAGAGTTTGTTTGGTCAGTGGTGTCTTCAGTGGTTACAGAAAGTGTGGAATTGTATTTGCTCTGGAAACTTGAGGATCCAATTTTATAAACAATATCTAATACAATAGTAGCACATGGATTTTGAAACAAATATTTGTGGTAGTGATTTGGGTGAATAATTATCTCGCTTTTAGATTGTTTTATGATGAATAACAATGACCGCAAAATTTTTATCTAGAATTGTAGTAGATTTGAAAGTCTGGACTTTTTCTGTCTCTGTAAGCCGTATTTAAATGGATCCCACCCTTATATTTGTGCTTTCATTTGGCTGCTTGTTCATGACAGGTTGTTGACTAATAGCAGAAAGAGTGTTATGGGATTGTGTATTCACTATGGTTCGGTCCTAGAAACTACTCTCCATGTTTTATGTGATTGTCCTTGTGCAGTTACAATGTGGTTAAGCTGGCTTAGAGTAGATATGCGGAATAATTTTTGGGTGGGGATCATTTCCATTAGCTTCAGTTTAACCTCATGGAAGCTAATTGGAAAAGAGATGGTATTAATTGGGCTATTTGGTGAGCCAGAGTCACGTCTTTTATGGGGCTGGAGAAATAAAGAGGAACATGAAGTAACTTTCACTGGGCTTGTAGGCCTTGGACTGCTGTTAATATTTGTGTGCAAGATTGCGAGGTTCATATGGTTGTATCCCGTGGATCGCATCATCGTGATGTGGAGACGGTTGAAGTTAAGTGGGATCCTTCAGGGTCTAGGTGGATTTGCCTTATGGTTCTCACAAGTTTGAAGCTTTGTCTTTCTAGAGGCTGGGGAAAAGTGATTGTCCAGATTGGTGCCCAGGTTGTGTGTGATGTTATCCTTGGTTCAAAGAGTGGTCGCATCACGCGGTGGAGTATTGTTCGCAAAATCTACAAGCTTCTCGAGCTTCCTTGAGAGATCCGGTTTGTGAACATTTTCAGGGAGGCTAATTGTTGTGCAGATGAGTTGGCTAATATCAGGTATCGTCAATGGGAAGATTTTTTTATTTATGAGCAGCGTCCTAATTCTGTAGGACAGTTATTGCTTGTTGATGTTGTAAGAAATTTCATTCCCAGACTTGTTTCTCGTCAACTTTTGTTTTTGGTTGGGGCTTAGCCTCCATTAAATACAAAAAAAATGAATCTTATTTACTTATTTTCATGTACAATGAATGTTTTTAAAATAATTCGCAAAATTTTAATTATACTAAAGCATGGATACGACATGTCATCGTCCATGTTACTAATTCATGGTAATTACATCAGATTTCACAAAAGTCCATGTCAGCTTTTATGCCACACATGGGTAACACATCATCAACCATAAAGGATCCAACGGTTTACACAGAACCGTAACATGCAAAAACTATATCAACGGATGATATTTAACTAAATTGCGGCTGAGCATATGAATGGACAAGATTGAATACAATAAAGCCTATCATTAAATCAATTTAATCCCAAATATTTTTCAAGAATGTTTCCATTTCCGTGTAGAATACCTGAGCAATATATCTGGAATAGATCGACATTTTTAATACACCAAATCTCAACAATAACACCATGGAATAGTTACATATAACGTGAAGCATGACTAATTAGTAATCCAAATATCATTGTAAAAAAAACAAGTGATACACGCAAGAGCATTTGGATGAAATCGAACAACCCAAACCGAAAACCGCAAGAAACCGATATTTAACGGATCTAATCGGTTTTTCTTTTGAATCAACCGTGCAGTTTGGTTCAGCCCGTGGTTTTTGTTTCACCAACCGAAACCAAACCGCAAGTAAACTTATGAATTCCTTGACATTCTCGCTATTTGGGTTTTAACTTACAATAACTGTCACTCAGTTGCTAACTCCAATCCGATTTTGTTGTTTATTATCTCACACTTCTCACTGTATAATTAAAAAAAATCTTTTGCTTAGATAAAAAATAGTAACATTTAGATTTAGTATTAAATTCGTTAATTTTAACTATATTTTAAATTTTTTTTTGTTACGCGTAAGTAATATTTTATCATTTATGAATATATCCTCAACCAACCAACTAAAATTACTGAAGGCATCAGTATATGTAGAGATAATTTTTTGGTATACTCAGTATATATAGATTTATATATATGTAACCAAAAAATGTATATATAGAGATATATACCTGCATTTAATTTTTTGGTCAAAAAACGTGCATTTAATTTCGCTTATAAAACATGTGAATGAAAATGCTATACATGCTGTGAAAACAAAAAGAAAATGTTATCATCATTATCATTATCATTATCATTATTATATACAATCAAGAATAGTACACATCACATGTCGATGTCACTAAATCAAAAAGCCACGCAGTACTTTAAATAAATATGTGGCGTCCACATCAACCATTTTTCTAATCTGAACGACTATAAATCGAAGTTGAGGCTTAGTCACAATCTAGACGGCTAACATTACACAAAATTGCGGCTCCTATTTTTGAGGAGAAATAACCGAAGTCAACACACAACAAATATAATCTGAACGGCTAAGAACAATAGTTAGGCATTCTGATTAATATCGATGGTCTAGGATCAACAAAATTGCGGCTATCTATATAGGAAAAAAACGGAAGTTAATCTGGCAGTAATAATTACACTGATAATCAGTATCAACATTCAAAGCAAATATTAAACAACAGTGCTAAAATTGTGGACCTCATGTTATCAAACAATTCCCTTTAATGTCAACAAAAAAAAAACTTTCCCATAATAATTTACTGATCCAAAAAGGGACAATAAATCCTGCAATTAAACCGCGTCCAATAATGGCCTTTAAAACATCAATGACAAAATTACCTAAATAATGTACAGAATTTAAAACAAAAAAAGGTTAACAAAATATGAATGTGAATTCATACCATAGACTTTTTTAAAATTCGATTGTCAAAAAGATGTTAATTGATCTGTAATCAATCACAATTTCGAAATTCGGTAGACTTTTTTTTGTTTCAAAATTCCATAGACTTTAATATTAGACAAAAAAATTCATAGTGATATAATTTAGTAAATATAATAGTCAAAATTATAGCAATAATGGATATTTGACCAAATTGGATAAAAATGTCTATTTTAATAGTTATTTTAAAAACTTACACTTTTGCATATTTAAATGGCACAAGATAGTATATAGGTGCATCCAAGTTAGTAACAATACGAACTCATACATTCCTAAAAAATTAGTGTTAGTTAAGTAGTTCGTGATAAGGAGAGTCACTTCTGAGGCGACAATTTCTACCTGTGCGTGGAGATCTCGACAGGGACTTCCCCACAGTGGCTCGTGGGGAATTTTTCCTCTTGGAGACGGGGACGAGAGAGATAATTCTCCCACTGTCAACTTGGGATGGGGACCATTCTACTGCCCGAGTACATTATATATGTTTTTTAATTAAAAATATTAGTAAAACTTTAAAATGTGCTAACTGTTATCTTTTATTCTTAATTTTATTTTTTGAATATCAAAATATAAAAGGAGGACTAAATTTCATATGAAAATATTAAACTATATATGATTTTAATAGTTTAACTATCATATTTTTCCAATTTATTAGATTTTAATTTACATTTGTAGTAAATTTGAGATGTTTCAAGTTTATCAACAATCAGACCTATTTGAGATATTAATACTCACTATTCTCTGCATTCATCCTGAAACTGAATGTTGCTTGATTTGATAAACATATATTATCATTTGAAATTGGCTACTAACACTGTTTATTTATACGATTTGCAGTCTACCATGAATGATAACTGATAAAGCTGGAGCCTACATTTGCGCAGGTGGATATTGCTTAAGGTAATATATTTTTACAAAACCTGTAGTTTTTTAATATTCATTATATATTGTTGTTTTAGTCTTAACCTTGGTTATTGTAGTTTTAATTTTCGAGGAATGCCACAACTTTGATTTTTCTTCATATTTCTCTTTATTGTTTGGCTAATTGACATAGACAAGAATTTTAATTTTGTGAAGTGCAGGTGAAAATCAAATAACCATAGCCAAGGAAAAGAAATCAGGAATTCAAAACAAACCCCAAATGAAATGTAAGTGCTATGCACTTCACACTATTTTGTATCTCTTTTCTCAATTTTCCTTTACTCTTTTTTATATTGACTTGCATTACCTTTTTCTTCTAAAATAAAGTTACCTTCATTTTGTATTTTTTATCCACTTGATTTTTTTGGTGGAATTTATCTACTTTATTTGGTCTATATTTTTGTAATTGTAGCTGTTTTTTTCTTAACTACCATTTGTTGCGTTTTTGAAGATTTCATACGCCTATTTATAAAGTTATGTTTTAGGAGACTTTATATCAGTGATTAAGTGGACAAAATGCTAAAATTGATCCTTTAGTTGTGGATTATATATAGGGATAGATATACCCATATAAACTTGGAGGTGGTGATACATGGAACGCAGATAAATATCATAAATCTAATAGTTGGGTTTAACTGTTAGAGATTTTGGGCATAAACGTTAAATAGAATTTTGGTTTTTACTAAATATCTATTTTGCTTCCTAGATTCCTAATATTTTTGATTGTTGAGACTTGAGAACTTATTAGTTGATATAAGGTTATAGTTTATAACACTAAATTGTTATGATTTCTATTTTTTCTTGCAGTTCCTCAAGGTAAGTGAAGAAGTGGTAGTTGATGCCATCAGTAAAGGAAATATAGCACAACCAGTTAACCATTTTGTAAGCCAACCTATCTCATTTACTCTCTATATATAACTAACCATGTTCGTCCCTTATATCCAATGTTTTTATCATGATTTTAGTGCTTCCATATCAAGATGTATGTGTTGTGCTCTCTAGGAAAGAAGTATAAGTATCATCGGCCAATAATTCATTGATTTTATATTCTTTCTATTGCTTTAGAATCTCAACGAGGCTTTTTTTAACTACACACCGGTTTGTCCACAAATTAATATGTTTTTATAAAGTTTTGGTTTATGACAATACATTATAATTAATTGATATGGCAACAAAGACATTTTTTGAACCGATCAATTGCTATGGGCAAACATCACACTACAATAACTTTTACTATTCAATCACCCTTTATCCGAACGGAGCGAAACAAAATTTGCTTAATTTTGTACCATTATATCTTATATTAATTCAAACAGCCTTTATCCGAACGGGGCGAAACAAAATTTGCGTAATTTTGTACCATTATACCTTATATTAATTCAATCACCCTTTATCCGAACGAGGTGAAACAAACTTTGCTTAATTTTGTACCATTATACCTTATTATATTCAAATTTAACAGTTTTATTTCATCAAACTTGCACCACCATCAAATAATACTCATCTGTTTTTTACTAATAAATTAAGTTCATATCCAACATTATACACAACTTTTTATATTTTGTATAATTGAATAAATGATTACCGAATTACAGGTTGCTATTTGTATTCTAATAAGTCAATCTACAAATGTGCATTCTTTTTTTTTTCAAAAAATAACAATCACATAATTATAAACATCTATAATATATATATATATATATATATAATATTTTGACAATAAAGTAATTTCAAATTAGGAGCCAAAAAAGAAGATGTATACTTGTGCAGCGCACGGGTCATACATACTAGTACAAAATATAATTAAAGAGATTGAATATTTTACATGGAAAGAGAATTAATACCCCAATTATTTTTCCCTTTTTAAACGGTAAGTAGGGGTGGCAAAATAATCCCTACCCACGGGTACTTTTCCATTTTTAAATGGTAAGTAGGGGTGGCAAAATAATCCCTACCCACGGGTACCCGTAGATAAAACACGTAACGGACTCATTGCGGGTAGTTAAACGGTCCCCCACTGGTAAAATAAGTGGGTAGTTGTATTAGTTGTTTGTCAATGGGCCGGGAACGAGTAGTTACAATAGTTAAGGAATCTTCATCTCCTTTTATCAACTAATATAAGTCGTCAAATATAGAAAAGATACTATCAAATCATCTATAGTTTATGTTACACCGTCGATTCTAATATTTAAATTTTAAAATATTAATGTAATTCAATTAAACTCAATACTAAATTCTAAACTACTAATATACAATGCAACTAAATTAAATACAACTTGCATACATCAAATTTCTTTTATAAATTAATTAATTAAAAAAGTAATGTATACCCGTGCATTGCACGGGTCATACACACTAGTATATCATAAATGTATTGAACCATAGTAATATACAATAATTTTTTATTTTGGTTCAAGAGGGTGACACAATGACCACATATAAGAAAAATGAGGATTGGGGGCTTTTGCCCCCACCAAATTAAAAATGTTTTTAAAGTTTAGTTAATAAATAATAGGCTTAAATACATGTTCTACCCCTGCAAATATGGGGTTAATCCAGTTATGCCCCTGCAAAAAAAAAACTTTAAAATTAACCTCGCAAATACTTAAAGTGTTTAAAGGTGCCCCTACTGTTAGTTCATGTTAACACCGTTAAGTATAATGTGACGTGGCATAAATACGTGGCACTGAGTGGGACACGTGGATGACAACTCTTCAGTATCACTCTCAACTCTTCAGTCTCACACTCTCAGACTCTAACATTCTCACACTTGAACAATCTGGAAAAAACTCTGAAAACACCCACATTCTCACATTTGAAGATTAGGGTTTCTAACGAAGACGAACCAGTGAAGAAGACAGTGAAGAGCAATGGCGTAGCCGACGAAGAGGAACAACGAAGACGAAGGAAGCATTGACAAAGAAGATAGAAGCCATTGACGAAGCTTTGTCGAAGACGTTGAAGAAGACGACGAAGGTAAGTTGATCTTTGAGAAACCACATGCTCTCAGTTATTTCTTGTACTTTCTGACTTTGAAAACAACAATAAATCTTCGGTAAGGGCAAACCACGTGGGTAGGGACCAATTTTCAGTGTCTTGTTTGTAGTTTTGTGATTGACTTGGGAATCTTGACTGCTTTTGAACTAGTTGAGTGTTGTGTTGTCAATATTCAGGGGTCTATTTACTGCTTTTGAAATAGTTGGGTGTTGTGATGTGTTAATGTCTATTTTAGGTCTCTAAATTAGGTTGAAATGTCCATAATAGCCCTTAATCTGAATTGTACCTTTATATTGTGTTATACAGTGATGTCTATTGCTGTTGTTATTCACCATGGGGGGAAATTTGTTAAACATGACCAACTTGAATATGAAGGGGGCAGTGAGTCATCTGTTGTTGGTCAAGATGTGGATACATGGAGTTACTTTGAAGCTGTTGGAGTTGTGAAGGATTTAGGATTTGATAGTGGTAGTTATAGGCTATGGTGGAGAATTGGCAAAGATGTGCTCTTTAGGAGGCTTTTGTCTGATGAGGATGCCTTACAATTGTCTGAGCATGCATTGAAGTTGGGTGTTGAAGCTCATATCTTTGTTGAGCACTTTGAACAAGCTCAAGCAACTGAAGCATATGAGGAAGACAGTGAAGAGAGTGAAGATAGTGATGGTGAACTTAAGCATATTCATATGGATGAAAGTGAGGAAGAGAGAATAATTGGGAAAGATGATGGGTTTGGAGATGAACCTGTTGCTAAGACACCACCTAGAATCCCACAAGCATCAATGAATTCCCCTGGTGGATCAAAAGTTGTCATAAATGGAACCCCATATAAAGTAAAGTCCAGGGCAAAAAGAACACCAACTAAAAAAGGCACAGCATCATCTAGTGCCCAAGTTGAGGATGTGGGTGACCTAGATGAAGACTATATTAGTGAGGAGCTGGACAGTAGTGATCCTGAGGAAGATGAGAAGGGTGGTCCAAAATATGACAGGTTTAGGATGGAGGAGCTTGACCAAAATTACAAATTTAAGGTTGGTTTGGAATTTGGTAGTCTTGATGAGTTTAGGGAGGCAATTAGAGAGTGGTCAATTTTAAATGGGAAAGAAATAGTTACTGTGAAAGGGGACAAAAAAAGGGTTAAATTTGAATGTAAAGCAAAATGTGGATTTAAAGCACTTGCAAGTAAGGTGGGTACAAGCAAACATTTAGACTGAAAACGTGGAATGGGACCCACAAGTGTGCAAGGGTCTTAAATAACTCAAGTGCTAGGTCAAAGTGGGTTGCCAAGGCTGTCACTAAAAGACTAAAAACAACTGACAGTGTGAAAGTGAAAGACATTATTGCTGATATTAGGCAAAATTATAAGGCTGGCATTACTTGGGGTAGAGCTTGGAGGGCAAAAAAGATGGCAGAAGAAATAGTTGAAGGTGATGCAAGCAAGCAATATTCTTTGCTATGGAGGTATGCAGCAGAGTTAAAGAGAGTAAATCGTGGAAACAGTTGCAAGATATCAGTGATTAGACCAACACCAACAGATCAACCTAGGTTTGGCAGTTTTTATTTTTGCTTTGATGGGTGTAAAAATGGCTTCCTGAAGGGTTGTAGGCCATTCATATGTGTTGATGGTTGTCATCTCAAAACCAAGTATGGTGGACAACTTTTGGTGGCTGTTGGGAGAGATCCAAATGACCAATACTACCCACTTGCCTTTGGGGTTATTGAAACTGAAACAAAGGAGTCATGGAGATGGTTTCTTACCTTGTTGCTGGAAGACATTGGGCAAGATAGAAGATGGATCTTTATATCAGACCAACAAAAGGTCAGTGTTTTAACTTCTGTTTTAATTTCTGTTTATATCAGTGTTTTAATTTCTGTTTAATTTCTGTTTAACTGATTTTAATGTAGGGGTTGATTCAAATGTTTGAGGAGATGGGCTTGGAACATAGACTGTGTGTGATGCACCTATATGCAAATTGCAAGAAGAAGTTTGGTGGGGGAACCATCATCAGGGATCTAATGATGGGGGCATCAAAGGCCACCTACTATGAAGCATGGGAGGAAAAGATGAATGAGTTGAAGAAAATAGATGCAAAGTGTTGGGAATGGCTCATGGGTGTTCCCACGAAATTCTGGTGTAAGCATGCATTTTCATATTACCCTAAATGTGATATAGTTATGAATAATCTAGCTGAGGCATTAAATAGTACTATATTAACAGCTAGAGATAAGCCTGTTGTCACCATGGTTGAGTGGATTAGGGATTACTTGATGAGAAGGATGGATACCCAGCTAAAAAAACTACCTATATGGCCACATAGAGTGATGCCTAAGCCATTGAAGAGGTTGAATAGGGAAATAGAGTGTAGTGGTAATTGGTTGGCTACATGGTCTGAAAATCTTAAGTTTCAGGTTGTAAACACAATAGGAAATAGGGGATTTATTGTTGACATAGGTAACAAAACTTGCACTTGTAACTTCTGGCAGTTAGTTGGTATACCATGTAGACATGCTTGTGCTGCCATTACATATAGAGAACACAAGCCTGAGGATTATGTTGATAGTTGTTATACTAGGTATAGCTATGAACTAGCATATAGTCATGGTGTGAGTGCTATAAATGGCCAAGATATGTGGCCTGTTGTTGATATAGTGGATGACATGCTGCCACCAGTGTATAAAAAAGGCCCTGGTAGACCACGTAAAATGAGAAGGAGGCAACCTAATGAGCCACAACCAACTAATGCTGAGAAATTAAAGAGGGCTGGTACCAAATATAGATGCACAAAGTGTAACAAATTTGGGCATAATAGTAGAGGATGCAAAAGTACAGTTATTGATCCAGAGGCACAAAAAAGGAAGGTCTGTTTCATTTATTAATAGTGTCTCAGTTTCATTTATTAATAGTGTCTGTTTTATTAATGAAGATTCTGTTTTGTTCATGTAGAGAAAACCAAGAAATGAAGAAACACATGCAACTGCTGCTCATTCTGATGTTGTTGGTCATTCTGCTGCTGGTGCAACTGCTAATGCTCATTCTGATGTTGCTGGTCATTCTGATGTTGCTAAATCTGCTGCTGCTCATTTTGCTCCCCCAAATGTTGCTGCAAGGAAGATACCAAGTGGTGCACCGACAGTTGAGAAACTTCCAATTTCAAGGAAGCTACCAATGGATGCACCAAGTGCTGCTGCAAATGTCTCCATTAGAGTTGAGAAGCTGCCTATTTCAAGGAAGAGACCAATGGTTGATGCACCAAACCAACCATCAACTAAAGGAAAAGAGACCCTTGGTCTCAAGAAGACTAGATTTAGTACAAGGCTCAAGAAGACAGTTCTACCTTATACTGGACCTGGTTCTAACTCCAACAAACCAGTGGTAGTTGATGATGATGATGCAGGAACCAACAACCATGGAGAATTAACTCAGGAAAATGTGGAGTGAAGAATGAATTAGTTTATGTTTAGGGTAATTAGGAGTATGTAACTTAGTAACAACTTTTGGTGTATTTTGGAAACTTGTATGGTCTGTTACTATCAAGTAGTCTGTTTAATTTCTGTTTATTTTGCAAACATGTATGGTCTGTTATTAACTTCTGGTGTATTAAGTTACTTATGGTCTGTTTTGGTAAACATATGAATGGTTATTAAGTGTTCATCTATGCTCTGTTTGGAATTAATGAAGAGCAATAGTTATTCAATTGTTCCTCAGTTTCATTTATTTTTGGTGATTCAAACATAATTCATAATTTTGCAGTAAACAAACTTCATTGATAATAAAAGTAGAGTTTACATTGGAAGTACACCTAAAACAAAACAACTTGATACAAAGGAAATTGATACTAACCCTAACACCTACATTACATTTTTAGGTAATCAAATTTCTGAAATGCTACAAAAATTATAAGCAAAACTATTATTCCCTGCATCCAACTAATCTTCTTCCTCTCATCTAACAATTTGAGCTTCAGCTTTCCTATTTTTTTTGACTCCAAATCCTTGAAAATATCCCCACATTTACACTGACAGCTTGTTTGTGTTGAAGCTTCACTATTAGGAACAACAATAGGTTCACATTGATTCATTTCTGAGACTGAGACCATGGGCATTCTATCAACATCTAGTTCATCATCCCAGACGAACAAATCGCAGCTTACTCAATTCTGCAGAAAATCAAAAAACATAGAATAGAAGTATTAGGTTTATCTCTTTGGGGTTTTAGAAGGGATTGAAAGAAATATGTTTAGGGTTTATGTAATTAGAAACGAATACATCATTTTTAGCCAATAATCTAACTTACCCCCTTGTTGACACACCTCCAGAATCTTCTTCCACGGTTTTCAGCAGTGTTGGCTATCCACATGCGCATAGGAGAACCACATCCACATACAGGGAGTAAGCCTTGCCTTGATGCAGCATTAGAAGAAGTATTGCTTCTGGCCATTGGAGTTAATGAACGGAGAAGATGAAGGAAGAAGAAGCAAGAACAAGATGAAATAAGGACGGAACTGGTTCAGATCTGAGGGAAGAAGATGAAATAAACACTTCAGTGCCACGTATTTATGCCACGTCACATTATACTTAACGGTGTTAACATGAACTAACAGTAGGGGCACCTTTAAACACTTTAAGTATTTGCGAGGTTAATTTTAAAGTTTTTTTTTTGCAGGGGCATAACTGGATTAACCCCATATTTGCAGGGGTAGAACATGTATTTAAGCCTAAATAATATTTTGCCCCATAAAAATAAATGGGTTTCCCCCATAAACTAGTTATTTTTAAAATGTATGTATAAAATCATACAAGATACGAGAGAGATTAATTTGTACTAATATTAATTTGTAATTTTTCTAATTTTTATTGTTTTGATCTCTTCTAACACTAAAGCACACTGAAAATGCTTAAGTATTTTAAGACTTTTAGAAACAAACTAGGTTTTGATCACGAGCATGGCGCCTCGCATCACGACTAAATGCGCCACAAATATTCCAAGAGAGTATTGAAAAATTAAGAAAACAATCCATTAAAAAAGATTGTAAAGAGAAAGGATAGAAATCACTTTGAGTCAAGTGACCATATCGCAGTCCTTGAGTTGAGTTTCTGGCACTCGTTCATCTTGGGGATGCTCTGGATGCCTGGTGGTCTTTTTACTTGGAGAGGGACTAATCGTTATACAGGTCATGTGAGAAAAAAGCTTGACAGAGCCATGGCAGATGTAAATTGGCAATTGGCTTTTCCTTATGCTATTGTCGAAGTTCTGCCGCAACATGAATCCGATCATAATCCCCTCTTGCTAAGTTGTTCTAAGTTTAAAAGTAAAAAGTCCAATTTGTTTCACTTCCAAGCCGCCTGGTTGGGACATCCTGATTATGAAGAGTTGGTTAAGAACACTTGGAGCAATGGTGCTGATGATATAGTGCTCAAACTTGACAGAATCAAAGAGGAGTCAATTCAATTCAACAAGAAGACTTTTGGCAATATTTTTCAACGAAAAAGGCATATTGAAGCTCGCATCAAGGGTGTGCATTCTCAACTCGATATTTTCCTTTATTCTGATCTGATTCAATTGGAAAAGGAACTTCAACAACAATATTCTAAAGTCCTCGAGGAGGAAGAACTTCTTTGGTTCCAAAAATCAAGAGAGAACTGGATCAAATTTGGCAACAAAAATACTAAATTCTATCATGCTCAAACTGTCATCCACAGAAGGAGAAACAAGATTGCGGCTTTAAAGATTGATGGAATCTGGTGCAATGATGAGGATGTTCTCAAAAGAGAAGCTATGAACTTCTTTAAAGCCCTCTTCCAAGCTACTGATGTGTGTGATCCTAATAGTCTGTCGCTCCCTAATATTCCTCAAATTACAGCTGAACTTCGTGATCATCTCATTCAACCTGTCACCATGGGGGAAATCAAAGACTCTCTATTCTCCATGGATTCTTACAAATCCCCGAAGCCTGATGGTTTCCAACCAATCTTCTTTAAGAACTACTGGCAGCTGGTCTCTCATGATGTGTTTACCTTCATAGCCAATGCCTTCCACCAGGGGCGCATTGAACAAAATATTGCCCACACAATGATTGTTCCCATCCCGAAGATTGATGCTCCCCAGACCATGAAGGATTTTAGACCGACCAGTCTCTGTAATGTTATGCTGAAATTGATCTCAAAAACTTTGGTGAGAAGAATTCGACCTTATCTTGATGCTTTTATTGGCCCCCTGCAGAGTAGTTTCATACCTAACCGTGGCACTGCTGATAATGCTCTCATAGCACAAGAAATTGTCCAGTTTAAGCATAAAAGGAAAGGCAGGACGGGTTTCCTCATGTTTAAAATAGACTTTGAAAAAGCCTATGATAGAGTGGATTGGGGCTTCCTTAAACTTACTCTGTCCGAATTTGGTTTTCCGGTGAAGATTGTTGATCTTATTATGAGCTGTGTGACCTCATCTACTCTGTCTCTCAAGTGGAATAGAGAGAAACTGGAGAGCTTTGCTACCACTAGAGGCATAAGACAAGGCGATCCTATGTCCCCCTATCTCTTCTTGCTCTGCATGGAAAAGCTTGCCTTACTCATTCAACAAAAAGTCTCTAATGAACAGTGGAAACCGATTAGCATCTCTCCGAATGGACCGGCTATCTCTCATATTTTCTTTGCAGACGATTGTCTTCTCTTCACCAGAGCTAACTCCTCCTAGGTCAGGCTTGTTAATGATGTTCTTCAAACTTTCTGCCTCGCTTCTGGTATGAAAATTAGCGCTCAGAAGTCTAAATTCTTGCCTTCTAAGAACATCCCTCGTTCTAAAGTTGCAAAGTTTGAAAGGATCATTGATTTCAGTCACACCTACAATATTGGTAGATACCTTGGTTTCCCCATGCTACAAGGTAGAGTCACTAACTCAAATTTTTCTTTCATCCTTGATAAAATTAACACTTGCCTAGCAGGTTGTGATGAGAATCTAATTGATTCCATGATAGATTGAGGATCTAACCAAGTGATTTCTTGAATCAAATATAACAAATAGGATATAAAGAGAGAGGGAAAAGAAACATACAAACGGATTAGGCAAGAAGATGAAGAAATCGCCACATCCAAGAGGATGATAAGATCAAGGTAGAATCACCACAAGAGTAAGAGGCTCTTGATAAGACTCAAATTTGGTTCTAAGAAGAACCCTAGAGAAACACTCTCTATTCTCACAATTCTATTTCGTCAAAAAGTTCCCTTCAACTTACAAAACCACACCTATTTATAGGGAATAGATTGTGGACTCACTAAAGTGACAAACATAAACCTAAAAGCCCAAATTCAAGCCCAAACTAGGCCCAAATAGTTTAACACATGTCTAGACATTTAAACCCAAGTTTCAAACTTAAAGTATAGCCTATTACAATTAAAATAAAATAAAGTTCATCCTAATTTTAATAAAATTAGATTATCTTGATGCTCTTGCGGTCCGCATCATTCCCTCCTTCTTGAAGAAATTCGACCTCGAATTTGATCTTCGTTTTATCCTACATAAAGAAAGTACTCAAATCAATACCAACATACCCCCGGGGTCAAATGGAAATTGTGAAAAATCAACGCACATGACAAAGATAAGCAATAACAAACACCCTGAAAAAATAAACTTGAAAATAGCAACAAGACAATTTTTTTCCAAATTAGCACACATGAATTCATTCACAAAAAATGTCTTGGTATTGTCAACTCCTTTTAAAATTTCAACACATTGACCTTGTATCAAAGATGGAACAAGAAAATCAACATCACAATGCGTATAGGGAGCACACAAGACATAACTTGGAGACATCATATTTTGAGGAATTACTTCCGCCAAATCAAACAAAGGCAAAAGATACAAGTTTAACACTCCCATCATCAAATTTTTAAAATTTTCAAGCACATGAGAAAACTTAAGCAATGCAATAAACAATTCATCCAACATGAAGTTAGAAAACTTAATTGATTTGACACTTTTGCAAGGAATCAAATCAAAAGAAACTTCCCTTGAATTAACTTCTTCAAGCAAATTGACTTCTTCGGAAACTTGCAAGTTGGGAGTAGCACCATAAGGCACCAAACCATGGGACATCTTTCTTGAATAGTCATCCCTATGCATGCTCAAAAATAGATCAACAACGGAAATTGTTAGCATAAGAATGAAAACAAATGAATGGGACTTTAAGTTTAAGCATAGGTCTTACCAACAATGCTCTTTTTACCACATTTTCCTTCTTTAAGAGATTTTTATTCTTACCAACGTCTTTATTTTCTTTTTCTATTTTAAGTTTTAAAGTCATCATGTCTTCTTTAGCCTTCTTTGGACTAAGAGGGTGAAGAGTAAATTTAATTTTATTGTGAACAAAAGTGTATTTATTGGATTCACCATCATGAAAAACTTTCCTATCAAATTGCCAAGGTCTCCCTAGCAATATGTGGCTAGCCTCCATGGGCGCTACATCACATATAACCTCATCACAATATTTATCAATAGAAAATGATATCTTGACTTGTCTATTTATCTCTAGTTCTCCATGATCACTTAACCATTGCACTTTATATGGACTAGGGTGTGGGGTAGTTTCAAGATTAAGCTTTGACACTAACCTAGTGCTAGCAACATTTGCACAACTACCTCCATCAACTATCAAAGAACATATGTTTCCTAGAATGAGACACCTAGTTTGGAAAATATTATTTCTTTGTGAATCATTCTCACATTTCTCATAGGCTCCCAAAAATTTACTAGCCATGAGCAAATCTCCCTCTTGAGGATTTTTCTTACATTCACTCTCTTGTGAGTTAATGCACCCATTTTTTCTTAAGACCATAATTCTCTTAGTTGGACAATTCAATGCAATGTGCCCATACTCTAAGCATTTAAAACATTTCATGTTCTTTAACTTAGGGTTCAAAGAAGAAGAGTTAGAAATTGTACCTTTACCCTTGGAGGTTGCAACATCAGGTCTTTTGGGTGGAGACCCCTCCTTCTTGGGATTGTTCTTCCAACTTGAAGAGTAGTAATTTGACGGGGATTTCTTATAGGCCTTATTTATTTGCAATTGTCTTTCCACCTTAATGGCTTGGTGGACAAGATCTTCAATTGTTACAAAATGGTGACGCTCAACTTGCTTCACTATATCTTCATTTAGACCATCAAGAAACCTATCCATGGTATTCTTCAAATTCTCCTTCACGTTAGCTCTAGTCATAGCCATCTCTAATTTCTCAAAGTACTTACTAACACTTTTACTTCCTTGAGTAAGCCCATGCAATTTGTCACGCAACTCCTTTTGGGTATGAGAAGAAACATGTCTCCTCCTCATCATGGCCTTCAAATCTTTCCATTTTTCAATCGGCTCAAGTTCACAATTCCTCCTAAGCTTTTTTTCTTGATCCCACCAAGTAAGTGCATAACTTCTAAACTCCAACACAACAAGCTTCAACATTTGTTCTTCACTAACATCACAACAAGAGAAAACTTGTTCTACCTTAAGCTCCCAATCAAGATACGCTTCGGGGTCACTCTTCCCATGAAAGTTTGGAACACTCACTTTTTCTTTCATCTCATTTTCTCTCAAATAATCTCCATATTTTCTCTCTTTTTCTCTATCTCTCCTCTCATAGCTTCTTTCTTTTTTATACTTTCTATATTTTTCTCTCACATTCTCTTCGTACCTCTCATGCATCTTCCGGAGCAAATCTCCAACCTTATAATTCTTATAAGTTTTTGCAACACATTCTCTTTTATAGTCCCAACCTCTATTCATGATTCCAGCAAACTAATAAGTACCACAATGATAAAAAGAAGTAATAAAAACAAGAACAATAGTCCTCACCACTCACTAAGTGTTTACACTCAAGAAATGTATCACTCGTGTATATCACTCAATTATGGCTTTTTCTATAATGTTCACTCTAGCCTTTTCCCACTCCCTAATGCAACTCTTCAAGTTCTTAAAACAAACCAAACAAGTCTCAATCAAGTTTGTGGAAAACCTCTACACAATTGTGACAAAACACACATGAAAGTTATCATTCAAGAGGCCAACAAAAGACAAGAGAAACTTCTAAGACAAAACTAAGGAATTTAAAAGACACGAAAGAAAATTTAAGCAAAGGAAAGAACACTCAAATAGATCAATATGGACACAACTCAAGAAAGATTGAAAAGTAAGGTACCAAAATCAACTTGCAATTTCTAATAGAAGCAACAAAGATGCAAAAATGATTGATGTATCAAAATGAATAATTCTGGACTTTTTTTTTTTTAGAATATGCTTTTTTATTATAAGTGCTTATGTGTAGAATCACTTTTTTTTTCAGCACTTATCTTTTCAGTTTTTTTTTTTGAATATCTGAATTCTTTTTTCTTTTTTTTCTAGTCAATTTAGGCTTTTGAATTTCCAGAATTGGACATGTATGGAAGAAATAACATCAAAAACAAATTTGCAATTAAGATTTTGGATCAAACTATTACGAGTGAGAAGATGAACTTGCAGATTTTATTCCAGAAATTTCCAGCAACTACAGAACTCGAATTCCACAAAAATACAGCAAGTAATCGCGAAATTAAACCTTCTCAGACATTATAAGACTTATAATCAAAAAGCAACTCAAATGGAACTCAAAATAATAATTAACCTAAACCCATAACTGTGAGCTTCAAGTCAAATACAAATTGCAAAGGCGCCGAGTTTTCTAGATCAGAAATAAAGTGTGAGAACGTGGACAAGAATTGAGAACGATGTGACTTAAACAATTGAGCAATTGAATTATTTGTTCAGGCATGAAATCAACAGAAACTACGGAAGACAAAATAAATAATCAAACGCTAAACAACAACGAAAAGAATGGCAGAAGCACAAAAAGGCAGATTTGTTTTTTTATTTATTATTTGATTTAAGAACAAAATAGCACTCGGTAAAGGCTCTGAATACCACTTGATGAGAATCTAATTGATTCCATGATAGATTGAGGATCTAACAAAGTGATTTCTTGAATCAAAGATAACAAATAGGATATAAAGAGAGAGGGAAAAGAAACATACAAACGGATTAGGCAAGAAGATGAACCACATCCAAGAGGATGATAAGATCAAGGTAGAATCACCACAAGAGTAAGAGGCTCTTGATAAGACTCAAATATGGTTCTAAGAAGAACCCTAGAGAAACACTCTCTATTCTCACAATTCTATTTCGTCAAAAAGTTCCCTTCAACTTACAAAACCACACCTATTTATAGGGAATAGATTGTGGACTCACTAAAGTGACAAACATAAACCTAAAAGCCCAAATTCAAGCCCAAACTAACATTTAAACCCAAGTTTCAAACTTAAAGTATAGCCTATTACAATTAAAATAAAATAAAGTTCATCCTAATTTTAATAAAATTAGATTATCTTGATGCTCTTGCGGTCCGCATCAGGTTGGAAGAGCAATCTTTTGAGCAGGGCTGGTAGGGTGACCTTAGCAAAATCGGTTTTGAATTCCATGCCTATTTATACCATGCATAACCTTTGGCTTCCACACGAGGTGTGTGACAAACTTGACTCTTGTATTAAACAATTCATTTGGGGTGGTTCTCATTGTCATTGGGTTAAATGGAGCACGTTAGTACACCTACTAGTAGAGGGGGTCTGGGGTTGAGACGGTCGAGGGATTCAAATACCGCAATGCTTGGGAAACATGTTTGAGAGATTATCCATTACCCCGAGAAGCTTTGGGTTCAGCTCCTTACTTCGAAATACACTCCTCCGGGCAATGTTTTTGAGGAATTGATAAGTCCAAAAATAGAGTGTTTTTAATGTTTAATTTGAATAAATATTGTGGGAATTTAGTTCCATTATTGAACTATTTTACTACAAGTTATTAATTTTATTTTCAGGGATTACAAATTGAAGAAAGAATGAACATTGCATGAAGAATAGGCCAAGATCAGAAGAGAATAAAAGAGGGTGCAAAGCAAGGAAGAATAGTGCAAAGCAAGGAGAAAAATAGTGCCAAGATACAAGGAATATAGCATGGACCGTGCCACAACTCGTGCTCAACCGAAAAGCCAAGGAATTTTAGCCAGAAATGTTGCACGCCCCGTGCAGAAGCAGCACGATCCGTGCTGGTCAAGTTGGTTGCTGAAAAGTCACTTTTGAAGTGCACCTGAAACATTGCACGACCCGTGCTGATGTTGCACGACCCGTGCAGACCTTAAAATCTCCAGTTTCGCTTGTTTTCTCACTTAGCACGACCCGTGCCAATGTTGCACGGACCGTGCAACTCTTCAGGACCCAGAAAACAGTTTCAAAACTGTTTTCTTTCTCTCTTTATGGTCTTTATTGTATTTGATGCGAATTGATCAGCTTGTCTACTGATCCTAGCCTATAAATAGGATCTTATTTCAGTTGTAATCTCATCTTTGCATACTTGAAATTTACACTCAAAGTTTATCTAAGTTTTTGCTCTCATTTTAGTTCTTGTTTACTTGTTTTCTTTTACTTTCTTGTTCTTTATTTTTCTGCCATTTATCTTCTAGCACTTTTACATTTCAGTTCTCTATTGCTTTCTTTACATTCTATTATTTATTTTTATGTCATTTTCTTTTACGTCATTCTCTTCTACTCCCTTGTCTACTATGATCAGGTGTGAGTAGACTTCTTTAGTCTTGGGATTGTGGGACACAATCCAATGATGGGTCCCTAAACAAATCCAAGACCAAACTCTATCTTATTTAGAACTTGAATTTTAATCTAATTCCATAGAACTGAATTTTATAAAACAAATATCAAACGAAGTACCGAGAGGTGAAGTTTGATATTGGAACAAATGGAATTAGACAAGGCAAAGCAAAGCATGAGAATAGCATTGCTAGCCTTGGGTCTCCGCGATGATCAACCATGAGAATAGGTTTGATCATTGTTTCGAGACACATTCTTGCATTCCGAAAGGAAGCTTGAATTACACCAAAAGAATACCTTGTCCTTACAACAATATCAAAATAAGATAGAGAATAGTTAAAGGGTTATTTATTTCCATCATTGTGATCTAACCATGATCCCAAGGCGTCTTTTATTCTGAATTTTACAAAACAAAAATACTCTCTTTATTTAAACGATTCCTTTCAGCTAATCACCATCAAAAAAATTAGATTGGTAATCACAAAAACTCCCTGTGGATCGATACTTTTTATTACGCGATAGAACCGTGCACTTGCGGCCTATCAGGAATCTCAGACTACTGGAGCCTCATACACTTGGAAATCTATTAAGAGAGCAGCAGCTATTCTTCAACCCGGTTTTATCACTAGAGTGGGGAGAGGGGACATTTCTCTTTGGTATGAAAAATGGCTTCATAAGAGTAAGATCAGTGGCCGGATTCCATTTGTAGACATCCATGATATTGACGTCAGGATCAAAGATGTCAACATAAATAACTCTTGGCAATTTAATCTCATCTACACTCAAATCCCAGATGACATTAAAAGAGAGATGCAGAGCATTTTTCTCAATCCGGATTCTTTAGACCTCAAGATTTGGGAACATTCCTCCTCAGGTATTTACTCAGCGAAGGATGCCTATTCTTGGCTCATAGAAGACTCCATTCCTTCTCAAAGCCCTCAGTCTAATACTAACGCAAATTGGAAGTGGATTTGGAGACTTCGGCTCCCGGAGAATATCAAACATTTTGGCTGGCTTGTGATGCACGGCAGCTTGCCAACCAACTCCTTTAGACACTTCAAACACATGACTAATGACAAATCTTGCCAGAGATGTGGTAATTGCACTGAGCATATCCTCCATACACTGCGTGACTGCCCTCGGGTCAACTAGATTTGGAATCTCCTTGGTTTCCTTTCCTTGCCTGAATTTAATATTTCTGATCCTTCTTCTTGGTTCCATAACAACGCCATGGGTGTGTCTGGTAGTCTTTTTATTGTAACTTGCTGGATATCATGGAAATCTAGAAATGAAGAAATCTTTGCTGATACTAAATGGGAAATTTGGAGACTAATGAGCATGATTCAATCCCTCCTGGTTTCTATCAAGACAGCTTTTGACAAGCACGATATTCCAAAGCAACCTCAGATGGTCTTTTGGATGCCCCCTCCTGATTCTTTTGTTAAACTAAATGTGGATGGTAGCTCTTTTGGGAATCCTGGCAGGTCGGGATTTGGCGGAGTTATTCGGAATCATCTTGGTCATTGACTTCATGATTTCTCAGGAAGTTGTGGCAACACAACCAATATCAATGCAGAACTCCAAGCTATAGCTCAAGGATTACTCTTAGCTAGACAAGAAGGCTAAAATGAAATCATATGTGAATCTGATTCTATGATTGCTCTCTCATTCATCGCAGATGGTGTGCCCCCACTCACCCTCATGCCCGTTTGGTAGACTTCATTCGATCCCTTAAGAATTGGGATTGGCATCTCTCTTTTTCTCACTCTTTGCGTGAAGGAAACAACTGTGCGGATTGGCTAGCTAAGTATGGTTCAAACATGGATCATGGGCTCTTCCGGTGACCTCATTACCCGAGTGCCATTTCCTCTTTTCTCCTTGCGGATGCAATGGGAGTAGCTTATGTTAGGGAGTAGCTTCCCCCTCTCTCTTTTTGTCTTTTATTTCATCTGTATAAAAAAAAAACTAGGTTTTGATCACAGCGGTAACTGAGTTCGGATCTCATTCCAAGGTCTTGAGTTCAAATATTGGGTGTGGCAAAAACTCTGTTCGAGATTACTAATTTCAATCCGCTGATGAGCGGTGCTGACTCAACTTCTCAGTCCTCTATTCTTGGGAGGGCCAGTCTATTTTGCCATTACTAATTTCAATCTATCTATTTAGTCTTTGAAGGACAAATTTAAGGACTAAATTAATGGACCAAGATAACTAGGAACAATTTAATAGGTTTTCATAGTTTAGGCATTGAATTAGAAAAAGTGTGATATTTTTTTATACAAAGAAAGAGTGTGATAGTTTAGGGCCCAATCAAGTTGTTTGTGATTTTTTGGTGTTTGGTTTTGAAAGTCAATTTTAAAACCAAAACATGTTCGGGTAAAATAGGGTTGAATTGGTTTTTTTCTTAATTTCAAAACAGTTTTCCATCAAAACTCAAAACCAAAAAAATAAGTTTTATAATATCTATTTTGGTTTTAACTTTAGCATGTCGCCACCAATGGTCACCTACTACCACTCCGACCACCTTCAACCACCACTCCAGCCATCGTCGACCCCACTCTGGTCATCGTCAACCACCACTTCAACCACAACCAACCACCATCCGACCATCACTTTGACCACCATCGTCCACTACTATGACCAACTCCGATCATCGATCTGACCACCACCAACTACCACTATGACCACCGTTAATCACGAAGGACTACCAGTCTGGCTATTGACGACCACCACTTTGGCCACCATCAACCTCAATTTTGACCACCACAAACCACCACTTTGGCCACCGTCAACCACCACTTCGACCACCACCAACCACCACTTTAACCATCGTCAACCACCACTGACCACCGTCAAACCACCACAAACTACCACTCCGACCACTGCCGACCACCCTACACCACCACTTTATCCACCTATGATCTCCAATCTGGTCACCACCAACTATCATTATGACCACCACTTTGACCACCGTCAACCACTACTTCGACTACCACTTTGACCATCGCCAATCACCACTACATCCACTTATGATCACTAATCTAACCATCACCACCGACCACTCCGACAACCTCTATCCACCACAGATCACCACTTCAACCACCGCTGACCACTAGAAATCACCACTAGTTATAGTCACCCCCACTGACCACCAATAAGACCACCACTGGTCGCCATCATTGACCACCTCCACCACCACCACCACCACCACCACTGATTACCACTTCGATAGGCGTATGTCGACATCTATTACTTTCAACCATTATTATTACTAAATAAATACATTATATGTTTGTAATATTTTAATTATTTTTCATACCTAATGATATATATTATTTTAATTGGTTAACTATGTTTGTATTCCCTATAAATTTGTGTTTCTGGTTTTAGTCTCTAAAAATATCTTCACATACTACTGGTAGGGGTGCTCATGGTTAAACCATATCCATAACCAATCCATATCCATCAAATGTCCATTTAATATAACCGGCTACATAACCAAATAGCATAACCGGTTATTAATTTACAAAACTGGTTATGTAACCAGTTATACTGGTTATATCCATAACCTCTTACAACTATTTAAAAAAATTTAATAAATCTTTTAAGTATTTTAAAAAATAAGTTTTCCAATATCAAAAATAAAATGTTTTCAAGATTTTGAACTCAAAATAAAATTTCCAGAAAATAATTTTTTTTAAAAAAAGTTTAGAACTTAATATATATAAAATATAGAAATATATATCTATTATATATATATATATATCTAATATATATAAAATATAATAATATATTATATATTATAAAAGCCACCACCGGAGCTCCACCCCGATCGTGGCCGTCGGAGAGCCGCCGCGCGCCGCCATTGGTCGCCGGAGAGATACCGTGCTCCGCCACCGGTTGCCGGAGAGCCGCCGGCCACCACCGCCACCGCCCATGTATATTTTTTTTTGGTCGAGATCAGGGTATCCACCGCCCATGTATATTAATATAATATAATATAATATAATATAAACATAAATATATATATATATATATATATATATACACTTACTTTAAATATGTATATTTTTACAATTGTCAAATATATATATATATATATATATGGCTCTATATATATGAAAAGATATTTTTAAAATTTCAACTTTTTTTAAAGTTATTTTGGGAGGTTTGTTTAAAGTCTTAGGCAAAAACCAATTGGATATCAAATTGGATATCCCAAAAAATTTAAAAACAAATTGGATATCCCAAAAAAATAAAAAACAAATTGGATATCAATAGACGTCTATAAAATAACCGGATAAAAACCATATCCAATTATTGGACAAATTGAAATAACCAATTATAAAAATAACATAAATATCCGAATTTATTTAACCTGATATGGATATGGATGTGGTTTAACCGTTAAACCGGTTAATTTGTGCACCCCTAACTACTGGTCTCTATATTTTTTGTTAGGTTTAGTCTTTCATGACTTTTAATAATGCTTCATGACTTTTATTAGCGCTTTTGACCTTTTATAAGTGTATTAAATAAAAGTATTTGTCAAAAAAAGTGTTATTAAAAGTCATGAGTGACTAAAACAGACAAAAAATAAAACTTGGGGACCAAATTTGGGTGAAATTTTTTGAGGGACTAAAAGAAAAAAATTCAAATTTTATAGGAACTCTATTTTGATTTAGATAAGTTTATGATGAATATTTATTTTTATGTTTAAAACTAATTTTGATTTGTGATAAAATAGGGGACCAAAATTACATAAAAAATAATAGGGGATCAAAATTGCACATTTAGTAAAATTGGGGACCAAAAGTGTATTTAATCCTTTTCATAAAGCTGTGGACTCTCACTCACTCTCCTTCTCCGTCGCTGTGTTTTTTATGAGATTGGAAACCCTTGATTTTACAGGGTGATGGAAATGGAAGCAAAAGAGAAATTAGCGAATTTCAAAGTTGGGGATTTGCCAACTCTATATTATATCCCAGATTTCATCACAACTACAGACGAAACCTTACTTCTCAACAATGTAACACTACCACTCTCGTTTTCACTTTCACTTACTTTATCTTTCAAGTTTTCTTTTTAGGGATAAAAATTGGATTTTTTTTCTCTGTTTGTAATTAGATTAATGGTGCTCCTACATCAAAATGGAAGTTGCTGAAGAATAGAAGGCTCCAGAATTGGGGTATGATTCATAACTTTGTATATAAGTATAATTAGATAAATTGTTCTTTTGAATCTGAACAATCAAATCTATGAGTTTTAGGAACTGAATCTACCTTCATTATTATTTCCCACTTCCCAAAAAATTCCTCTTATTTTTTCTTTGTTAATAATTAGCAAAATTGATGTGAAAGTTTTCTGTTATTAATGTGATATTTATTTCTGGTCATTGTTGATTGTAGGTGGTGTTGTCCATGAGAAGGGTCTTCTACCTCAAGTTTGTAAGTGAGGAAATCTTTACCCCTTTTATAATCTTGCTATGCTATAAAAATATATGGTGTTGTTCTTGTTCATATGTATTTTGGTAGTTTTAAACATTGATTAGCAACACATTTTTTATGATTAGCTATGAAACACCGACATAGAGATAGACACGGACACGACACTGACACATACACGTAGACATCGATAATAGTTATTTCTCAGTTGGCTTCCTGCCAGTAACTTTAGTTTTATTTATTTATTTTTCAAGTTTTCAATTTGCTGCTAATATAACAATTATTTCTCTCTCTCTTACAGTGCCTTCATGGTTAACAAATTTCACACAAAAAATACATGAAGAATCAGGACTATTCCCATCACCAATCAATCATGTTCTCATAAATGAATACCTACCTAACCAAGGCATAATGGTTTGTCCTGAACCTCAACAATGAAATGAATATTGTATAGAAAGAATTTCATTGTTGATTGTTTATTTTTACTCTTTTATGTTCATATGATAGCCATGAGCAAGTTTTGAAGTGCATTTTCATGCATGTTGCTAGTTTTTTTTAACTCTATAGCACTAACGCTTCCAGTTGAAGATGTGTCCGGTGTCCAACACATATCGACTCACACCGACACGTCAATTACTTGTATTTTTCAAATTAAAACTGGTGTCTGCGTGTTTGTGTCATGTCCGGTGTCTATGTCGGTGCTTCGTAGGTTTTTAATGAAGGTTTCTGATTCTACAGCCACACCAAGATGGACCTTCTTATTTTCCAGTTGTAGCCATCTTATCACTTGGATCTCCTGTTGTCATGGACTTCACTCCTCATGCCAGATTAAAACTTGATTCACAAGAAGTTATTGACAAAGATTCAGATGGAGAAAAGTGGCTTGATGATCACCAACCATTTTCTGTTATATTGATGCCACGCAGTTTACTGATATTCAAGGATAAGGCATACTCAGGTTGTTATTCTCAACTTCTATAATCAACCATTGTATTTGGTTAGGGCCTGTTTGGATCAGCTTATTTGGATTTGTCTATTGACATAAGCACTTGTGAAACTGTTTAAGAGAGCTTATGGAAATAACTTATGATATGTTCATAAGCTGTTATCAGCTAATTTCCATAAGCTCTTTAGGATAGCTTATAAAAAAAACAGATTCACATTATGTTATCTTTTTATTATAGAAACAGCTTATGAATAAGCTCTTATATGATAAACGCTTATGCTATAAGGCTAAGCATTTAATTAAGTTGTTCATCCTAACAGGGTAGAATGAATTTTTCTAGCTTTGGATCGACTTATTTGAGCTATCTACTGACATAAGCGCTGTTTGGGAAGAGCTTAAGGAAACAACTTACGACATGTTCATAAGCTGTTTTTAGCTGATTTCTATAATCTCTCTTAGATAGTTTATGAAAACAGCTTATAGCTTGTAGAAAATTAGTTTAACATTATTTTATTTTTTGGTATAGAAATAGCTTATACATAAGCTCTTATTATGATACGCGTTATGCTATAAGCGCTAATTAAGCTGTTTATCCAAATGAGGCCTTAAACTCTCTTGGTCTTACTAAAATTTTAGCAATATTCTGTATGTGACTACAGATTACTTGCACGGTATAAAAGATTGTGAAGTACATTGCTATGATGGGGTAAGACTACAGATACTAAAACTTTTCAGGCCTTATATAATTCATTTCATGTAATTACTTCTCATGCTTCAAACTTGGTCTTTTTCAGGCTGTAAATGTAGCTGAAGCTTTGAAACACAAGGAATCAGAGAGACATCTTTTTACCTTAGAGGATGATATGGAAGCAATTGGAAAAGAAGGGCATAAGAATATATTAAGAACATCCAATAGAATTTCATTGACTTGCCGGTTGGTTCCAAAAGTCCATAAGAATTTGTTTAGGTTTTGAAATCATGAATTTCATTCTCCATTCAATTAATAGTTTAACTGTGACTTGTGAGGATTTGATTTCTGTAAAGTGTATTTACTTAGAGAGAAGTTTAGAATAGGATTACTTCTGGTGGAAAGTTTGATTTATATACACATTTAAGAGTTCATTTTCTTTGTGCCTCATTTCTCCCATATTAACCTCACCTTTCATAGTCTCCATTTTCCTCTGCCATGCTTATTGTTATCATAACCAAATGTGTCTAGCCCATGCAACTTGTGTTCCTTTTATCCCTCTTTGGCAGTTCAAGATAGTGTTACTCCATGGTTGATTGTCCATCTAATCTGAGAAAAGCTTGACTTTCCGTCTTTTCTCCTACCAAATACAAGCGGGGTTTCGTCGTTTTATTCTTTGGCGCCTCTTCATGTTCCCTGACTTGGAGGCCAATTTGAGTGTTCGTCGGCATTGTGTCGTATGATAATCTGGAATCGTGCTAGTTGATGAAGATTTTGGAGGGGCCAGCCGTGTTCTGTTAGTCCTTTGATTATTAGGTCTCTCTAAAATGAAGGAGTTATTGGCTTTAGTTTTCTTTTCCTTTTGCTTTAGAATTGATTGGACATATTGTTGCGCTGAGGAGCTAACTTTTGTGCTATGTATATTGTTGCACTGAGGAGATTGTATTATTGATTAGAAAGTACACGAAAAAGTGAGTAAATGTTCCAAACCAAGGTAAAATACTTTTTTATTTTTTATTATTATAAAATTCATTTTTACTAAAAATAGTAAAGATCCACCTTTGAACTTTTTTGAGAGGTCCATATTAGACGCACATTTGTCTCTCTCGAAGTAGCTAACTATCAAACGTTCCTTCCCATTCGTTACTTACAAGTTAGCTTGTCCCCTAAATACGACATTAGCTCACGTAGGTAGATCATTAGGAGCTTATTTGGCTCTTTCATCTAACTAACACGATTTATCAATACCATCTTCCTGAAAAGCTGCATTGTCCCATGCCTGTAAAGTATGAAGATTCTTCTCATTTTGATTTCAATTCGAGTTTGTTCATGTATTTCTTTGCTTTTTTTGGTCAGAATGTATTTCTTTACTTAGAAGCCCACAACAAGCACTCGTGTATTTCTTCTCATTTTGATTTCAACTCGAGTTTGTTCATGTATTTCTTTGCTTTTTTTTTTGGTAAGAATGTATTTCTTTGCTTATACTATACACACACATTTATTTATATAATTTATATAATATATAATATAATATATTAAACATTTGAAAGCAAAAGAAAGTTTTTGAAAATTGAAATGCAAAAAAAAATGCTTTTAAGTTAGAAAAATAATAGCAACATCCTCTCTTGACACGTTCTTTCCAACATTCACTCTATGATTCTTGAAATTCGTGTAGGTTTTCACTACTTTGGAAAAAGGCTCATTAATTTAGTGAGATCTGTATAAATTTTAAACAATCATGGAGCGTGTGTTGTTAGGAGACTGTTAATTAGGAAAATGGTAAAGGGAGCGTTGATAGCTCTCCTTTCACACACACACGCGTGAATTTCAAACAATCATAGAGAGTGTGTTGTTAGGAGATTGTTAATTAGAAAAGTGCAAGGAGAGTGTTGGTACCTCTCCTTTATGTTAACTTTTTCAACCGTTAGTATGATTAAATTCACCCACACACCCACACAGAGAATTAAATATTAAAATTTTGTCAAAATTTATTAAGAAGAAAGATCGAAAGAGAGATGGGTGAGTGAGAGAGGGAGTGAAAAATGAAAAAGTGAGAAATGTTTCAAAAAGTGTGTAGGAGAGAGTGGAAAGTGGAAAAGTGTGTTAATTTACATTTTAAGAAGATAATACTATGCCAACAACATGTAATATTTTCCATAGAGACTAAAAATAAAATTGTAATAAACCTTTTTTTGAACAAACAATTATATTAAAATTTCAAATTTTCCAAAGAAGTGAAAAAAAAGCTTATTGATGGAGAAAAGTTGAATATTAAAATTTTGTCAAAATTTATTAAGAAGAAAGATTGAAAGAAAGACGAGTGAGAGAGAAAGAGAGTGAAGATACGAAAAAGTGAAAAAGATTTCAAAAAAGTGTGTGAGAGAGAGTAAGAAAGTGGAAAAAATTGTATTAATTTTCTTTTGAACAACAAAATTGTTTTAAAATTTCAAATTTTCTAAAGAAGGAAAAAGAAACATATGATAGAGAAAAACTAAATATTAAAATTTGTCAAAATTTATTGACAGCAAAGATTGAAAGAAATATGGATGAGTGAGAAAGGGAGTGAAGAAAATGAAAAACTGAGAAATATTTCAAAAAAATGTGAGAGAGGGCGAAAAAGTGGAAAAATAAAATGGTATTAATTTATTTTTTTAACTGAAAAATTGTATTAAAATTAAAATTTTTTGAAAAAAACTTATTATTAGGGAAAAACTAAATATTAAATTTTTGTCAAAATTTGAAAATTTTCAAAATAGTAAAGAGAAATGAGAGTTAGAGAAAGAAAGGTGGAGAAAAAAGATAAAGAAAATTAACAAAAAGATTGAAAAAGAGATGAGTGAGAGAGATAGTGAAAAATGTTTAAAAAGTGAAAAAAAATTCCATTAATTTACCAAAATATCCTCTAATTGCTTAATTAAAAAAAATGGTAAAATTGATATTTTGGTACTGAATGATAGAATAAATAAATATCCTCCAAATACTTAATTTAAAAAAAAAGATAAAATTAATATTTTGGTAGTGGATGATTTGTATACATACATAGAAGATCCATAAAAATTCATTTTTTTAATAAACATTTTTTTTAAATTTATTTTCAGTTTTAATTTATTTACACAATAATATAATATGTGTATACATGTTTTATACTATGTTTTTATAAGTTGAGACATCATTGAATAAAATCAATTAATAAATATCTGGTGTGTCGGCCTACCATGTATTGTTATTGGTAAATATTGTAATTGTAATTGTAATTTACAAAAACATTGTATACTAATTAAACTTTTTTATTTTTTATTTTTTTATTTTTAATAAAAGTTTTAATAAAAAACCACATTGTGTGCTTTTTGACAGCAAAATCTAGTGTGTTTGTGAGTGAGATTTGAAGTTATCATCATAACCAACCAAACGATAAACGTCAGTTTCATTTTCTTACATCATCATCATCATCACCCTACAAATCTACAATCCTCTTTCATTTCACTTCCTTCTCTCTTCTGAAAACACCGCTTCCAGGTTCTCTCTCTCTTTCTCTCTTTTCAATTATGCATATTCCCATTTTACCCCTTTCTCTCTCTCTCTACATGTTCTACTTCTTCGATTCTCGCTGATTTCTCTCAAATCCTTTTCTGTTTCTCAACTTTCTTCACTCTACCCATTTTCATTCATCTCAATCTTTCATGGGTTTTCGTCAAAATTGTATTTTTTTTTTTTACTAATTCGCCCCCTTTCTCTGTGTGTGATTGCATTTTTTGTTTGTTTGATTTATAATTCTTCATGTACTTCACTTGTTTACTTACTGCACTGTGATGTGTTTCAGTGTCCAAGCGGGAAATTAAAAGTTTGAATCTTGCAATTGTTTAATCACTCAATTCAATTCAATTATTGTTTTTTCTTTAGGGATTTGTCTCCTGGGAAATTTTAGAGTAATGTATGTTGAATTTCTTATTTCTTATGAGTTTCTGTCATTTTAAATTTTAGATTTTCAGAATTCTGAATTCAATTTTGTTTTCTTTTTGTTTCATACAAAGGGAAAGTGAAAGAATTGGGCTTTAGAGTGAGACAGATCATTGTTTATTTTGTTTTAATTTTGTGGAAAATGGGAATGATGTAAATTGGCGCAATTGTTTTTTTTAGAGTATGATTTGTCAGATGAAATGTAATAATTTGATAGATTTATGGTTGATGGTCAAAGATTTTGAAGTATGATGGATTGAGAGTGTGGGAAGGAACAGATTGCAACAGATGTTGAAAAATGGTTTAGTGGAATTAATGAAAGGCAGAGACTTTCATATTAGGGATTTTATTGTAAATATATTTTTTTATTGCAAATAGAATTCAAAAGGAATAATTTTTTTGATCATTAAGATTGATGAGATTTCAGGAAATTAAATTGATCCTTGCTGATATATAAATGGAACCCTGTACAGTACAGTTCTCCTCTGTGGGCACTTGTTTCTGCATTCAAAATTGTAAATTTGAATCAAAATTGTAAAATTGATTAACAGATAAGAGCGGTTATCAGAAGTTAGAAGCAGTTAGAAAGGAGCAAAATGAAATGGCAGAGACTTGAGAGCAGTTTAACTATTAACTGTCATTTCAAATTTCAAAAGAAATAAAACATAACCATTTCTTTGTGATCCTGACTTTGTTTGACAGTCTTAAAGGAAAAAGTATTGAACCATCTTTGTGCTGCTTATCCCATCTTACGTCTTGTTGCATATATACTGATGATTGAGATAGCTTTTGAAATTTGATGCCTTTGATTACTTTACTTAAACATCTGACAATTTGTTCTTCATTTTGTAGGCAAAGCATTCCTTGTCTCGTGCGTGCATTTTGTGGTATTGACTTTCATTATCCAACAATTTATGGTTCAATTGAAAACTGAGAACGAAGCTGATAGCACAGGAATATCCAGCACCTCATCGGATTGCATGCCCGACATGAAAAAGGTTGTTTGACATTGTCTTTTCTTAGTCTTTCTCTTCAGTTCTTTATAATCTTTCAATGTAATAATATTGCATTTCTTGGGAAGAGCTTATTTGAATTATACTATTCCCTAGAATTTTCTATTACATTCTGTATGTAATTATATTTCTCTATCAAAGTCTTAGTCAACTTTTGGTGAAAGAGTATAAATTTTTCTTATGGTTCTCCAAGATTTGCAGTATTTTTTTCTTGGTCTTTTGTTATTATTACTATGACTATGATGATGATGACAATGACAATTTGAACAGGTTCTAGTCAATGGAAATTCCTCTTTTAATTTGCTTTTGTGCTATTAAGTGAGTTCTGTGCTTCTTCTGTATAACAGAATCTCGAGCAGAATCGTTTTGGGAATGTATTCAACAAGTTGGCGAAGGAGCTTGGAGAAGACCCTGTCGACTTTGAACTTCCACCAGAGTTGATTAATAAGACAAAATCGCAGTACACACATATCAAGCGCAGTATCCTTTATACATGTTGGTTATAAATGGTCACTATAACTGTTTTTCTCTGAAGTTTTTCATCGCATTACGCTTCATTTGTCTGTTTACTGTCCAATAGTTTTAGATAATATTTTTGTTGATTCTTATTAATCTAAGATATATATCTCATTAAGAAGGCCAAAAGAAAGTACGAAGATGATGGCATATTCTGTTCTTGTACAGATTCACCTGGATCTACTGTTGTATGTGGTAGAGATTGTCACTGTGGGTAAGTATCCAGTGTGTACATCATGGCATTTTTCATGTGTTCTATCACATTTCTACTACATGCCCACTCCATTGCAGCAATGTCTTTGAAATTTTTTCATTTGCAATAAATATTTTCGCTTTTTTTTATTTTTTTTTTATTATTACCGATTTTTATTTTTTTATTATTACCGATGCAAATGTCAACATAAATCTGCAATCATATTATTTGTTCGTTATCTTGATTGTCCCTATAGGATGCTTCTGTCTAGCTGTTCTTCAGGCTGTAAGTGTGGGAGTTCATGTCTGAACAAACCTTTTCAGAATCGTCCTATTAAAAAGATGAAGCTGGTTAAGGTATAAACTTCTGGATCAGATTTTTTCAGGGGATCTTTATAATTTGTTATAAATATAATAATTTTCTCAGCATTTTTGTATATAGTTTTCAATTTCAATAGTTCAGTTGATGCTCAACAACACTGAGGAAAAATTAAAGTATATGAATTATTCGTCGCAATGATTTGTAATGTGTCGCTTGTAGACTGAGAAATGTGGTTCTGGAATTGTGGCTGATGAAGATATCAAAGTTGGGGAGTTTGTTATTGAATATGTTGGAGAAGGTGACGATAAATTGTTTTTACTATCAACATGCATAGAATGACATTCATTTTAATTATTTTAAAACCTACTAATGGATGTTATTGTTGCCTCTTTCTACAGTCATTGATGACAAAACATGTGAGGAACGGCTTTGGAATATGAAACATCGTGGTGAAACAAACTTTTACTTGTGCGAAATCAATCGAGATATGGTGATAGATGCGACATATAAGGGAAACAAATCAAGATATATCAATCATAGTTGCTGCCCCAATACTGAGATGCAGAAATGGTTTACTGCTAATTGTTTTATTCACTTGGTCTTTCGATATTAATTTTGTATTTTATCCGACAGCATGTAATAGATTGTTAGTCACTTCATCTAACAAGTGTTTTTTCTTTCTTTTTTCCATCTTAAGGATAATTGATGGCGAAACAAGAATTGGCATATTTGCAACTCGTGACATAGAGAAGGGCGAGCATCTTACTTATGACTACCAGTATGAGCACTTGCTTTGATTACATTTTCTCAGTTGAACTATCTCTTCTACTGTAAAGTTTTGGTGTCCGAGATGATGCTAAGTTTCCAACTACATTGCAGGTTTGTTCAATTTGGTGCTGATCAAGATTGTCACTGTGGTGCGGCTCAGTGTAGGCGAAAGCTAGGTGCGCGACCTACCAAGCCTAAAATATCCTCAGATGCTGCATTAAAGTTAGTTGCATATCAGGTGGCTCCATCTTCTCTTAAAAAATCTAAAAATAAAAAATAGATATATGTCTCTAACCCTCCATACTGTTAACGAAATTGAATTTCATCATCTGTCTTTCTATTATTTCAAAGCTTTGCCGTGAGCTAATGCTTTTGGATTGTTAAATTTTCATTTGAATTGTGATTAAGAATTTCATCTATTGTATGTCCTCCCATTTGTGCTGAATGGTTTATTCAGTATATACTTGATAACATTTCTTTTGAGACGTGTTGTTGATAATTGATGATTGAAAACTTATTGACTTTATGTGATTCTATATCATCATAAGTTCATTAGACTCGTGATTAAGCAATGTATCTATTATATCTATTATATGACCTCCCATATATGCTGAATGATTTTTTCAGTATAGTTGATGATAGGAAATTTATTATTTTTAAGCTATATTATATCATCAAAAAATGAGATTACTGAAGTTAGTGATGATAAATGACAAAAGAGAAAAGAAGAAACCTTCTATACTCTAAAATATATTTCCATATCATGTGGCTATGATCTTTGTAATTTTTTGAAAAAATCAACTTCCTGTAGTGTGCAATAATATGATTCTTAAACTCTCATGTTAACTCTGAATTTCGTAGGAGTTTATGATCCTAGATCGCAAAAATGAGTTAAATTGCATGTAAACTCTCTTTTTAGTAAACTAGTACGAGTTACTAACCCAATAGACTTTGATAAAATTGTTGAAGTCTTGGTTTTACTATCAAGTTTACGAGCCTATAATATTATATTGACTAGACCTTAAAATGTAAATTATTGGTCAACATTGTTGGCTACATGGGGCGAATTAGGTATTTGCTACAACATATATTATTAGATTTATAAAGTTAATATTACGTTTTTAGTTGCAAAATAAAGTAAGTGTTTGACTAAAAGTTATGAGTGTTGAGTCAAATTAGCTCGAGTTTTTAGATTTTTCACTTCACTAACTTATCTTTTTACGAAGTTATGCATGATTTGGGGTCATTAGTGCAATATGATCTTATGTAGTACTAATGTACTAGGCTACTGTTATTTTGGTTTGCTGCTTTGCTTTACTATGGAGTTGGAGTGTTGAATTATGGTTGTGCTTACTATGTTGAATTATGTCATTTATAAGTTTCCTTAATTTTTAAGTTTCCTTAATAATACTAGTATGGGGTCGTGTCTACGAAACCCCCATGAGTTAACGTCAACTCTTGAGTTTGACAATATATTAGTATAGATTATTGAAGTGGTGTGAATTAGTTGGCGACGCACCACATTTTTTAAAATCGTTCAACCGAATAAGGATTACTGTATCAATTTATCCATGATTCCCATTTCTTTTATTTTTGGGTATGTATATGGATTCTGCCTGCGTGTCGATTCCCTTCTTTTATTAGAGTTATTAGTTATTAGGTTCCATATTAGGCACTGCATTCCGTTATGGCGCTCTTTTAATAATTTAATATTCAAAACAGAGTAACTATTTCACCAAATAACTTCTTTCATGTAAAGTAGGTACATTAAAAGCAATTATTTACACTAAAACAACATATTTCCAAGGGAAAATTGGATAAAAATTGTGCTTACAGTTAAGTATTAGTGTGTCATGTTGCTTTTCACTTTTCTCCCGAGCTAAAATACCATGTTCCAAGATGTTTAAAACGGTTGTCTTAGGTTTATAGATTCTGATATTTGGAACTGAATTACTTAAAGCGGATTAAAAATGTTTGAAACCTATCAAATTTAAAACTCTGGTGGGTCGAACTTTGTCATGATGGTAAGGTTGTGACCTTGAGATGTGGTCACAAGTTCTATTCACGAAATTATATTAAGGTTGCTGCTTTGTGACCATGTGATCATGAGTTATAGTAACGAAACAACCTATTCGCTTGCATGGTTACGGTTGTATACACTGGCCAATCTCAAACCCCGTAATCGTGGGAGCCGTAGGCATTAAGTCACCCTTTTTCTTTTTTTTAGCTGAAGATACATTGTAGAACGATTTCCTTTTGATCGAAGCGTGTTGAAATTTTGAAACTGGTGGGTTTAGGTTTAGTCCTTTAGGTATAGAGGGAGGAAAGGAATACTCAGGATAGTAAAACAGTAAAATTATATCGATGATATGATAATGGATCTAATGATACAAGACAAGATGCTAATCCTATAACCCACGGGTCCCAAGGTCGGAACCTGGCTATGATACCAATTTGATAATGATAGAATGAATTACTTGCATTGCTAATGAGGTACACACACACACATATATATATAGACACACATACAAAAGAGAATCTCTCTAAAGGAGGAAATTATATCAATGATAATAAGCAGAGAATAAAACTTATTATGACTATAATCAACACCTTACTTATAGTAGACTCCCGATCTTAATTAAAAGGAAACAAATCATAACATCAAAATAATGAGATTGGAGGCCGACGGGTCCATATTTGGGAGAGATGTGGGGCTAGAGAATGCGTTTAATGCAAAAGTTGTGGCTAGATTGCATCTAGGGAAAAAGATGAAATAAATCACAACTCACAACACAATGAAGACAAAATAACAGGCTCATATTGTAGCTGGATAGCTAGGGCGTTATTGGTTCTTGAAGGACTGTATTGCTATGGGGAAGCTAGGAACAGGCTCATATTGTAGCTGGATAGCTAGGCGTGATTACTTCTCGAGAGACCGTATAGCTTTCGGGAAGCTAGGAGCAGGACACGGTTCTAGGATAGCCAAAACCTGGCTACTTCTCTTGAATAGCTGCGGCCAAACTACTTTTTTGAGATAGCTGGGGCGAAACTGCTGGAAGGAGGACATGAGAGTGGGACAAACTGAGGGTAATTGGAATTTATGCTCGACCAACGAGGAAAAAAATCGTGGAGATATTGATATTAATATTGTTACAAGAGGCAACAGAGAAACAAGAGCTAAAGATTTTTTAGAGAACTTTAGCAACTTGTTAATCCCAAAAGACAACATCGAGTTTGTCACTGGGGGAATCGAACTTGGTAGCAGCAGGTGGACCCTCGTGTCCCAAGGTAGCTTATGCCACTGGGCCAATGGTGTTGGTTTATAATAATAAATACTTTTTTATACCATATTAATAACTAATAATAATAACTAGTTATAGTTTTAATTAAATAAGGAATAGTAATAATAATAATAACAACAACAACAACTAGACTTTTAATTTTAATTAAATAAGGAAACAAATCAGGACTAATAAGAAAATACAGAAACCAATCATAAGAAATATAATTGAACACACTAAATTACTCTAGGCGGGAAGTGTCTGGATCATCTGCAGCAGCTGCTGTTGCACCGGTGCTGCAGTTGCGTAGTCGTTGGATTCTGGATCTTGAATCCTAGATCCAACGGCTCCTCAGCTGGTGCACCAGTGTAGCCGCCGCAGTGGATCCAGATTTGGCTAAAACATGCTGTCATTTTATGATGCTAAGATACGCGTCTGAAAATGGATTCTCTAACTTTAATCCGTGTCCGGAAATACTAAGAAATAGGTATATGCCTGGTTTGACAAATTAGCGGTATATGTGGTAATTAAATTGTTAGGGTTCAACAATCTGACATTCAATAATTACGGAAGGTGCTTAGGGTTTTAGGTTGTTGAGGCAGGCCATCGCTGTAGCAGATTAGAATTCGGGGCATGACTGTTATATACCCGAGTTAGATAAATAGATAGCTTGCTCTTAAACTTGTGGATTTTTAACTGGTGATTCGTTGTTTCATTTTTTTATTGGAAACGTCCAATGGAAAACTGTTACATGTGCATGTTTGGCGCATGTGCATTCTCGATGTCTTCTTCTCTCTTCGTTCAGCATTCACTTACCTTTTGGTTTTACATAAAATCCTTTTATACTGGCTTGTGGACTTTAAAGCATCTAATGTCTGGCACCTGATTTTTGTGATCATGTGCATTTGGTCATTGGTTATTCTCTTTATAACAATATCTGTTCATTTGTTTGCTGAAATGGTTGCTATTGGAAATGAAATAAGATCTGTTCATTTGTTTCACTTTCCCTTTCTGATGATGCTACCAAACTTTCTATATCCTCTTGTTTTTCTTTCCACTTTCCAATTGTCATTTGCTCAATCACACTGCTATTTATTTTAGTAAGTACTACATGTATATTATTAAATTATAATGATCTGCCATGTTGACTAATTGTGGTTTTTTTTTGTCTGAAAAGGTTTGTCAGAATGGAGGCTTGCGAATTGGTAAGCTTGTTTCTTTATTTTGTTGGTTATATATCTCAACTGATTTATCTCCTATCATTTCCTTTTCTTATTTTTGTCTTCTATATTATAAAACATTCATTTTTCTGTTCTTGGTATTTCAGGAAGTTCTCGTGTTGTTAATCGAACAAAGTGCTTACACAATTGCATTGGAGAAATTATCAGGCTAAAACAACTAGGAAGTGTGAGGTACATTATTGTTCATTTTTGAATTGTGATACTAACCTCATGAAGTTTATGTATTTATTACATATACTCAACAAGTTAATCCCATATGTTATAATAGAAGTTGAATTTGATTTTTTTGGTATTTTTTAATGCTACAGGTTTGGGATTATTAAATGGTTTGATGAGTATTCTCGAAAACACAAGGTAAAGACTCTTTGATCAGTTTTTCATATTTTGGATGAAAATTGTGATTAAATATGAAAATGCATTTACTTTTTCAGATCATGTTTGAGGATGGTTGTAATGAAATTTTTGACATGTCAAAAGAAGATTGGGAACTAGTGAGATTGTGACACAACTGTTAGGTGGGAATCACTTCCATGTGATGTAAGTATTTCTTTCTTATTATCTATCTGTATAACCTTGTTAAATATTATCTCTTAACAAATGTTGCTTCAAGTTGCTGCACTTTTGATTTTTTGGTATGGAAGTGGTGAAATAATTTAGTTAGCAATATGTTCAATGTGTTGATTCTAATCCTATCATGGTGTACAAATAGCAAGTTTCCAGATATCCCCTCTCTTGACTGTTTTCTCGTGGTTGATTCTGACATCGAATGCAAGGTCGGTGAACAGTATGTATCGTCTTAGATGGCGATGCTTAAGCTAACATAATTAAGATTGTAATTTTGGGAAGTGGATCCCGTGCAGTCGCCATATTGTATAGTTGTGCTTTCAGCAGATCTTGTCAGGATAGCTTTGTTTTATATCTGTTTTTATATTAAAAATCTACACCCTCCTATCAAGATTTAACGGTCTAGATCTGCTGAATGCATGACTGCGCAACTGCACATGATTCGGATCCGCAATTTTGTTGCCTTGGTGGTGAATAGTTTAGTAGTCTCTGTTTGATGGGGGTTTCCATATGAGAAAGAGAATTGTTATTGGCTCTGAAGCACGGACACCTCTTCCGAATGAAGCACGGACACCTCTTCCGAATGCCGTGTCCGGGTTTCCATAGGTTATTGGTACGTCAAAATGGGACATCAAAGTTCGACAACAATTTCCATGGTTAATGCAGTTTAAAATTATGGTTAACTTGCTTTGATATATATTGTTTTGGTATAAGATTCTAACGAATCTTTATTTAACAAATTATTCCGAGAATCTAAAAGAAGATAAAATAATATGAGATTGTATCAAGAATTATATACAAAAAACGATAAGAATATCCTCTGGTGTCGAGGGAATTGGACGGATAAAGATCAAAAAAAGAATCGATCTGATTCAAGTCATAATCTATATGGCAGTTCCCAAGTTATTAATCGAGAGTAAGCCTCGAAGAATCGAAGAATTACAGATAAATGTGCAAAAAAAACTGACATAAAAAAAGAAGGCGTTAAGAGACCCTCCAGGCCCAACCCTAGACACTCTAAGATCCTTTTTCAAACCTGCTCCCATTTCGAGTCAAGAGATAGATTAGTAAAATCCTATTGATTGCAATTTTCTCCAAACCCCCCGGAAAAGCATGAAATGAAAAAAGGCTCGAATGGTACGATCCCGCCGTCACCCCAGAATCAAATGAAAGGGGTGATCTCGTAGTTCTTGGTCTGTGAAGATACGTTGTTAGGTGCTCCGTTTTTCTTTTTCTATTGAGGCCGAACCTCAACCTGTGCTCGAGAGATAGCTGTCCATATACTGATAAGGGATGTATGAATTCTCGAGAGGAGAGGAGCCACGGTGGTCCTCCCTGGACCGCCCGGATCCCACGAGTGAATAGAAAGTTGGATCTACATTGGATCT